>OV884051.1:2492500-2927500 GCA_930367265.1 Catocala fraxini
GGATCTCCAACCTATGTACATGTTCATCTGTTGTAATTTGCTTACATACTGTATAGGTCCTGCGAGAATACCAGCGTTGCAGTTTCAACTGCAACAATAGCTGACGCAGGTACTTAATTTTGTCTCTATATTATATACTGCTCTGTATATATTTATATTTTATTGTGTTGTGTAAAGGAGATACAAATAAAAATATTTTCTTTCTTTCTTTCTTTCTGTTATCACTGAGTAAGATAGAATACATTTTATTAAAAAAATATTACTTTTCCACCTAACCTAGTATGAATGGCACCTAAGCGAACGTTTCTTGATCAGACCGGCGACGTTCCGGACAAAGGCTAGGTTAAGAGCACCTTAAACCGGCGAGTGTGTATGAGGAATGTGAATGAAGCCAGAGAAGTGTGTCAGGATCGTAGCAAATGGAAATCCGTAGTCTCTGCCTACCCCTCTGGGAAACAGCCGTGAATATAATTCGCACCCTTAATAAAACAGAGACTTATTTTAGTATTTTGGATTAAACAAATTTGAACTCTATTGCAAAGATTTAACACAAATATAATATTAGAATTTAACATATACAATTAGAGTTCAAGTTGCCTTACTTTCAAATTTCGAGTTAAGTCGCTGTTTTATTAAGAGTGCGATATGTATGTATGTACCTAACCTAGCGTACTTTTACATGAGCGAAGCCAAGCGCAATATCTAGTGTTTTATGAAGTTCATTAAACTTGGATGCTAGTCCTTCGCCGTAAGAATCGTGAACTCGTTTGTGCCCCAGCCAGGAGGCGCATCGATTTTGGCAACGCACCAATCTGGGAACGCGTCTGTATTCCATTCATAGCTTTAAACTCTAAAGTACACGACAGCCAGGAGGTTATGAAGGACATCGAACCGCTACAACTTCGTAGAGACATTGCGTCCCTTAGCGTATTCTGTCGCCTCTATCATGGCGAATGCTCCGAAGAGTTATTTTACCTCATCCCACCTTCCCCCTTCCTTCTGAGAACCACACGTGCCGGTCTTCGTAACCACGGATGGACGGTTAGCACAATCGCGTCTCGCACCAAAAGGTTCAGCAATTCCTTATTATGCCGTACCATACAACTTTGGAATGGTCTTCCGGCACATGTGCTCCCTTCCTTC
The DNA here is from genome assembly GCA_930367265.1 of Catocala fraxini. Classification (NCBI taxonomy): domain Eukaryota; kingdom Metazoa; phylum Arthropoda; class Insecta; order Lepidoptera; family Erebidae; genus Catocala; species Catocala fraxini. Next base: position 2,493,644 of record OV884051.1, read on the forward strand.
TATGTCATTGGGTCCTTCAAACGTAGTGTGAAGAAGCATCTGGTCGGACCGGCTTGACACTGGCGACGGCTAAAAGACATCTATCTTGGTTGCACCGAACGTCGCATTCAAAATTCAAAAATTATAATCTAATAGCTCGACGATATAATTCACAAGTTACTTAGTTTTAAGAGCAGCGATAGCTCAGTGGGGAGACCAACAGACTGCAATGCAGAGGGTCTCGGGTTCGAACCCACGTCGCGCACCTCTGACTTTCGGAAGTTATATGACTTTTCGAAATTATGTGCGTATTGATTGACAATTATCGCCTGCTCCGTGCCTCGGAGAGCACGTTAAGCCGTCGGTCCCGGCTACCATGAACATCTATGGCAGTCGTTATTGGGAGAGTGTCGACACAAAAGATCCCACTGGGTCGAAGTGTCGCCGGTCTGCACTGACTGACCCCACATAAGATACATACATACTTAGTTTTCACATCTATCGGTAGTCCCCAAAGACTGCCCCACATGGATTTTTTTTAGACCACCTGTACCACCTCCGAACTGAATATGGAATATGCAAATTTTACAATTAACAGTCGCTGAGCTTAAAATATTATCTGCCTACAGTGATAGGTGAAGTCAAGCCAACATTTTAGTTCATCACTATCGAAAGCAAATACATTTTCGTGGACCCCGCTTACAAATTGTGAACCCCCATGTTTTTGTCACGCCAGCGTAGACCCCTGTCAAGTCTCCCGTGGATCCCTAAGGGTCCACTTTGGGAACTAATGATGTAGAATTACAATTAATACATATCTCTAGGCTACAGTACTTTTTCTGTAACGGCAACGTGTATGCAAAATTTTATAATAATTGATACAGTAGTTAAGGCATAAAAGCGTAACATACAAACAAATTTAAATTCGCATTTATAATAGTTATCAAGTAAGGATATCAGGATAACTTGTAAAGATGATTTTATGAAAAGTTTCTTAGCGAGATTTATTGGATTTTAGTTATTTAAACACAATATTGTTTTACGTTTACAAGGAAATACATAAAAATTAACTATTTTATACGGAATATAAAGTAGTTTAATTTAAATACAAATTTATTTAAAATCTAAACATTTTATTAATTTTAAACTAAGAAAATATTTATAATCACGCGTAAACCGTTGAACAGATTCGATCAAAACTTGGCACGAAGATAGATCAAGCCCTGGATTAAAACAGAAAACCTTTCATCCCGGTCCACATTCCCGTAGGATTACCATAACCCAAGTCGCATACAAAAGCTTGTATCGAAAGTAAACAAGAGAATAGGCAAAGTTACCCAATGTTACCGGCGCCCCAGAATGTGAGCCCACAAATATGTAACACCGTAACTAAGGCTACGGACACGAAACATGCGGGCGCGGGTGGCGGCGCGAGAAGCGGCGCGTTTCAATGCAGTCTTGGTTGGGTGTTTATATTATGTATGAATTTACAAAAACAAATGTATAATAATAATGTATATTTCAGTTAGGTTACACATATATTTATAATCACATCTGTCGCAGAACCGATGATCGTTAGAGCAGACGGGTTCTCGAGTGGAGACCACGACTCGGCAAGCGTAGTGTAGCACGCCCTCCGGCCAGATGGACCCATGACCTGAAAAAGGTGGCTGGAGGTGACTGGATGGCGAAAACGGGAGATCGGGCCTTGTGGCGCACCCTGGGGGAGGCTTATGTCCAGCAGTGGACTGCAATAGGCTGAAATGATGATGATGACACATATATTAACATTTACTGTGACAGCCACACTAGGCACAGCCTGTGTCGTGGCCATCAAACTAAACGGACTGTCATATACCTAGAACTTAACTATTACAAATAAAATTGTCTTCTGTTTTCGCGAATATTATTCATTGAAATTAAACTACTATACACGGATTCCATCGCGCTGCCCATTTAACACCCCATTACATAATTTTGAAAATTGATACACTGCCACCACCACCCAACCTTACTAACTTTAATAAAATAATAATTCGATTAGCTTAAAAATTAGTAAAGTTTAATAGTAGTAGTAGTGTAACAGTTTTCAAAATTATGTAATAAAGTGTCAAATAAATAACGCGATGAAATCCGTATATAGTAGTTTAATTTCAATGAATAATATTCGCGTAAACAGAAGACAATATTTCGTAGGTAGTTTTTACGTCATTTGGTACTTAAAACTCTACCTATTTCGACCCCTGCTCATAACACAACACTACGTCGCTCTAGCGCCGCGCGATCTGCCCGCTGGCTTCGAGACCGGGGCTGCGTACCCGCGCTGCCGTCGCCGCCACTCTGTAATCGCTGACATCGAGACCCGAGGCTTAAGTCCGCGGCATTGTGCGGACACATTCTTGAGCGTCAGCGGCGACACGTGTCTCGTAAATCTGTGTCGGTTCATCCCGAATTTTGATGTAAGATTTTGACGTCGACGGGACCAGGACGAGACGATATCGACAATGTTTAAGAAGCTGTGCGCTCGTTGCCATTTTGTAGGATTCCCTACCACATAACAGATAAATATTGTACTTGACTCACAATTATTTATTATTTAAGTTAAATAGAAACATTACTCAAACACTAAAATAAAAATTAAATTACTATATACGGATTTTATCGCGTTGTTTATTTTACACTTTATTACATAATTTAGAAACTGTTACACTACTACTAGATACTATTAAACTTTACTAATATTTAAGCTAATTAAATTATTAAAACTATTGAAACTATTTATATTTAAGTTTACACTTTCCCCGAAGTTTCGGTTGCTTTTCACCATCCGTCAAGTGCCAACTACCTTTCTAAGATGCAGGGGTCATAAACAGAAGACAATATTAACTAAAATAAAAAGATTTTTTGTATATAAATAATCAAATAAATTTATCTTTATCTTTTAATATACTCAAAAATAAATAAGATACAAGTGATTACTTTTCAAAATGTCTATATGTCACAAAATGGCCATTTCTTAGAATGACTCTTTCATAAAATGTCCCTTGTTTCCAATTCTTTTGTACCAGTAAAAAACGGTCAAATACGAATCAGATTCGCAATAAAAGCATTCCATAGTCATATATTTGGTGGGCCTCAATGGCGTAGTGGTTAGTGTAACCGACTGCGCCTGAGGTCGCGGATTCGATTCCCGCACAAGTCAAACATTTGTGTGCATGAACATGGATGTTTGTCTTGGTCTAGGTGTTTCTATGTATAGTATGTATGTATTTACAAAAAAGAAGTATATATGTACGTTTATCCATTGTGTAGTACCCCTAGTAAAAGCTCTGCTTAGTTTGGGCTAGATGATGTTGTGTGTATGTGTAGAATATTATATTATTATATTATATATATTATTCGGATAGGTATCATAAAAACTACAATATTGTTGGCAAAAATGCATAAGAATGCCTGCCTGCTTATTAAGGACACAGTTTAAAAAAAAAGGTATACAGAAAATTAATGAATCAATTTGTTTTACAATGCATTCTTAGACATACTATGTATTATACCTAACATCTGATTAAATCTTTAATTATAAACTTTTTTTATGAATAAGGCCGTTATTCTTAGATTTCTGGGAGAAAACTTCTCTACGTACAAAAAAATTATGTATGTATCTTATGTGGGGGCCAGTCAGTGCAGACCGGCGACACTTCGACCCAGTGGGATCTTCTGTGTCGACACTCTCCCAATAACGACTGCCATAGATGTTCATGGCAGCCGGGACCGACGGCTTAACGTGCTCTCCGAGGCACGGAGCACGCGATAATTGTCAATCAATACGCACATAATTTCGAAAAGTCATATAATTTCCGAAAGTCAGAGGTGCGCGATGTGGGTTAGAATCCGAGACCCTCCGCATTGCAGTCTGTTGGTCTCCCCACTGAGCTATCGCTGGTCAGTGGGGAGACCAACAGACATGTGTGTAATTGTTTGAAAAAATTATGTACTTTAATCTTGTTTATGTTAGTAAATAAATCGTATAAATGCCATAAACATCACTGCAAAAAAACTTATGAATAGATAACACTGCACAGTCATTCAGGCAGGTAAAATCGCGTGTAGTGACTAGTATCATCTTAAATGAGTTGTCTCACTAATATCCCGCGTTAGTCCGGCCGCACACACGGCGGTGTCGAGTGTCGACATTGATTTATTGCGGTCGCACGTGTGCCGCCGGCTCACGACGACACATCCACACAGCTGATCGACTCGTTGCAATGGACGACGGATTGTCAGCTTAACATGGCATTTCAATCTGGTTGTTGAAATTTAAGTATATTTATAAGCGAGGGTTTTTGGGTTCCGTGTCGAAGTGGTTAAAACTTTGTGTGTCTATGTCTTGTCTCTTAGCATTTATTATTCCCAAGTCACTTGGGGTCGGCTTTCCTAGTCTAACCGGATTTGACTGGATATCAGTTTTGACACGGAGCGGCTGCCACCTGACCCCCGCAACCCGAAGGCTAACGATACCCTAAGGCTAGACCAGTGTCAGGATACTACAGTGTTCTGACTTTTCCAATAACGACTGCCATAGATGTTCATGGCAGCCGGGACCGACGGCTTAACGTGCTCTGCGAGGCACGGAGCAGGCGATAATTGTCAATCAATACGCACATAGTTCCGAAAAGTCATATAACTTCCGAAAGTCAGAGGTGCGCGACGTGGGTACGAACCCGAGACCCTCTGCATTGCAGTCTGTTAGTCTCCCCACTGAGCTATCGCTGCTGTCTGTGTCTATGTGTCATAGATTTTTGGCTCCGCAAGTACTAATGTTATTGAAATTTGAAATATCTTTTATATAAAATTCAGGTTTTGTTGTGCAACGTTTGTGTATATAAATCAGAAAGTAATCAATGGATAAGTTGCAATTTTAACACGTAGTTGCATTTCTACGTACGAGTATTATATATACTATTTATCGACGACTCGATGGCGTAGTGGTTAGTGTAACCGACTGCCACGTCTGAGGTCGCGGGTTCGATTCCCGCACAAGTCAAACATTTGTGTGCATGAACATGGATGTTTGTCTTGGTCCGGGTGTTTCTATGTATAATATGTATGGTTTTACAAAAAAAAAAAGTATATATGTATGTTTATCCATTGTCTAGTATCCATAGTACAAGCTCTGCTTAGTTTGGGCTAGATGGTGTTGCGTGTATGTGAAAGAATATTATATTATTATTATATTATCCCGGTTTTCCACGGAAACGTCGACGCGTGGCCAGGTTTAGCCGGTTATATATCAATAACAATATCGGCCTTCCTTATAAACTGTCACTCTACTGCACCTCCGTATCTTCCTATTATAAGAGAGATAATATGTATAATAATTTCAATTGGAATACTTCTAAATATTTTATGTTTCTTGATCCACAGTTTAAATAGGGTATCACATAAAAGGGGTTGAATTGCACATAATGAAATGTTTTCATGCAGTTTAGTTTTTGACGAATGACAATAAATACCATTTTGTTTTAAATCCAGTGTCAATTAAAACTAATTTATAAAACTCATCGCCATTCTTCAACATTCGTCACTACGCGATTACTAATAATACGCACACCTGCTAACACTACCAACAGAATTATAAATATAATCCACATTATAGTTTATAAAACATCCTGAATGACATCCAAACATCCAACAATGGCGCATACCATCAAGGATCATCATTCAAACAGAGCGGAGCTTCTATTACAAGCACAACAAAACACCACGTGCGCGCCAGGTGCGCCTGCGCATCGATACACACACCATGCGTATGAACATGTACGGACAGGATACAAATATTTGTATTTAGGTACACAGGCTTAGCAGTGGGTTATGTTAGCAATTATAACAGCTAAATAATTTATTGTTTTTACTGCAGCGATAGCTCAGTGGGGAGACCAACAGACTGCAATGCACAGGGGCTCGGGTTCGAACTCACGTCGCGCACCTCTGACTTTCGGAAGTTATATGACTTTTCGAAATTATGTGCGTATTGATTGACAATTATCGCCTGCTCCGTGCCTCGGAGAGCACGTTAAGCCGTCGGTCCCGGCTGCCATGAACATCTATGGCAGTCGTTATTGGGAAGTCAGTACCCTATAATATCCTGACACTGGTCTAGCCTTAGGGTATCGTTAGCCTTCGGGTTGCGGAGGTCAGGTGGCAGCCGCTCCGTGTAAAAACTGATATCCAGTCAAATCCGGTTAGACTAAAAAAGCCGACCCCGAGTGACTTGGGAATAATAAAAGGCTAGGGAGAAAAAAAAGACTGTTATTAATAATAAAGAAACTTATATTGTCATGGGGCCATATGTTTTATTTCTTTGTATTTTTTGTGTACCCTATCATAATATGTATTATTGTATGTCTTATTTATACGTTATGTACAAAAGGCAAAACGTTTGAAAAATCCCTGTTATTATTTTGATTACAAAAATAACATGGCGGTCTAAATTTACCTTATCAAAAATAGCTCAAATTCTTTGGTCACCCTACACGTCGCTCCCGCCATACTCCTGCGCAACCAAACATCTGCTTATACCGAGTATTGTTATAGGTGAGTAGATATAGCGTCGATGGCCATACTGCATCTAACAATGGTAGGTGACCATTTGTAGAGCACCAATTGTTAAAGGACAAAGGTGGAACGTAACTTATGGTATACATATGTTGTAAACACTTAATTGAAGTTAATATTTAGACCATTTGAGTGCACAATGGCGCAGTGATCACCTTGCCATCGATATCATACGGAGTGTTATGGGTTCGATTACAATGCCATCAACTTATATTTATGAAGTAAACATCATATATTTGTAGTAAATTATAGAATAAGCATCGCCTCTTATTTTGATTTGGGGTAATGTTTCTGATGCAGACCTCCTCGCCACAAGGGAAGAGATATGTCGGGCTTTTATTTCTTTTTTACTTGCCGGAATGCTTTGACGCATACCCCGCTAGGGCGGGCGGAGGGGTTATGTCGGACTCACCGGGGTAAAAGAGAGAAAAATGGTAATGAAGATAATGAACCGCCCGGAATACCGACTAAACCTACCACGGTGTTCCTCGACGGGGCCGCGCGAATCACTTTCACATGCGGTCGCGACCCCCCTGAGGTTTCGGCCCGCCGTATGCAACGCAGGTCACTACACAACAAGACTAGCCTTTAGTCATCTCTAGATTAAAGCCCTACTGTCCCCCTTTGTGGGGAGGACGGAGAAACATCACAGAGGCGCGCGTGGGAACACGCACGCCGCCTCTCGGACCTGGTGCTGATCGGGTGGCGGGCAGGCCCACGAAGCCTACCATCCCCAGGTCAAACCTTAGGGTGGCTGGAGGTCATCTCGCGCCCTCCGGCGCCCGGTTATGTCCGGCTGTCTCAAGACTTCGGGCCTACCGATTAAACTTACCACGGTGTGCCACCGCGCTGCTTTGTATGGTGGGAGGGTCGCAGCAACTGAAACTACATTAGCGACCAGAATAAGCATTTCCTATGCTAAGGTATAATGTAAATATAAAAGAGAAAACGACAATTCACAAAGCAGAAATTGAACCTGCGACTTTGACAAACCGTGTCTTCGCTCTGCCATCTAAGCTAAACATAATACATTAGTGTCAAAATAAAAAAAACAGATTTACAAAATTTAAATAGATAAAATATTTTTCGTTTAAGAAAATAATCATTAAATTAGTATTTGATAATATGTATGTATTTACAAAAAAAAAGTACTTATATAATATGTATGTTTAACCATTGTCTAGTACTCATAGTACAAGCTCTGCTTAGTTTGGGCTAAACGATGTTGTGTGTATGTGGTAGAATATTATAGTTTATTGTCAAAAATATAACGACACATCGCATTCTTATTGAAACAGCGATTTAATTCGAAATTTGGAAGTAAGACGATTTGAACTCTTTTTGTGTGAACATGAATTCTAATATTATATTTGTGTTAAGGAATTGCAACAGAGTTTAAATTCGTTTGATCCTAAATACTTAGATAGGTCACTGTTATATTAAGAGTGAGACATGTCAAGATAAATAAATAAACTGTTATTTATAATTTTTGGTATAACAAAATATCGTCAATGCAATAACGACTTGGTGCTTCTAATATTTTTTTTTGTGTTCTTTTTCTCTTCGTTTCTTGGAGATATTTTTTGTGTCTTAATTTAACAAATGAAATAATTTATTATAGGCTTCTATTTATTGTGAATTAATTTATATGACACAAATAAATTTTTATATGACATGTATTAATTTAACTAATAAAATAATTTATTTTAGCCTATTTAATTATTGTAATTTAATTTAGCTAATGAAATAATATTCTAGACCAACGATACCTAAAGTGGGTTCCGTGGAACCTAGGGGTTCCGTAGAAAAGTCACCAGGGTTCCGCGGACCTCTTTATTTTTGGCTGTTAAATAATAATACGGTTAAGTACAAATATTATTTTGTAATAGCGCAAAATGTGATGAGAAGTAAAGTTATTGTTTTTATTTAAATTACAGTGCCTTTGATTTGTAATCATTTGATATGGGGTTCCATTAAATAAGAGGTACTTGGTGAGTGTTCCGTTACCTTAAAAGTTTAGGTCTGTTCTAGACTATATATTTTTAGTGATTTAAAGTTTTCATTTTTATTTTGTGATTCTTATGTGTAAATATGTAATGGATATATTAATGAATTATTACGTATATGCTGTATAAGGAACAAGTTTTCTGAAATAAATAAATAATTATTATTAATGCAGCCCACCTGTTTGGAGATAGACAGGCTTAAGCCCATGTATCTATGTTAATATGTTTATTTATTATCTCTATTTATTAATACACTAGAAGATCCGCGCAACTTCGTCCGCGTCACATAAGAGAATTTTCCACATATTTGCAAAATTTTTATTGATGATTGCTCCTATTGCTCGTAGCGTGATGTTTTGTGATCTGCTTTCTCGATAAATGGCCTATCCAATACTAAAATATTGGATAGGCCATTTATCGAGTTTCAATTCGAACCAGTAGTGCCTGAGATTAGAGCGTTCAACCAAACAAACAAACTCTTTAGCTTTATAATATTAGTATAGATAAAGATTCCTCATTATCTATACTAATATTATAAATAATTATAATATAAATAAACTTTGCACCCAATTCTAAACATATTTCGCGCACGGAGATGTTTGAGATATGGAAGTTTAAGTTCATATGGAGGAGTGCAGAAAGATAAAATTTATATTTAAAACTGCGATCACAAGTTAACAAAATACAACAATACATATAAAAGTTAACAAAAATATTACATAATAGAGTATTATGTACTAAAATCAGTAAACTAATTCGCCAAATCACATAAATCTTTCATCTTTATCATACACTCATGATTAGAAAGAGATACATTCAAATTAGTAACAGAATGTTTACCAATGAGAAGGTATGTCCGACACTAGAGGTCAGGCTTAAGGTCAAAGGCCCGGGGAATGCATTGTAGCGCACAATGGACCCAATCAGAGCCACTATATGTAGCCGACGTGTTTGACTCATTTGCCCCGGCATTTGTCCCACCGGAATAGCAAGAAACTTAATATGAAACTGGATAACTGATCTTACTCGCGATTAAGTATTTAGTTATATGACTTTTCGAAATTATGTGCGTATTGATTGACAATTATCGCCTGCTCCGTGCCTTGGAGAGCACGTTAAGCTGTCGGTCCCGGCTGCCATGAACATCTATGACAGTCGTTATTGGGAAAGTCAGTACCCTCTAATATCCTGACACTAGTCTAGCCTTATGGTATCATTAGCCTTCGGGTTGCGGAGGTCAGGTGGCAGCCGCTCCGTGTACAAACTGATATCCAGTCAAATCCGGTTAGACTAGAAAAGCTGACCCCAAGTGACTTGGAAATAATAAAGGCTAGGGAGAAGAAGAAGACATACATATTATACATAAAAACACCCAGACTAAGACCAACATCCATGTTCATGCACACAAATGTTTGACTTGTGCGGAAATCGAACCCGCGACCTCAGGCGTGGCAATCGGTTACACTAACCCACTAACCTGGGTTGAAGTGTCGCCGGTCTGCACTGACTGGCCCCCACATAAGATGCAAGATACAAGTATTTAAAGGTAAGAGGTACCTATGTCCTACGTTTCGACAGACTTGCACCGTGTTCACGGGTTGACTGGCGTGAGCTTAACGGCGCCTTCGTGTGGTGTGGTGTTACACCGAACCAGAACAGGCATGGATAATGCATTGGATAAGCTTGATTCTTCACGAAACAAAAATTGTGTGATACAGCGGATAGTGCAGAGGTTGCCGTGCCACTTGTGCGACGCGGCAAGTATTATGGGTCCAATTACGAGACAAAACCGTGTATGATTCACAAATAGTTAATCCAAGTCTGGGTTTAACAAATACCATCCATACCTGAAGCAACTATTTGGGAATTTTTGACATGAGTGGAGATTGAAACCACAACACTTATACCATTACGCCACAGTAATGTTATCTAACAGTATTGTACTCCTTGAAATAGTTATCTACAGCCGCACGGTCTGCGAATACGCGAGATGGCTGCCCACCTACAGTATTTTAATTTAATCTACCTACTTGAGTTTCTTTCTAGTTTAGTGATTGTAAATATTATACATTTTATTTAAAAAATGTAATTTGTTGTGAATGAAATAGGAAATGTTCAATAAAAAACATGTTATGTTTTTTGATTAGTAGATTTAATAAAAAAACAACACATATTTGAGGCCGAAAGATATGTGCGCCTCGACTGAAACGTACGAAAAGCTTTACTTGTAAAGTAAAGTATAAAAAACATCTGCATTCTGATAAAAACTTAAACTAAAAATACTTTTGTTTACAATTGTACTTTGCCATAATTATTATGTAAGTACTTGTACTTATTTCAATCAAATATTAACAAGTCGCACGCTTACTGCTTACAAAACCATCACACCGTCCGTTCATCGCTGCGGTGCATTCGCGACTGCGTATGACTCGCGTTCCGACCGTTCGTATGAAGATAGAATACTGTTAGACAACATTACCGTGTCGAAACCACTACACTCGGCGCGACGGCAGTATACGCTGTCCCAAAAGAATTAATATTTTATGTAAACAATCGTTTCATGCCTAATTAAATATAAAGTCATTTACAAAATTCAAACTCTCTTTGAAAAGTAGTTAATGAATACAATAAGCCGTATGAAAGTCCTTTTTTTGATAAATATCCATAAATTTATTTTACAGAAAAATATTTTTTGAGAGCTTGTAAGCTCTGCTTAGTTTGGGCTAGATGGTGTTGTGTGTATGTGATAGAATATTATTATTATTATATTATGTACAGGGCTAATATACTTACAGCATAGATATTAAGAGCACGTTTTCAGTCTCAAATTCATGATACTTCATATTAGAATTTCATGGATATGACCTTTTGCCACCGGCGTTTTGCGGTATTCGGCTATGTCCGCCAAACTTCGGCTAACTTCGGATCTCTCTCAAGTTACAATTGAAGTTGAAACTCAAGGGATGCAAAGTTTCGTCGAGTGTTGATAGTAAAGTCTAGCTTATAAGTTTTAATATTTTATTTTAATACTAGCTGCTGTCTCCGGTTTTGTCTGTGCGATATAGTAGTTTGTTTTTTTCTATATCTACTAATATAATACTGTAATAATACATAGGAGTACTATTTAAAATCGACTACACACGCACACATTCAATACAGTCCAATTGTGACACGACAAATACGGCGAAGCTAAAAGGAAGGGTTGTGATTTTGGCAGTCTGGGTATGTATGTTTGTATGTTCTACCGTAGCGCCTAAATTACTGAACCGATTTTAATGAATGAGGTGTCAATAAATTTGTAATAATGGCCCGGGTGACATAAGCTATATAAATTTTCAATTCATCCTTTTGTACCCCATTTTTACATAGTAGGGTTATAGTTTTTAAACTTTTATATTATATTATTATTTGATATATTTTACATTTATACATACATTGATTCACGCCTGTTTCCCAGAGGGGTAGGCAAAGACTAAGGATTGCCATTTGCTACGATCCTGACACACTTCTCTGGCTTCATTCACTTTCATCACATTCCTCATACACGCTCGCCGGTTTATGTCTTCTTAACCTGGCCTTTGTCCAGAACATCTCCGATCTGATCGAGACACGTTCATCTAAGTCTACCTCTTGCGACTGTTCTTAGCCTTATAAACTTTCTTAGTCAGTCGTTCCTCGTCCATTCTTTCTACATGCCCAAACCAGCTTAACATACCCTTTTCTATTCTTGTCACTATATCCACTTTCATGCCGCATCTCTCTCTAATCACACTATTTCTTATTCTGTCTTTCAGAGTCACACCACATATGTTTCTCAGCGCACTATATTTTTAGTACAAATAAAAGCATCAAAGAGTTAGGACGTATTACAGTATATATATTTTAACCAAGTATAATTTATTATAAACCTTAAAAATACGTTAAACAAATATAATTAGCTCAAAAAGTATTAAAGTTTAAGAATCCGTAATAAAAAAAATCCGTATATTCTCCCTAGCCTTTATTATTCTTAAGTCACTTGGGGTCGGCTTTTCTAGTCTAACCGGATTTGACTGGATATCAGTTTTTACACGGAGCGGCTGCCACCTGACCTCCGCAACCCGAAGGCTAACGATACCCTAAGGCTAGACCAGTGTCAGGATATTATAGGGTACTGACTTCCCAATAACGACTGCCATAGATGTTCATGGCAGCTGGGACCGACGTCTTAACGTGCTCTCCGAGGCACGGAGCAGGCGATAATTGTCAATCAATACGCACATAATTTCGAAAAGTCATTTAACTTCTGAAAGTCAGAGGTGCGCGACGTGGGTTCGAACCCGACACACTCTGCATTGCAGTCTGTTGGTCTCCCAACTGAGCTATCGCTGCTGTTATAAAATCCGTACTTATAAAGAAGTTTAATTTTTAATTTTTATTTCATACTCTAACTCAGAAATTAGTAAAATATCAGAATATAGAGTCAAGTTATTTGATTCGAGTAACTCGAATCAAACCGTAAACGAGTCAACTCGGTTTCAGTTTTTAACAACTCGAATCAACTCGGTCAATCGAGCGCACACCGCACGGGCGGCGGGCGCGGGGCCTCTCGAGTTGACGAGTCACACCGCGCGGCCCGCACGCGCCGTTCAATGTTGCATCATGCACATGCATTGCATCTCACTCAACTCGATGCGAGTTGAGTGAAATAGAACTCGGGCTACCGATTGAGCTATATTATTGTAGGCTTGTATCACTTGTATTTAGCGTAACGGCTCAGGCTACAAAAACAGAAACTTTCTTTGTTTGTAGTCGATTCTCAATTCGAAGTTTCGAGTTGCGAATCGACTCAAGTAGCCATATCACATCAACAATTCAACATCATTATTATTTCTACCTATCAGCCTTGAGTCGAGCTCCCCAAATCCTCTCTCTTTCCCTAAAGGAGACACCGATTCGAGTCAACTCGAGTTGCGACTCGAGTCAGTAGCCATATCAGCACGAGTAACTCGAGTCAAAAAAAAACAACTCATCCCATCACTAGTAAAATATTGCCATGTCGTATATCCGACCTGGACTCAATCTTGTGACAGACCGCACCCAATAACCGCAAATTTAAAACGTCACTTTTTTATTATACTGCAGTTATTTTTTTATATAATCCCTAACAGTCATATCGCCTACGTATTAACTACAGATTTAACCGCGTTCCGAACCCACACACTCACGTAAACGAAATTACTAATATGGGTCCGCGGATTCACTCGCGAAAGCCGCATTAGAACGCAAAAGTCTCCTTTGTGTTAATCCAGACGATGGTCTATCTGTGGGCCAAGTTTCATCTAAAGCCGTTCAGCAGTTTTTGCATGATTGAGTAACAAATAACCAAATATCTTCGCTAAGTAAGTGTAATTTATTGAATTTCAGCTTTATATTAAAAATGTTTCATGCAATCTCAATACTATAGTAAAAGTGTATCATAGATGGAATCCTTAATGCCTTACTAATATTATAAATTCGAATGTGAGTTCGTTTGTTTGTTACGCTTTCACGCCTTAAACACTCGACCGATCATCATAAAATTTCGCATACACATTGTCAGGGGTACAGAAAAGGACATACGGTCTCTTATGCAGAAAATAGGTTGTTCCCAAGCGAGCGAAACCGCGGGTAAAAGCTAGTTATTAATAATATTGTCTTCTGTTTACGCGAATATATTCATTGAAATTAAACTAGTATATACGGATTTTATCGCGTTGTTTATTTGACACTTTATTACAAAATTTTGAAAATTTGTTACACTACTATTACTATTAAACTTTACTAATTTTTAAGCTAATTATATTGTTATTAAAACTATTTAGATTTAATTTAATTTTACACTTTCCCCGACGTTTCGGTTGCTTTTCAGCAGCCATGGTCACGGGGAGACTAAGATGGTAGTTGGCTCAATGTTCCAGTGTAGTTATTTCAAAGTACCCGAACATAATTTAATCATTGGTGTTTCTATTTACGCAGAATGAGCTCAAAGTATCATGAAGTCTAGCTGTGGTTTGTTTCTTCTTGGGTTTGACTATTTGTATTACTGGATCCCAAGCTGTTCGGTTTTCGGGTACTTTGAAATAACTACACTAATACATTGAGACAACTACCATCTTAGTCTCCCCGTGACCATGGCTGCTGGAAAGCAACCGAAACGTCGGGGAAAGTGTAAACTTAAATATAAATAGTTTTAATAACAATATAATTAGCTTAAAAATTAGTAAAGTTTAATAGTAATAGTAGTGTAACAGATTTTCAAAATTATGTAATATAGTGTCAAATAAACAACGCGATAAAATCCGTATATACTAGTTATTAATCTTTTGGATTTGTATAGTCGGCAGGGTATAATGGCTGCATCACTTTGCAGATATGAGTTTTAAAGTATCGATATCTTTAGAATATGAAATAGCCATTTAAAAGAGTGGCCGTGAGTTTAACGTACCTTCAATAAAATCTTTTCGTTGGCTTCAACCCTTTGTCTGGGTCTAGCGGAATAAAAAACCTTAAGAGTGTTTTAGAAAACACACTAACCGCTAAACTGCACTTTAACTGCAAGGGTGATAAATTTTCTATACAGAATACAAGACTCAAGCAAAACCAGGGTTACAAGCTAGCATTCTAAATTTACGCGAATATGAACATGATGGCACGTACGATTCAGCTGAATATTATCTTAAACACTCACCAATGAAAAATCTACTTTAAAGATACCAACATAAGGCTGCATTTAACTTGACTCCCTGCCTCTTCAGCTAAATATTATCCTTAAACACTCATCAATTGAATATTGACTTTAATACAACAACGTAAGGCTGTACTTCCCTTGTCTCCCTATATCGAAGATGATACAAAACGATTTCAATGAAAATTGAACCTTATGTGCATATAAAAGAGTTGTTTATTGCGTGTTTGGGTGGATAGGAATCTTGTATACAACGATTTCTTGAATTTATGTTAATTGAAAGGAGAAAAAAGCGTTGGCGTGTACGCGGATGTTCTGCAGAGTTTTGGATGATGCACATACATGGACTTATGCCTAATTCCCGAAGAACAGAACTCACCCAACGAACAACAGTAGGAAAACTGCTATTTCACGTCGATATTTTGTAAGACGGTAGTCCTTCCAGGGTCGAGCCGTCCCATTTAAGCCGGAAAATATTTTTGTTAGTACAAAAAGTTTATAACAGTTAATAAATACCAACCCTATATAAACTGTCCAGCTGCTAGGCACGGACCTCTTCTCATTGTGAGAAGGGCTAGGCTCTAGCCTACCACTCTTGCCCAGCGCTGGTTGGCAGACTTCCCAGATCTTATCTTGGAGAGTATTATGAAGAACTCTGAGAGGTATCCTGACGATATTTTTGACTATTTATTAGGCACATATGTATGTATGTATCTTTTGTGGGAGCCAGTCAGTGCAGACCGGCGGCACTTCGACCCAGTGGGATCTTTTGTGTCGACTCTCTCCCAATAACGACTGCCATAGATGTTCATGGCAGCCGGGACCGACGCCTTAACGTGCTCTCCGAGGCACGGAGCAGGCGATAATTGACAATCAATACGCACATAATTTCGAAAAGTCATATAACTTCCGAAAGTCAGAGGTGCGCGACGTGGGTTCGAATCCGAGACCTTCTGCATTGCAGTCTGTTGGTCTCCCCACTGAGCTATCGCTGCTCTATTAGGCACATAACTTCGAGAAGTCAGAGATGCGTAGCTTGGGATAGAATTCAAGACCTCTCCGTGGCAGTCCAATAGCCCAACTATATTTTCTGAATTAGCATTTTACTTTAATAAGGCAAGGCAAACGCCGATTTATAGCGAAAATACAGCCGCTTCGTACAAATTCGCTCCCAAAAAAATAATAACAGTATCAAATAAATGGTTATTACCAATCACAGAACATGATCTTATTCTTATTTATACGTTTTATCCAATGCGCATTCACAAAAATACACGCGCAAATAAAAACGAATGAACAACACGGTCGGTCGTCGAACCTACTGCCCGCACACGACATCATGAATACTGGTATTAGTTTTTTTATTGTATTTAGGCAAACGAGCAGACGGATCGCCTGATGGTAAGCGATTATCGCCGCCCATGGACACCTGCAACACCTGAGGAATCACAAGCGCGTTGCCAGCATTTTAAATTTGTCCCCGCCCCCCAGGAGGGCAAAGGGGTTGGGCCTCCGGTACCCTCACTCACTCGACGAAATACAACGCAAGCGCTATTTTACGCCGGTTTTCTGTGAGGTCACGATCACTCAGGTCGAGCCGGCCCATTCGTGCCGAAGCGTGGTAAAGTTTTAGTTATAAATATCAAATACAGCCTTTTAGTCTATCAATACTTAGAACTCGGGCGACCGGTGTGCCACTGCGACTCAAGAGGTTAAATCAGCCTTTCGAGGATTAAATGTAATGAAAGCCAAAATACAACTTTCAAGAAAAGACATAAAATAAAAAATCTCATTTTTACTTTTTCTTTATTTTTTTATTTGGTGAACATAGGTAGGTTTTGTAGCACTTTATATTGTTTAATTAGGCAATTATATTTTTACAGATTTGTGGTGAGTTAAGGTATAGTATTAGTAAAAATGTTGTTTTATATATCAGATATATGCTGGTTTTTTTTTTTGGGTAATACAATTTCTGCGTAAATAGAAACACCAATGATTAAATTATGTTCGGGTACTTTGAAATAACGACACTGGTACATTGAGACAACTACCATCTTAGTCTCCCCGTAACCATGGCTGCTGAAAAGCAACCGAAAAGTCGGGGAAAGTGTAAACTTAAATATAAATAGTTTTAATAATTTAATTAGCTTAAAAATTAGTAAAGGTTAATAGTATCTAGTAGTAGTGTAACAGTATCAAAATTTTGTAATAAAGTGTAAAATAAAAATAAATAACGCGATAAAATCCGTATATAGTAGTTTAATTTACATTCGCGTAAACAGAAGACAATATTATGTAATAAAACTATTTATATTGCGTATATTTTCATCTTAGGCACATGTCGGTTATAATATAATATAATAATATAATATTCTACCACATACACACAACACCGTCTAGCCCAAACTAAGCAGAGCTTATACTATGGGTACTAGACAATGGATAAACATACATATAAACTTTTTTTTTGTAAATACCTACATATTATACATTGAAACACCCAGACCAAGACAAACATCCATGTTCATGACACAAATGTTTGACTTGTGCGGGAACCGAACCTACGACCTCAGGCGTGGCAGTCGGTTACACTAACCACTACGCCATCGAAGCCGACATAATAGGATATTTAAATTAAGAATTCATGTATTTTAAATGTAAGTAATTAATATTCGCATGCCTAGAAAAGGCGAAATGTGCAGCAGACATTGTATTGAGTACAACATGTTTTTTCATACTTTTTGCAAATAATGATTTTCTTTAAATGCACAGGTCGATGCCGCTCTAAAAACTGAATAAAGTTACATCAATAACAAAATTTCAGTAACCCTTTACTTGACATTTTTTTTTGTTCTGGTTTTATTTGGCATAACGAGTTAGGCATATTTTTTGTCATAATAATACTTTGACATCATTGTATTTTGGCATACTATTTCAGTTGGCATAAATATCATTTAGGCTAATGCTTTTCACCCTAATTTTGATTGGCATAAAATTATAAGGCATATATTATAACTTGGGTACCATATTGTAACAAAAGGTTAGGGTGCGGCCGACATATTTATTTTATATACGAAAATTACTTTATTAACTGCAAACATAAAATTTACAATACCTTAAATTTATGCTTTAGAATAGCCTAATCAGTTATACCAAATTAATATTGTGCCTAAGTACTAAGTACTATCAAGAAATGATAGTCACATTGATATATACTTTCTTTACTGGTACCAGAAACTTATTATAGATATACCAGAATAAACTACATAATTATGTACGCGACCTAGCTGAGCGGGTGTGGGGAGACGACTACTGCGCTGCGCACACACTGCGCGCCTTGTATATAGAATTCATGCGTCAGCAGTCTGTCTCTACACAATATGTGTCTCTACACTATTATTAGAATAAGTAAAAGTACCTATGCCATGTTAAATTATGACATATAATTTTATGCGAATAAATAGGAAACCCTAAATTTCATACTCGAAGGGTCGATATTTTTATTGTCGCTTTGAACCGATAATAAACTATATATTAATACGTGAAGCAAAAACTTTGTACACCTTTTTACGAAAATTGCGCGGACGGAGGAGTATAAAATTTGGCACAGTTAAAGTTTATTTGGAGAAGAAGAGGCGAATCCTAATATTTTAATAAAATATGCATTAGACATACATTAAATTAATGAAAAAATACTACACGCACACAACCATGGATTTGACACAGGCAGTCGAATCGCGTTCGTAGTATTTCGGCATTGTTCGGTTGACTTCGTAACTATGGTAACATACATATGTAAGTGGAGTTGGTGATGGTTATAGACAATAAACCCTTAATAACGATCAAATTTAAAATTTAAATAAATTATGCTCGAATTTCGACCACTTGGCGACCGCTAGTGTGAATAATTACATATCAGATAATAAAACACATTATCGGTACAATCACCCGTCACGTTACTTGAATTACGTTCCCCAATTGTAACATTCACTAAATCATACGGACATACATAGTTTCACGCCCTTATCACCGAAAGGGTAGGTCATTAAACTATATGTTACCACTACAATAGCAACTCAGAGCAATATTTATGTTCCATTCAAATGTGGTACCTAACCTCACTTCAGCTTGCTACTATTGACTAGATATTACTGAACAGTAAGTATATTAGAAACTTAAGAATGCGCCGAGCGAAATGTCCAAAACATTCACAGTTAAGTGAATAAAATCAACATTTTTGTTTAATACAAATATAAAAAGCACATTTACCATTACAATGAATGTGTTTACAATTACGCCGTGTAAAAAATTTAAAATGGCGTCAAACTTCTCTGACTGAGAAGAGGTCCTTGCCGAGCAATGGGATATTATATATTTCAAGACCAACTGGTAGTTCCTGAGATTAGTGCTTTAAAACAAAAACAAAAACTCTTCAACTTTATCGTATACTAGGGACCCGCCCCGGCTACGCACGGGTAACTGGGTAACGGGTAACTAAAGAAAATTCTACATCTAAACCTTCCTCATGAATCACTGTCTACTGGTGAAAATCGCATGAAAATCTGAGTTGAGTTTATCGCGAGCAGACAGACAGACGCGACGGGTTCATTTTATTTTATAATATGTAGTGAAGTAAAGTTTTGTTTTTATTCTCGTTCAATAAATAATGAAAGGAAGACACACAAACATTTTCATATACATAGGTTCTACACGTTCCCTTCAATCCAACAGACACTCTCCCTTGAAATTAAACTACTATATTCGGATTTTATCGCGTTGTTTATTTGACACTTTATTACATAATTTTGAAAACTGTTACGCTATACTACTATTGAACTTTTCTAATTTTTAAGCTAATTAAATTATTATTAAAACTATATAGATTTAATTAATTAAATTTTACACTTTCTCCGACGTTTCGGTTGCTTTTCAGCATGCATGGTCACGGGGAGACTCTCCCCGTGACCATATTATTCGCGTAAACAGAAGACAATATTATAGACACTCTCCCCTCATAAAATACGACCGTTATAACTGTCACAAATAATAAAACGTAATAGCTTCACTAATGAACGATGTGTCGTGCTAATTATTAAACAATGTACGTCCCGCCGTGACACGGCAAGTTCTACACATGTCACGGAATGTCACGGGTACGTGACAGAATGCCTACGTCATTAATAGGGGAGGACATTACTAGAGTTCAAGGAAACTTCTATTATATATAATCTATACATATAATAAGAATTTTGTTTGTTTGTTAGGTTTTAACTCAAAAACTATAAACCGATTTTAATAATTCTGTTACCATTAGATTGCATATTATCATCGAGTATGTATGTATGTATCTTATGTGGAGGCCAGTCAGTGCAGACCGGCGACACTTCGACCCAGTGGGATCTTTTGTGTCGACACTCTCCCAATAACGACTGCCATAGATGTTCATGGCAGCCGGGACCGACGGCTTAACGTGCTCTCCGAGGCACGGAGCAGGCGATAATTGTCAATCAATACGCACATAATTTCGAAAAGTCATATAACTTCCGAAAGTCAGAGGTGCGCGACGTTGGTTCGAACCCGAGACCCTCTGAATTGCAGTCTGTTGGTCTCCCCACTGAGCTATCGCTGCTCATCATCATCATTATCATCGAGTAACTTAATTATTTTGTTTTTATTTCTTTTACATAGCCTAACCTTCTTTACGTGAGCAAAACCGCAGATAAAAGCTAATGAGATAATAAACGAATAAGTTCAGAGTATATGCAATGGGATCGAACTTAAGAACTCTGCGTAGTAGTCAACGGTTTCCCACTAGACTCTCGCTACTGTGCTACTGACCTCAAAAATATAAATATAGACTTATTGAAATTAAACTGCTATATACGGATTTTATCGCGTTGTTTATTTGACACTTTATTACAAAATTAATAAAAATAAAAAAATAATAAAAATAAATTAAATCTAAATAGTTTAATAATAATTTAATTAGCTTAAAAATTAGTAAAGTTTAATAGTAGTAGTAGTGTAACAATTTTCAAAATTTTGTAATAAAGTGTCAAATAAACAACGCGATAAGATCCGTATATAGCAGTTTAATTTCAATGAATAATATTCGCGTAAATAGAAGACAATATAGACTTATCTTTGCAGCGACCGAATTAGCATAGATAATTTTATCTAAATAAAAAGGTCATATTTATTAATAGACGACCTCTTGAGACGAACTCGTGACCTTACACTCTGTTTGACCTTTGTAAGATTGTTAGGTGACGTGGGACGAGGGATGACGTGATCACGTATTGTTGTATTTATAGACTCGCTTTGAGTGTCACATATGGGGTAAGCAGAGATGTCTAACGCACATATTCTGTTGTTATTAAATAAATACTGGGTGTAAGGGACGGCGTACCGAAAACTTTAACAAGACGTCTTTCTATAGGTACTTATCTCGACGCAAACTTCTATTAATAACAAGTGAGAAACGGCCATGAATTGCCGTAAATCGTAAAGTTCGAAAAAATGGTATCACGTGACCTTGAGGTCGGAGGTCAAAGGTCATAGTCATTTCGGAGCTATATCGACTATGCTGAATCGAATGGCACTGACCGCGAGTCTCTAGATCTTACGGTTCTTGAGTTGAAAGATGGTATCACGTGACCTTGAGGTCAGAGGTCTAAGGTCATAGTCATTTTGGAGGTATATCGACTATGCTGAGTCGAATGGCATTGACCGCGAGTCTGTAGCTCTTACGGTTCTTGAGTTGAATATTATATAACAGATAGACGGACGGACGGACAAAGCTGTTGTATAAGAGTTTCTTGGAACTCTAAAAAAACGCAAGATTAAGATTTTATATTATTTAATATAGGTACTTAAATTGATCATAGCTTACGTTATTCGCTTACTGCTTATCATGCTAGTAGCGTAAAAAGCTGAAAGGAGCAGATTTACTCATAAATGCTTTTATTACGATAAGCATGCAATGTGACGTCATCAGTATGACGTATCGCCTTGTCTACAGCACAATTATATCTAACGTTGAATAGACATGGTACGACAGCTACGTGCTACGCCGTAGTCACGTAGCTCTGCTACGAACTATCTGCATTTTATATAGCGAAGGTTAAATTTTATTGTGTTGCTTCCATTCACAGGTTATTTCTAATCATATTATTAATTAAACTGTAAATATGAGTTGCTGTGACTATTATTTCAATTATTAATAATATGTATCTCAGATTTAACAAATTTTTACATTTTAAATCTTATTGAAATAAACTAAGTAGCATGAGAGCAGAATAAATGCTGTAGAAATGAGAGCGCTGAGAAATATATGTGGTGTGATTCTGAAAGATAGAATAAGGAATAGTGTGATTAGAGAGAGATGCGGCATGAAAGTGGATATAGTGACAAGAATAGAAAAGGGTATGTTAAGCTGGTTTGGGCATGTAGAAAGAATGGACGAGGAAAGACTGACTAAGAAAGTTTATAAGGCTAGTGTGAATGGAACAGTCGTAAGAGGAAGACCTAGGCGAACGTTTCTTGATCAGATCGGAGGCGTTCTGGACAAAGGCCAGGTTAAGAGCACCTTGAACTGACTGGCGTGTATGAGGAATGTGATGAAAGTGAATGAAGCCACAGAAGTGTGTCAGGATCGTAAATCCGTAGTCTCTGCCTGCCCCTCTGGGAAACAGGCGTGAATCTATGTATGTATGTTCTTCTTCTCTCTTAGCCTTTATTATTCCCAAGTCACTTGGGGTCGGCTTTTCAGGTCTAACCGGATTTTGACTGGATATCAGTTTTTACACGATGCAGCTGCAGCCTGACCTCCGCAACCCGAAGGCAAACGATACCCTAAGGCTAGACCAGTGTCAGGATATTAGAGGGTACTGACTTTCCCAATAACGACTGCCATAGATGTTCATGGCAGCCGGGACCGACGGCTTAACGTGCTCTCTGAGGCACAGAGCAGGCGATAATTGTCAATCAATACGCACATAATTTCGAAAAGTCATATAACTTCCGAAAGTCAGAGGTGCGCGACGTGGTTTCGAACCCGAGACCCTCTGCATTGCAGTCTGTTGGTCTCCCCACTAAGCTATCGCTGCTCTCTCATCTATGTATGTATGTATGTATTAAAATAAACTACTGTGACAACTTCACACAGCAGCTCATATAAGAAAAAGAATATAAAATTGAATGGTATTGTTATAAACACTTGGCGACTGAAAAGAGTGGGCATGCGTTTCTTGCCTGCTTCTTCTCATGAAAGCTCTACTACTCGAACAGGCTCCATCAATGCAAATTTTTTATTTCCTTCCATCTATTTTTATTATTATTTTTTATCAATATAATAGTTAATTGACGCGACCAAGAATTTTTTGCACATTTTTATGGAAATAAGGACATTTGATTGTCTTTAACAGTTATTTATGACATACTGCGTGGTTTGCGCCTAGTGTATTTAGCTAAGGATCAGGAGGTTTCAACTTCGAATTCTAGGCCGGGACAGTAAAATGTATACAGTATTAGTTATTTATCACACGAGACAAACATTTTGTGTGATCAGCAACTATTGTTTCGTGTCTAGATGTTCTTTGTGCATCTAGATTAAATGTTTCTGAAGTCCCCCGCGACACAGGAAATATTTCAGTTGTGGAATAGTACATTAAAAAATACCTGTCCTAATAGATAATAACACTATACCTGATCTGAGCAGTGATAGCTCAGTGGGGAGACCAACAGACTGCAATGCACCTCAGACTTTCGGAAGTTATATGACTTTTCGAAATTATGTGCGTATTGATTGACAATTATCGCGTGCTCCGTGCCTCGGAGAGCACGTTAAGCCGTCGGTCCCGGCTGCTATGAACATCTATGGCAGTCGTTATTGGGAGAGTGTCGACACAAAAGATCCCACTGGGTCGAAGTGTCGCCATTCTGCACTGACTGGCTCCCACATAAGATACATACATACATACATACCTGATCTGGGTATCTAACCAAATCTATATAGCTATATAAAAATCTCGTGTCATGGTGTTTGTGATCGCATTCTTCCGAAACGGCTCAACCGTTTTTTATGTTTTTTTTATATGTATATTTTTTAGGTATGAAAGTAAGTAGTCTTTATATCAAACAAGATCGACAACTCACCACTATTGAACCCACAGAACAGAAAAGTGTTCTATGACTAAACCGAAACGTGAGAAAATTATATCCACACAAAAATATCGTACCTACCCTCATAAAACTATAAACGATTGCATCATCCCAGACTCGAAGCTGAAACTATTTACTGCAAAGATAAAACGTATCGGAAAAATAATTGTGCCGTATTGCGTAGGATACAATAACTGGTAAGTATTCGATAAGATACAATAAAAAGAGACGGCCCTCGTAAAAGATATGAGGTGCTGATTGTGTACTGAGCTTCTTTAAGACATATAAAGATACACGTTTATCTGAGACGGGGTAGGCAGAGGTGCCAAATAATATAATATTCTACCATACACACACAACACCATCTAGCCCAAACTAAGCAGAGCTTGTACTATGGGTAATAGACAATGGATAAACATACATATAAACTTTTTTTTTGTAAATACATACATATGATACATAGAAACACCCAGACCAAGACAAACATCCATGTTCATGCACACAAATGTTTGACTTGTGCGGGAATCGAATCCGCGACCTCAGGCGTGGCAGTCGGTTACACTAACCACTACGCCACCGAAGCCGACAAAATGAATAACAATTCAGATGCCAAATACTTCGCCTGGCCTAGGATTCGAAACCCGAACCTTATGCAGCGGTACCACGAGGGCAGATGATGGAATTACTTTTTTATAAACATAATATTCTTTAATACAAAGATAACATCTACTTAGAGGTCTTGATGTTATCTACTAAAAAATCATTCCACAAAATATGCTCCTAAAACAAAATGGGTTTTGGGTGGATGCGATTTTTCGTTATACTCCGCAAATGAGAGGGGTGTTCTGGAAAATACGATGTCTTTCATATTATAATGGAAGTTTTATAATAAGTATAAAATTGTTCGTAATAAGTTTCAGAGGGTAAATGCATATATTGTGGGGAAAACGAGTTATCTTTCGTGATTATTTTTGCGTGAAGTTCAAATTGAAAGCAGTGTGGAAAAGACTGTGTGTTTATCGAAGTGTCTTTGAATAGTGGCTGCCCGCGGCTTTGCTTGTTTGTAAAAGTAGCGAGGTTTTTGGACAAAGTCATCCGTTGTGTGTGATACTCAAATTATTGATCTTAGTAATTTTTTTTACATACCTGTATGTACAACTACCGACTAGGAATAATTCCTGTGTCGCGGCGACTTAACATGTTTTCGAGCGATGGACACAGAACAACCAGGCTAGGAACAGCTATCTATACTAATATAATACAGCTGAAGAGTTTGTTTGTTTGGTTGAACGCGGTTTTATCAGGCACTACTCGTTCGAATTTAAAAATCCTTTAGTTTTGGATAGTCCATTTATCGAGGAAGGCTATAGGCTATATAACATCACGCTACGACTAAAAGGAGCCGAACAGCAATGAAAAAAGTTACAAAAGCAAGGAAAATTCTCTTATATGATGCAGACGTAATTGTGCGGGTCAGATAGTTTAAGAATATAAAATATTTGGTTTTGTACGTTTTTATTTTTGTTTGCAATGATTAAACTCAAAAATATACCGATTTAAATAATTCTCTCACCAAAACCTTATTTATATCCAAAAGTAATATAACCTATAAAAAATTATGCAACGAGCCACAAAACCGGAGCAGTAATCACACACGTGAGTGAAATTTCGGAAGACAACTAGTTTCTGGATAAAATAGCCTAACGGATTTTTTTTAACCGGTCCATTAATATTTGGTGACATTAATTACAAACAAAATTCAAAACAACTACATATAATATTATAAATGCAAATAGAAGCAGCGATAGCTCAGTGGGGAGACCAACAGACTACAATGACGCACCTCTGACTTTCGAAAGTTATATGACTTTTCGCAATTATGTGCGTATTGATTGACAATTATCGCCTGCTCCGTGCCTCGGAGAGCACGTTAAGCCGTCGGTCCCGGCTGCCATGAACATCTATGGCAGTCGTTATTGGGAGAGTGTCGACACAAAAGATCCCACTGGGTCGAAGTGTCGCCAGTCTGCACTGACTGGCCCCCACATAAGATACATAAATGCAAATGTGAGTTCGTAGACTGATCATCGTGATATTTCGCCTACACGTTGTCAGGGGTACAGAAAAGGACATAAGGTACCTTTTATCCAGAAAAAAAGTACTGTTACTAAACTAAATTAACATACATATATGCGAGCGAAGACGCGGCAAAATGTTATATTTATACAAAAATATTCACTGGAAAAGTTCTAATAAAATTACGTAAATCTAGCGGCTCTGAAATCCTGTAAAACAACGTTTTAGTAAGATCTTCCAACTATCCCAAAACATTTCCTCCTGAAAATAAAAACGTACCTTCCAATTCAAAACGCTATTACAAGTTCACGTATCTGTGTAGGCGGGCTACACGCTACAGACCCCCACGTCTGCGGTTACAACCCTATGTGTTAACACCAGACACTCGTGTGTAAACAGCCTATTATCCCCTTCGTCCGTAAAGTGAGAGGCCCGATAAAAACTGTATTGTTAGAACGAGATGGAGTCAGGTTGTGTAGAATTGAGTGTGAGCTGTTAGGTAAATTGCGAAGGCTTAGTTTACGTTAAGTTCCACGGGTGCTTGTGAAAAGGTTGGTTTGGAAGTAAAGAATTCTTTTTTTATCCTTATTACTAGCTGTGCCCCGCGGTTTCACTCGCGAAAAAACCGATGCCGAGGGAATATCAGCATAAAAAACCTGTGTTAATCGACGTCTCCAGCTATCTACATACTATTATAACATACATTAAGTTTCATCGCAATCGGTTGAGTAGCTTTTGCGTGAAAGAGTAACAACCATTCATTATTATTATTATTATTATTGACATTGACATAAATTAATTATTATTATTAAATTAATAATTAATCTGTATTATTATAACTTTAAGAAGGTCATTGCATTAATTTAAGTTCTTAAAATATTTTTATATAATTTTATATATTTTGATGTCAATCTTCATTGATAAACCATGATTGTATACATTATGCATGCCATACGGTAGAAACACATAAAACATGAACTTTTAATAATACCATTGTAATGGTGTTTTCTGCAAAATTAAATAACTTTAATTTTGCAGTCCCAATTATTTATTTTGGTATAAAATGTATCCGATAACTTGTCCAGAATTAAGAACTATAACTGTACCAAGTTTCATTAAAATCCCTTCAGTAGTTTTTGATCCATGCGTGCACATACAGACAGACAGAAAAATGGAAATGCGTGCATATTCATTAATCAAATGCAATACCACACCTTTTAGTCATGCGCTTTAAAACAGTGTCTCTCGTACATTGGATGTAAATAGATTATGTATCATTAACGATTGTAATAATTTATAATCATTTATGAACCACACTCATGAGTCATGTAAAACCAAAACAGCGATAAGCAATTTATTATCAACGTAATTAATTAACGACTTTGTAAACCTTAGCTTAAGGTTTAAAATAGCATAACCCGTTAGTCTTGTAACGACATCGAGCATCGGCGCAGGCGCAGAGATATATTATCAACTTAGGGACTTCCCCTAACACAACGCTTTGCTATTGGTCAATATTCATCTAATACGTGTAAAAATGTATTCAAATTTATTGATAATTCTGACAGAAACTATAAAAAATTATAAAGCAGGTCGATTCAGATTTAAGTTGTGAATATTTTTGCAGAATAAACTATTCCAAAATAATGAACCGTTTAGAAGATATTACGCGATAAAGTTACAGTGCTGAATCGCGCAAGTGAAGTTTTTCTAGCACTTCGTATATATAGAAATCCAATTGTAGCACTCTCGGGCTACCATTGAGTCTCTCCGTCGACCAAGATCTTTGAAAGTGGAGTCTTCTGGACGCCCGAAGTGTGTGACCATGAGACCCATGATCATACACTTGGATGGCGTCTGGTCTACGAACATTTTCAGAGATGGACTCCGGCCGGTTAGTTAGACGGAGAAGCGACACCCCACCACAGGTAGTCGCATCACGTCAGTGCGGCACTTGGAAGACCAAGAGACTTAAAGGAAGCCCCGCTGGCTAATACATCCAGCGTTACCAATATGTAATTTGCACAACACAAAAACACACCCTTTTGTCAAAATTTATTGTCTTTTTACCCAGTGAACCGAATGGAATAACAAGATTTTATCAATTAACTTCTAGACCTCGAGAAAAGTACTTTTTTCTGAATTGAAGGTATCATATGTCCTTTTCTGTATCGCTGACAACGTGGATGCGAAATTTCATGATGATCGGTCGAGAAGGTAAGGGTTGAAAGTGTAACAAACAAACAAACTCACACTCGCAATTATTTTATTAACTAGTATTAATATTTTCACCGCTACAAAATGGTGAAACTACACAAAATAGGTGTAGACCATAATAAAACTAATCCGTGTCGATATAGTAACGGACATATACATACCGCACTCTTAATAAAACAGCGACTTAACTCGAAATTTAAAAGTAAGGCAATTTGGACTCTAATTGTATATGCTAAATTCTAATATTATGTTTGTGTTAAATCATTACAATAGAGTTCAAATTTGTTTAATCCAAAATACTGAGATAGGTCTCTGTTTTATTAAGAGTGCGATATGTATGTATATATAAATAAAAATCAATTGCTACATGTATGACGGACCATCACTTAAGAACGGCTCGACCAATTGTGCAATTTTTTAGGGTTCCGTACCTCAAAAGGAAAAACGGAACCCTTATAGGATCACTTTGTTGTCCGTCCATCTGTCTGTCTGTCAAGACCCTTAATCTCAGGAACGCGTGGAGGTATCGATTTGAAATTAAAACGATATAATCAAGTTTACAATCTCTTGAAGCTGTGAAAAATCAAACTTCTAAGTTAACGTAAAAAAAAGATAGGGCCGTTTATGCCGCAAAAAACGTATATTTCGACACTCTCAAGGGAATTAAAAGGGTATTTTCCGTTGACCTAGAGCTATGAAATTTGGCAAGTAATACTGTCTTATACTACAAGTATAGGGAAATATCTAAAAACTATACGTTTGTAATTAAATCATAAAAAACAGGGTCTTTATGCAAGGACAAAATTTTTTATAATATGTACGTACAAATTTTTACGGAATCCTCGGTGGGCGAGTCAGACTCGCACTTATCCGGTTTTTTTTTTGTTGAGATTGTAATTATCAGCACAAGGTTTGCATGAACAAAAATATGCGAAAAATCCGCGGAAAATGTCGAAAATTTAAATGGAATTTTTATATGAAAAAAATTGTTTGACGTTTTGATATTGAATTTAATTAAGTGAAATGAATTTTTGTATAGATTGACAGGACTGCGACTGTCGTGTCAGCTAGTTACAAAATATATCTAAACTAATATTATAAAGAGGAGATATTAAAATTTTTGTATGTTTGCTTGTTTGTAAGGATTTGACGCAAAAACTATTATAACGATTTTTTTTTTTTACCGTTAGGTAGATATATTATCACCGAGTAAAATAGATAATATATATTTTTAAAGTAGTTAACTTAACCTACTTTAACGCAAGCGAAGCCGCGGGCAAAATCTAGTTACTTTTATTGGACTACTTGATGGCTATACCTGGAAAGCAAACACGAGATCTATCGGGCGTATCACAAAATATAGGTACCTATATAGTCGGCATGAGAAATGACCTAATTCCCAACTATAATTGCACATATATCTGTCTAACTATATAAGTTTATACAAGCTACAATACAATGCATCCTGAAACTCGACTCACGCGATTTAATTCAGCAAGTTATTTAAGATTTATAATCCAAATTTCACAGCGCTTCGGTCTTTGTTTGCGCTGAAAACTTCGTCCTGAAGTTTACAATGAATACACGAAACATGGAACAGTTACGAATAGGTTAACCATTCTAATCGTGGGGCATGAGCCCCGTTAATAGGCTATCTGTTTATTAAACTTATCGAGGTCACAAAGTAGCATAGTAGTAGTGTAAAGCAGCGATAGCTCAGTGAGGAGACCAACAGCCTGCAATGCAGAGGGTCTTGGGTTCGAACCTACGTCGCGCACCTCTAACTTTCGGAAGTTATATGACTTTTCGAAATTATTTGCGTATTGGTTGACAATTATCGCCTGCTCCGTGCCTCGGAGAGCACGTTAAGCCGTCGGTCCCGGCTGCCATGAACATCTATGGCAGTCGTTATTGGGAAAGTCAGTACCCTCTAATATCCTGACACTGGTCTAGCCTTAGGGTATCGTTAGCCTTCGGATTGCGGAGGTCAGGTGGCAGCTGCTCCGTGTAAAAATTGATATTCAGTCAAATCCGGTTAGACTAGAAAAGCCGATCCCAAGTGACTTGGGAATAATAAAGGCTAAGGGAGAAGAAGGTCACAAATTATACTGATTTAATGAAAATGTAGGAAAAGAAATTTTGTATGTTTTGCAATATATCCTGGCAGTATTTAATCCCTACAATATATAACAAACGTAGATGGCTTAGAGACATGAATATTCAAAAAAAAAAAAAACAAAAATGTTTTATTTCATTATTACACGTTGTACATTATACAGTTGGTGGCGTCTCCTTTTAAGCATATAGATGCCTGTGCCAGGAGGCGCCGCTCTTTTATATCTTACAATTTTAATGTAACATGTTACTTAACAAAAGTGTTTGAATTTATTTAATTTATTTTATCTTTATTTCTATTTATATATATATATATATATATATATTTTTTTTTTTTTTTTAATAGTCTGTTGTTGTGTTTGTGTATATGTGTGCGTGCGTGTGTGTGTATGTCTGTATGTATGTATGTATGTGTGTGTGTATGTGTATGTGTGTGCGTGTATGTGTATGAGAGTGTGTGGTTTTTTTATACGGTTGAGGTTTACCTTATATTTAACAGAAGATTCTCTACTTCGTCATAGCATAGCTTGTTTATCCACTTAATCAGCAGCGATTTGCATTCTTTAAACGGTTTAGTATGTATATCTATTTGTTTATTTATTTTATTATATAAGAAAGACGAGCGTTTGTCGTACTGAATATTTGCAAATTCTGTTTTTACAAAAGGGGTGGAAGCAATATTGTGTTTCCTTCTTCTAGTTAATACATTGGTATCTAAGGGTAGAGTCTTATATTTTTTAAGTATTATGTGAAGAATATACAATTTTCGGACTGATAATAAATTACTCGTTTGGTATAGCTCATAGGTGGGAAAGGTCCATTTTTTGAAGTACATTACTTTTATTAATGTCCGTTGCGCTCTTTCAACATCAAGGAAACGTGTTTTACGCGCGCCCCCCCCAAATGGAGATACAATATATTATTATAGATTGAACTAACGAGATATACACTTCATTGAGAAGATTTTTCGCTAAGCCCCTCCTTGGGACTATGTGTCGTAACGATTTAAAAATCCAAATAAATTTACGTATTCTCGCAGTAATTTGTTCAATTTGAGGATACCAGGACAGGCTTTGGTCCAACATTATACCTAAATACTTGACGTGGTTAACTTTACCGATAGTTGGACAATTGCAGTCGAATATTAAAAATTAAAATTCATTTATTTCAGGTCTTAAACCCATATAAAATTAAAAAATTAAAAGAGAATTATGTTTAGAATTATCCATTCTTGCACAATAAATGTTACATACTATTACAATTAATAAAACATACAAAATTATAACAGAAATTAAAATTAAATTTAGAATTATAAATAAAATACAAAATATAATGAAAATGTCAAATAAGTATATATAGATATTAAAATAAGTAAATTATCTCTAAAACACAAGCTAGAGACTGCTACTTGTTGAAATCATAGATAGCTGTTACGCTTACATCCTCAAGTTGCTGTAATGTGTGTAATGGTACCTAATGCAATATGTATTTTTTTTTTGTTATTTTTTATTTATAATTAAGCTAAGTGTGTGTATTTAGTTATTATAAATGAGAGTGTCCCTGCCGACAAACTGTTAGGACTGCGCCGAGCGAAATGTGCCAAAATATACATATACATATTTATATATATAATTTTTTTTTGCGTTTGGGAATGCTTTGACTTATATCCATCTGCGGCGGCGGGCGGAGGGGCTATGTCGGACTCACCGGGGTAAAAGAAAGATGGGAAGATTTTCGTAGCTAAATCAACATTAATAATGTAATTATGCATATTAAATAATCTTGGATGTACCAAAGTTTCTGTAAGTTCACAATGCAGGAACTTATACCAGTATCAAACTAATAATTACTGGAACAAATTGAGGTATTTACCTCACTGAACAACATGTTTATATAATCGTATCCATTCCCTTTACGTAGTACAAGCTTTTGTAGGAAACAGTATTATAAATTTTTTATGGATGAAAAGTACTCTATGTTCTTTTCTGTACCCCTAACGACGTGTATGCGATTTCAAGATAATCGGTCGAGTAGTTAAGGCAAAGCAAATAAACAAACAAACTCACTCGCATTTAAAATATTATTACGATTTCAACCCGTACTACATCACACTATACATAGAATATCTTTGCCATTGTCTCTCATTTAAAAAAGGCTAATTTATTATTACAATATTAAAGCGTTACAATATCGCAAAAGTTTATATATCCGTGACTATATGTACGTATTTAACAAATACAGCTAGTTCCGACGTCCGGGCTCAACTCGCTCCGGGCGAAGCACATTCTAACTTGTTACAATGTCGTCTGCAGTGCAGGAGTTGAAAGGCGTAGCGAGCCGAATTGGATAAAATGGTCTGCTATAGGATTTAATGAGAGAAAAAATGGAGCTTCGGCAATAATAGAAAGATTTTTAACATATTTGTAGAATGCCAGTGATAGTGTAATGGAAAACCGATTGCAACTCAGGGACGCATCTATAACCTTTCTTATCCTAACTTCTTCTCCCTTAGCTTTTATTATTCCCAAGTCACTTGGGGTCGGCTTTTCTGGTCTAACCGGATTTGACTGGATATCAGTTTTTACACGGAGCGGCCGCCACCTGACCTCCGCAACCCGAAGGCTAACGATACCCTAAGGCTAGACCAGTGTCAGGATAATAGAGGGTACTGACTTTCCCAATAACGACTGCCATAGATGTTCACGGCAGCCGGGACCAACGGCTTAACGTGCTCTCCGAGGCACGGAGCAGGCGATAATTGTCAATCAATACGCACATAATTTCGAAAAGTCATATAACTTCCGAAAGTTAGAGGTGCGCGACGTGGGTTCCCACTGGGTCGCTTCCTTACCGATAGCATTAACTTTTACGACGACATATATAGGAGTATCTCGGCGCGTGCTGAACGATAATAATACACAATGAGTTTAGGTGAACTGCGAGAGCTGTTTGAACCTGTTACTGTCGGACGTAATGTGGAATTTTATTATTGATATTTGTAGAGTACCTGGTCTACAGTACCTACTGTGCAGTTGGCTTAGCGGCATAAGTTTAAGTACAATCCCAGGATTGCTATAATAAATAAAATGCTTTAATATAATAATAATAATAATTTTCATTTATTCAAGTAAATAGGACTCATAATAAAATAATTATTAAATTGTTAGTATAACTTACAAAGTTAGTGTGACAATAATAAACAAACTATAAACTAAC
The DNA here is from genome assembly GCA_930367265.1 of Catocala fraxini. Lineage (NCBI taxonomy): Eukaryota > Metazoa > Arthropoda > Insecta > Lepidoptera > Erebidae > Catocala > Catocala fraxini. The sequence goes on from OV884051.1 coordinate 2,527,736, forward strand.
TATTATTATGCTTTAGTAGTTAGTTATCTAGTCGGCTGGACCGCATACACGCGACTCACCGCTGTACCATTCCGTGAGAGATGGCATAGCAGCGACTCACGAATATACAGTCCAACCGACTAGCAATCATGTTTTGAATGCTATTGGGGCTACTCCGCACCCTGCACACCAGAGACGCACACCTCTTTCGCATAATCGTGTAGTAACAATTGACTTGAGCGTCTGCGAACATCCCTGATGCGCTGCAGAAACGAGGCAGCCCCACCAGCACCCAGAACGCGTTGTTGTATTGAACACGGAGAGCGCTGTACGACTTCTGCGTAGGTCTTAAATCTTTGATTTAAACCAATTTACTTCTGTGAGTAGTAGAGCCTTGCTGATTTCAGTATAAATGGACGCCTTGACCGAGGAAGGACTACCTTCTCACAGAATATCGACGTGAAATAGCAGTATTCCTACTGTTGTGTTTTCTTCGGTGAGTGAAAGTGCCGGAGGCTCAATCACCCTAGTGCCCCCTTCCCGCTCCTTCTCCTTCACACTTCCTTTTATTCCTAAAGGGTCGGCAACGCACCAGTGATGACTCTGGTACTGCAGGCGTCCATAGGCTATGGTGACCACTTACCATCAGGTGCGCCGTATAATTGTTTGACAACTTAGGCGTATAAAATAAAATGTTGTATTTCTGGATGTGTACCAAAATATTGTTTCTTTTTCTTTCTTTGAATGCTGACCGAATAGAAACGGTAGACAGGTAAAGTAAAATAAATGATAGTAGAAGCCTAGTTTATGGCCATTTACCGGCCACGTTGCGGTCTCTGTGCTGCTGGTGCCTTTACGTAGAGACTTACCATATTTTTTAATTTCCTCATTAAATTTTCTTAATTCTGTCCGACCTGGAGGAATTGAATTCGGTATCGGGATGGTTTTCGGTGTAATTTTGGTATATTACACCGAAAACCATCCGGACGGTGGTCCGTCAACATCTGTATGTAATTCGGAAATCCTAACTAATATTATAAATGTGAAAATGGGTTTGTTTGTTACGCTTTCACGCCTTCAATACTTGAACGAGCATAATGCAATTTCGCATACACGTTGTCAGGGGTTGCAGAAAAGGACAGAGGGGACCTTGTATCCAGAAATAGAAAAAGAAGTATTTATTTGCATAGAATGGTAGGCTTACAAATTATGATGGTTACATGTTAGTCGGAATCCTAATACATTCTACCTTACGGTATGCAAAACTTAACACAATCATTTAAATAAAAGGGAGATAATAATATACACAAAGAAATAAAAACGCCGAAAATAAATACTTAAGTTAAACTGATGAAGATACTTTTACAATCAGTGGCGAATTGGTAGTAATATACATACATACATAGATTCACGCCTGTTTCCCAGAGGGGTAGGCAGACTACGGATTTCCATTTGCTACGATCCTGTCACACTTCTCTGGCTTCATTCACTTTCATCACATTCCTCATACACGCCCGTCGGTTGAAGGTGCTCTTAACCTGGCCTTTGTCCAGAACGCCTCCGATCTGATCGAGAAACGTTCGCCTAGGTCTTCCTCTTGCGACTGTTTCATTCACACTAGCCTTATAAACTTTCTTAGTCAGTCTTTCTTCGTCCATTCTTTCTACATGCCCAAACCAGCTTAACATACCCTTTTCTATTCTTGTCACTATATCCACTTTCATGCCGCATCTCTCTCTAATCACACTATTCCTTATTCTATCTTTCAGAGTCACACCACATATATTTCTCAGCGCTCTCATTTCTACAGCATTTATTCTGCTCTCATGCTTCTTTTGCCATACCCAACTTTCACTTCCATACATAAGTGTGGGCACTAATTGTCCTCTATGAACAGCCAAACGTGCCTTTTCGGATACATTTCGGCTGTTCATAAAAGCGCGTAGAGCTCCACTCCCTTTGTTGCTAGCAATCGTTCTCCTTTCAACATCTACCTCATGTTTACCATCCCTTGTAAACAAAGTACCCAAATATACAAACTCTTTCACTTGCTCTACTTTTTCTCCATCAATCATAGTATTACACATCGTCACGCACTCTTCCTTTTCAAATACCATTATTTTCATCTTGCTTACATTTATTTTCATTCCTTTACTCTCAAAAGGACCATGCATAATAGTTACCATCGCCTGCAACTCTTCTGCTGACTGGTAGTAACAATATTTATTATAACGTATCATTCAAGAAATCTGTAACCGAGTAATAACATTTATGAGCCAGTAAGGCCTCAAGACGCTTTTTAATAGAGTAACAGATTGCTCCTTAATATCTTTCGGCACTTTATTATAAATGACAGGCGCCATGCCCAACACACTCTTTTTAGGTAGTGAAGTGTTATATCCACCTGTTCGAGTTCTATTTTCTTGAATAGTTGGGAATAGCTTTTACAAATATGACTATTTCTAGTATATGATGATGATAGATGCAGGGAAAGGTGCTGTTTTCGAAAGGCAATAAAATTTATTCACATAATCCAGTTTAACGCGACGCCACGGGCGCAGTCTAGTATACATATATTTCCACACAAAATCTAGCATTCATATATATGTACAATCTTACGAAATAAGTAATTTTAGTAGCAATGAAACAAGTTCTTCCTATTAAGACTACGCCGAGCGTAAGATAGATAATGACAGAGCTCGTGCGACGCATATTCAAATCGGCGCGCGGCCGCCATAGTCAAATTGTATGGAGGATTTGAAGTGCTTTTTTGATAAATATGTATCTTTATTGTAAACCAATAACTTAAATATTTGGGACGGACAAATTGTAATATAACTATTTATGTTTCGTTTAAGCTGTAAAATAGGATAGATTTCTACTGTTATAATCTAAAAATCACGTAACACGAGCTTACGTTTTTGCATTTTTCGTACAAATTTACGTAATTTTGTAGGCGAAAAATGAATTATTTTAAGTTTTTTACACGGAGTAATTGTAAACACATTAATTGTTATGGTAAATGTATATTTTATATTTGTATTAAACAAAAAGTGTTGATTTTATTCACTTAACTGTGACCGTCTGTTTTGGCACATTTCGCTCGGCGCAGTCTTAAGCCTACACAGTCAAAATAGACAAATTCATCCAATTCGACTGGCTTTCAACCCCTGCGCTGCAGACTCTATTGTAATAAGTTTGAATGTTCACGGCCTGGGGGTAAGTTCGACCTAACCAGTTGTTTGATAAATACACACATTAGCGCGTATATGTATATTAACTTAGGGGTGTGTTACATTTTATAAGCGTTAATAATCCAATGGGCCAATAGTCCAAAGCAAATGCATTTGCGAAGAAAGAGGTTGCGTGTTTGAAGCCCACCTAGTGCACTACAGACTAACTACGTATAACACAAGTATTCTAGCTTAGTCGGGGTGGACAAAAAATACTAGTAATTTGTAAACCAAATTATTTATAATAATAATAAAACGTTTATTTGAGATTTTAAATCCATACATGATAAATAAGTAATGTCAAGATTTAAAATAAGCAGAGCTATCGCTTGAGCAGCGATAGCTCAGTGAAGAGACCAACAGACTGCAATGCAGAGGGTCTCGGGTTCGAACCCACGCCGCGCACCTCTGACTTTCGGAAGTTATATGAATTTTCGAAATTATGTGCGTATTGATTGACAATTATCGCCTGCTCCGTGCCTTGGAGAGCACGTTAAGCCTTCGGTCCCGGCTGCCATGAACATCTATGGCAGTCGTTATTGGGAGAGTGTCGGCACAAAAGATCCCATTGGGTCGAAGTGTCGCCGGTCTGCACTGACTGGCCCCCACATAAGATACATACATACATACATACATTGTATTGGACAGTCAAACCGAGAAGCTATCATTTTTAGGATGCTGTTTCTACTGTCTCTCAAACGCCTTGACAATGAAGCCACTTTTTTACGTCTTATGGCGTGATAGCCATTCGTGTGAGCTTCGCAATAGGGAGGCAGCCCCATCAGCATCCTAAATATGTTATTGTATTGCACACGTTTTTTGTATTAACAACATAAAAATAAGATAAATACACGAATACTATCCCAGCGAAAATTGAATTAGTGTTAAAATACGTCGAAGAAAAATGTCTGCGATCTCTCCATAATGTTCTTAAGGATATGTGAAGTGAGCCAAACCCGTTCTGGGCCGACGTGGTAGGCTTTGCCCTAATGCTTCTTACACTGAGAAGAGTCCTGTGAACTCATACAGGACTCTTGTCAGTGTTAGCTCGGATTACATAATCCTAATATTAATGCGAATGTTATTTGTTGGTTTATTATGCTTTCACGTCTTAACTACTCGACTAATCATCATAAAATTTCGCAAACACGTTGTCAGGGGTACAGACAAGGACATTGTGGTGAACAGGACGAGTCCATATCACATCTACTGTGTGAATGTGACGCGTTGGCTGGACTAAGGATGGGTCTGATGGGATTGGCATATCCGAACCCTGAAGACTTCTCCCCCTGAAGTGTAAGCTGCGACTGATGTAGTACATTCATAGGCAGATAGGTCAGGGATAGATCTCGGGGCCGACACAAAAGATCGCACTGGGTCGAAGTGTCACCGATCTACACTGATTGGCCTCCGAAATAAGATAAGATAAGATAAGAAAAAGTACTGTTTATAATCTAACCTAACATACATTTACGCAAGCGAAGCCGCAGGCATAATCTAATAGCTAAATATATAATCTGTACTTCTTCATTATGAGGCATGCAATATTACCGCCCACATTCCACACTAAGTCACTAAGAATTTCTAAAAAGAAAATCTCTAGTGGCATTTTGTTTGATCTAGGTGTCGAACCCGAGATCTCGTAATGGGCTAACAAGCCACCTTTTCATAACAAACAGACAAATTTATACTTATGGACTAGCTACGCTTTACAACCCCTCGTCTGCAGACACTATTGTAATAAGTTTGAATGTTCACAGCCCAGGGCAAGTTTGGCCCGGACCGCGTCGTAACTAGCTGTATTCGATAACTGGTTTAATAATATACTTATTTTGAATATATATCCCGGGTTATTCATTGAAAAGAGTTTAATATTGGCCGTTAGTATAACACAGTTTTAATAAGATAATTATTGATTGATAGTAACATAAAATAGTATATTCTATAGACTCGTATGAGTTTCTAAAAAATTGCTGCTTAAAAGCAACCAAAACGTCGGGGAAAGTGTAATTTAATTAGCTTAAAAATTAGTAAAGTTTAATAGCAGTAGTTTCTAAATTATGTAATAAAGTGTCAAATAAACAACGCGATAAAATCCGTATATAATAGTTTAATTTCAATATAATTATTTGTTTTAAGTATTATAGATGTCACCCTTACACGGTAGAGTCGAATAGAGCGCGCACCAACAAGTTTGGGTCTTCATACCTCTGCGGAACGATCAAGGCATGGAATTCTCTGCCAAGGCACGTGTTTCCTTCTCCTTCAATCCTGGGTCCTTTAAGCGGGTGCGAAAAAGCACCTTCTCATGCCGTCAAAGTAGGGACCTCAACATCGCCTTAGCTGCTATAAGGATGGTGTGGATGCCATTGTTCTTGGACCACATAATATATATTACCATCATGAATAATCTTCGAGTATCGATATGTACAGAGCAACTACTTAAACACTGACGTTTGCAACTATTTCTCTGTACTTTAAAAAATCTATGCTATTAAAAACCGGTCAAGTGCGAGTCCAAAGTCCGTTTTCTCATAAAACACTAGCAAATATGATTTAATAATTTGCATCTCGATCATTTTGTTATGCGCCATCTTGTTATTTCATTATTTGTTGTAATAGAGGCAATTGAAATACACGCTGTTCAAATTTTAGCTCTGTACCTAATACGTTTTCTGAGATAGAGCCCGCTGACAGATTGACAGACAGACAGCGGAAACTGAGTAATAGGATCCCGTTAGCACTTTTCAGGTACGAAGGCCTAATAATAAAGCTGAAAAGAGTTTGTCTGTGTTTTGTTTGCATCTCTGAAACTAAAAGTCAGAATTGAAAATCTTTTTTGCACTTATTAGCCTAATTCTTGAGGAAGGCTAGAGGCTATAAGAACATCCAGGGTAGTTGCAGGTCACACAATTTTTCCCGCGAGGGCAGCATGAAGTCTGGATGAAACTTGCGACATAGAATATATGTTGACATAGAAGCTTTTCACCCTCTCGGATATCGTTCCTGTGGGATTCTCACAGCGAAGCTGCGGCTGGATCATTTAGTTCCCAGGTCAGATAGTGTTATAAACACTTTTTCTGCCAAGAAAGTTTAAAAGATGCACGGAATCTGAAAATTTGTCGGCAGTAGTAGTTAGAGTAGTAGAGCCTCGCTGATTTCAGCATGAATGGGTAGCTCGACCGGGGAAGGACTACCCTCTCACAGAATATCGACGTGAAATAGCAGTATTCCTACTCTTGTCTTTCGTTCTGTGAGTAAGAGTGCCAGAGGCCCTATCACCCTCTTTCCCCCTTCCCGCTCCTTCTCCTTCCCACTTCCTTTCCTAAAGGGTCGGCAACACACAAGTGATGCCTCTGGTGTTGCAGGCGTCCATAGGCTACGGTGACCACTTACCATCAGTTGGGCCGGCCGTATGCTTGCGTGCCAATTCAGTTGCATAAAAATTTAAAAAAAAGACTCGTTTTCCTTTATATAAGACCTGAAATCATAAACAGCGAAGTGTAGGTGTTGTACTCCTCTGCTTACCCCCTTAAAACTATAACCGTGAGAAACCTATTAAGCCGTAATTTATCATAACCTGAACATTTGGTACGGCCTTCAATCCCACGAGATCGTATCCTGAAGTTATGAAGTGCTTGTAAGGCGGTTCTATAAGCTAATAGTTTTATACACGCGAACGAACGCTTAAGGCGTTACGCAGACTATGGACAACGGTCATCGTCTGCGTATAGTCTTATGCGTTGGTTCATTCGCGGTTCGGATAACTTGATCGGCATTATAGAACACCAGCTGCTTGTGATTCCCGACTATGTTCGCGTAAAATTAACCAAATATAATTCGAGAATAAAAGTAACCTAAGTTATTCCTTATAACATCAGCTATTTGCCAGTGGTAGGCCCGTTAAAATCGATCCAACCGTTTCAGAGATTAGGAATAGACAGACATACAAAACATTTAAATATTGATTCTATATCAATATATACGTATCGTATTACTTTCATATTATGCATTTAGTATGCAGAGGGTCTCGGGTTCGAACCCACGTCGCGCACCTCTGACTTTCGGAAGTTATATGACTTTTCGAAATTATATGCGTATTGATTGACAATTATCGCCTGCTCCGTGCCTCGGAGAGCACGTTAAGCCATCGGTCCCGGCTGCCATGAACATCTATGGCAGTCGTTATTGGGAGAGTGTCGACGCAAAAGATCCCACTGGGTCGAAGTGTCGCCGGTCTGCACTGACTGGCCTCCACATAAGATACATACATACATACATGCATTTAGTAAAAATCTGTGATTTTGACATTCAATTCAAATTCAAAATAAATTTATTCAGAAGAATTCAGATTAGAAAAGGTAACATTTATGAATGTCAAAGTTACACTAAATGTTCCTGTGATATAACATTTACTGCCCCGTACAGCAAAGCAAGGGTGTAGGGCACATGAGAAGAACGGGCAAGAAACTCATGGCCACTCTTTTTAATTACAAAGAGATACTTAATTGCAGCGGCCCACCCTCCATTCAAAGCAGGAGCAGGTACACCATGGTACGTTTTGTCGGTAGGACCCGGGAATTCCCATCTCTTCCCGGGTGAGCATTCCCCTTTTGGAGACACGTAAATAGAATACCAGCGTGTTAAAAAAAATGAGTAGCGTATTTCAATCTTACTTTTCAACGGTAGCTTCAGAAGACGACCAGAATAAATGTAGGAAGCAAAATACCTGTAACAAGATATAATAATTCATTAGTTAATTATTTCTAATTCTTTACGATAGCTCAGTGGGGAGACCAACAGACTGCAATACAGAGGGTCTCGGGTTCGGACCCACGTCGCGCACCTCTGACTTTCGGAAGTTATACGACTTTTCGAAATTATGTGCGTATTGATTGATAATTATCGCCTGTTTCGTGCCTCGGAGAGCACGTTAAGCCGTCGGTCCCGGCTGCCGTGAACATCTATGGCAGTCGTTATTGGGAAAGTCAGTACCCTCTAATATCCTGACACTGGTCTAGTCTTAGGGTATCGTTAGCCTTTGGGTTGCGGAGGTCAGGTGGCAACCGCTCCGTGTAAAAACTGATATCCAGTCAAATCCGGTTAGACCAGAAAAGCTGACCCCAAGTGACTTGGGAATAATAAAGGCTAGGGAGAAGAAGTATTCTCTACCTCCTAGGTGCACAGCAGTAGTGCATGCGCTGCTGTGCATGCGGTATTGATCTTGATTCCTCAATCAGGCATTTTCTATTACGTTTATTCGTCAAGAAATTCTCTTATTAGCTGCACGTAGCGTGGAAATAAGTCCGGTAGACGGCAATAAGTAATGTGAGACAGAAACAAAGATTAGGTGTAGTACGGCTATACATCAAGATAGACACCCTATATACGCATAAGTACGCTACTTACGAAATAGAGAATTGTCGGCAAAGGGACAGTGCATAGTAGTGTCGATGTAATGGTAAGGATAGAGCCTCGCGTACCGTTCAGCGTGAGAGAGACTAAATAACAAAAATATAACGCACTCTCTCGCACGATTCGCAGCGTTCACCTTCTAATAGTTCAAAGTCCAAACAGTCTAGGTTGATGTGTCGCTGTGTGTACACCTCCCTGTCTGCGTTGGGCACTGCTGTGTGGGTCGCTGATGCAATTTCAGTTCCAGCGACCCACCTACCATACAAAGCAGCGAGGTGGCACACCGTGGTGGTTTTAGTCGGTAGGTCCGAAGTCTCGGGGGAGCCAGACATACCCCTCTTGTCTCTTCTTGTGGCGAGGGGATAAGCATAGGGAGCATTACCCCAAGTAAAAAAATTATTAAAAGTTGTAGTATCGCGTTCAGTACTACACAGTTCAACTTAACCGTTCTCAGTAATTACTATAGCGGTAGAATTATTATATAGTTCAAGTTTATACCAAGCAATTATAAACTTTACTGCGAGAAAACAAAGTCTATTTTAAAATACTTAAAGAAGCTTTGGCTTTTGTCTCAAATTTCGTATAAATACGTTTTAATTAATTAACTTTCTCTATCAAAGGTTTCTTATTAATACGGCCTGTAGTGGGATTCCGGGTTTGATTGCAAGGGCGAGTAAAATGTTACCGAGATTTTCAGATAGGAAATGCTGTAAGTAATTAAATTTAAATTACATTTTGAGGATTCTATCGTGATTTATTTCAAAATAAACTCATTGTGAGATCCCAGGTTTGAATATAGATTACAGAAAAAGTGTTATTTAGCCTAAATGAAACTGTTTATACGGATTTTATGACGTTATTTATATAAAAATATTTTTTTACATAATATTGAAACTAATAATTACTACTAATAAACCTTGCTACTATTTTAAACTATTTAAATTATTAAAACGATTTATATTTACTCTTTCTCCGACGTTTCAGTTGGTTTTCAGCAGTCATGGTCACGGGGAGACTAAGATGTTAGTCGTCACATTGTCTTGAAGAATAATTATTTCAAAGTACCCGAACATAATTTAATTATTTCTGAACCTGTTTTTTATCGATATATACCTAGCTACTATGCAAATTAAATTCCAATTTACAATACTAATTTGTGAAGTATCGATCAAGTAATAATTTATATTAAATCCCTTGCCGATGATATTTGTAGAGGACCTATGAAATGGGGAATTTATGGGTCAAATATCGTATTCAAATGAAGATTAAAACAAATATTGATAACGTGAAATGTTCAGCTAATAACGACTTATTAACTAACTTTCGACCGTGAGTTCGCTCGCTTTACTAATTTACATTTTTTTTTATGTTACACTAGATTTTGTCTTCGTCTTCGCTTGTGTAAGAGTAGGTCAGATTAAAATAGTAACAATAGTTATTTTTTAATAAAAGTACCCTATGTCCTTTTCTGTTTGCATGACGATCGGTCGAGTAGTTAAGGCGTGAAAGAGTAACAAACATACTCACATTCACCTTTATAATATTAGTTAGGATATATAGACTCACGCCTATATATTCTAGAGGTAAGCAAAAATGTATTGCACTTACATTTCGATAAATAGATTTTAAAGGTATCTCTCTCACTATGATTAATTTATGTGTCTCGAAATACTTTATAAACATAAAAACAATAGCGTTTGTGTGTTTGTGTTTTTCACCGTCTACTGACTAACAAAATAAATGTGAATTGTATCTGTATTTTTTTAATTGTTAAGACTGCGCCGAGCGAAATGTGCCAATACAGGCGGTCACAGTTAAGTGAATAAAACCAACACTTTTTGGTTAATACAAATATAATATATACATTTACCATAACAATTAATGTGTTTACAATTACTCCGTGTAAAAACATAAAATAATTAATATTTTCGCCTACAAAATTAAGTAAATTGGCACGTAAAATGCAAAAACGTGAGCTCATGTTACGTGATTTTTAGATTATAACAGTAGAATTCTATCCTATTTTACAGCTTAAACGAAACATAAATAGTTATATTACAATTTGTCCGTCCCAAATATTTAAGTTATTGGTTGACAATAAAGATACATATTTATCAAAAAAGCACTTCAAATCCTCCATACAATTTGACTATGGCGGCCGCGCGCCGATTTGAATATGCGCTGCACGAGCTCTGTCATTATCTGTCTTATGCTCGGCGCAGTCTTAACGTTTTCAAAATTAACATTTCCTCTTGTATTCATTTTGTTGTAATAGTTTCATTGCAATGTGTAAGTGTGTTTTATTTGCGTAAACAATTAGTGAAACTGTGTAGTTAAGTGGTTACGGACATTTTATTTGTTAACCTTCAAGAATATTATGCTTTATTATGTGAGTGACACTTTTTCGTGTTTTAAATAAGAAATAAAGATATTATTAAACCGATAGAGTCACAATGAATACCTACACTCGAAACAATGATTTGTAGATCAGACTAACTTTTACCTCGCGTGGGATTCGAACTTAAGGGGACACCGCGAAAATTATCGTTTAGAATAGCTGCGCCCATATCCACCCCAATGACACTCATTGTGTATCAATCCTTAAATAGCGGTCATAAGGTCTAAAATTGCGATGCGCCCGCAATGATCGAGAGCGCTCAGAATTTGTTAAAAAAACTTAAAATATTATTTAAAAATAATCGGTTTTAGTTATGGAAATAATGAGCTAGCAAATCACTAGTATTGATGTTACGAATATATTTGAGTAATTCCTAAGCATAATGATAGTGTAACTTCCTTGTAATTTCAAAAATAGTAATTTTTCAGAGGTGTTTTCGAAAATAATTATGATCGAGCCAAAATCACAATATCGTGGTTTTGAGCTAGGAAATTCTAGTTAAAGACATAAATTTACCTATATCAAAATTCTAGATTATTTGGTCTTCTCATCTATCTATCTATCAATCAGCCCACCGCAGTCCACTGCTGGACATAGGCCTCTCCCATTTTACGCCACAACATCCGGTCTTCTGCCTTCCGCATCCAGTCTGACCCAGCTACCTTTTTTTAGGTCATCGGTCCACCTGGTCGGGGGGCGTAGAATAATTTCTCATAGTCCTATACTATTCGATGAAAGTTAGTGCATTTTTTCAGTGTGTCCTCTTAACACGGCGCGGCGGCAGCAGTGGCAAGATCAACACTGACATTAGTAAGCCAACCATGCAGTCGACTAGTAAGAAATTCATACAATGCTAATGTTTATAAATAGGGCTGGAATTATTTCATTTTTATCATTTTTTTTAAATTCTCTAATAGGCTAGCGTTTGTCCGCGATCTCACCTGATCTTAAGTGAAGATGCAGTCGACGATGGAGCACGCTTGCCTAGAAGATACCTATTCACTCGCGACTTGAAGACACCCAGATTGTACTCATTTATATATTATTTTCCCGCGGTTTCACCCGCGTAAGTCCCGTTCCCGTGTGAATATCGGGTTTCACCCCTTTCACCCCCTTCAGGGAGGTGGAGGTGAAAAATCCTCTCTTAGTGCTCCCCTACACTCTCCCGGGGAACATACATGCCAAATTTCAGCTTCTTGCGTTCAGTAGTTTCGGCTGTGCGTTGTCTGTCAGTCACTCAGTAACGGAAGAGTTTTATATACATATATAGATTAACTAGCTGACCCGCGCAACTTCGTCTGCTTCACATAAGAGAATTTTCCCCATTTTTGCAACATTTTTCATTTATTTTCTGCTCGTATTGGTCATAGCGTGATGTTATATAGCCTATAGCCTTTCTCGATAAATGGGCTATCCAACACTATAAGAATTTTTCAATTCGAACCAGTAGTTCCTGAGATTAGCGCGTTCAACCAAACAAACAAACTCTTCAGTTTTATAATATAAGTATAGATTCAAATTGGCTTATCTAACTAAAGAGACATCTGCCATTATTTTCCTCATATTACATGACTTTTTATCATTCATAGGTATGATTTTTAACGAAATGTTGACCATGTTTTACTGTTTCAGGCTGTAAGTGTACCATCCATACATTCAAATTACATTCGCTTGCCTACTCCCCCTGCCCTGCCTACCCACGTGCGCAATGTAGACATACCGTGAACATACTTCGAACAATACCTACCAACTTTCGGAATGTGTGTCTGTTCAGAATTCAATATGATACGCCACGTATTCAAACTTCGCTGTGAACATGTGCGTTGTCGCTATGGTGCAGTGGTTGTTTCGACACACGACATACACATTTATCCTAACTAATATTATTTTAAATGCGAATGTAAGTTTGTTTGTTTGTTACGCTCTCATGGCTTAACTACTCGACCGATTATCAGGAAATTTTGCATACACGTTGTCAGAGGAACAGAAAAAAGTACCTGTCACCCAGAAAAAGAAAGTAACTTAAAATACATTTATGCGTGCGGAGCCGCGGGCAAAATCTAGTAGTGATATAAATTCATGCGTGTGTATGTTGGTTCGTCCTCTTATTATGCTGCCACTAACCAACGGCTCGAGATGTTAGTCCATAGTCCACCACGCTGGACCAATGCGGGTTGGCAGACTTCACATATCTTCGAGAACATTATGGGAAACTCTCAGACATATAGGATTCTGCACGATGTTTTCCTTTACCGTTAAATCAGCTATAATCTACTATTTATTACGTACCTACAACAAAAAAATATTCTTTGTAAGGAAATGTATAAAACTATGGCTATGTCGGCCTCGATGGCGTAGTGGTCAGTGTAACCGACTGCCACGCTTGAAGTCGCGGGTTCGATTCCCGCACAATTCAAACATTTGTGTGCATGAACATGGATGTTTGTCTTGGTCTGGGTGTTTCTATGTATAATATGTATGTATTTACAAAAAAAATTTATATATGTATGTTTAACTTTGAAAAGTCAAAGATCTTGGAATAAAACTCGTACTAAAAACAATTCGTGTCGCGGGGAAATGTACAAACATTTAAACAACGGAGCAAAGGACACCCAAGCTCGAATCACACATTTTATCGTCGAACCCACAACACTCTACGCAATGACAGAAGCGAGGCAACCACTGAAAGCACTACACCATCCGAGCAATAATAATAATAATTATTATTATTATATTAAAGCCTCCGTGAACTGGCTACGTTTCGGTGACCTCTTTGGGGAAACCGAAGGTTTTGTCTGTGCTATTGCGGACGAAGTTATCAAGACGAATAACTACCGGAAATATATCTTGAGGGATGGTACGGTTGACATTTGTCGGGCGTGCCATCTACCTGGTGAGTCCCTCAGGCATATAGTTTCCGGTTGTTCTCGTCTTGCTAACGGCGAGTACTTGCACAGACATAACCAAGTAGCCAGGATTATTCATCAGCAACTTGCTCTGAAATACAAACTTGTAGATGTTGAAGTGCCGTACTACAGGTATGTAGCTGAATCAGTTCTCGAAAATGGTCATGTCACGTTGTACTGGGATCGAACTATCATCACAGACAGGACTGTTGTGGCCAACAAACCTGTTATTGTGGTGATAGATCGATCAGAGCGCCGTGCAATGATTATCGATGTCACCATTCCGCATGACGGCAATCTCGTGAAAGCTGAAAAGGATAAACAAATTAAATATCTCGATTTAGCTCGCGAGGTTGTCGACATGTGGGATGTGGATTCGGCAATCATTGTGCCGATAGTCATATCTGTCAATGGTCTAATTGCTAAGAGCCTCGATCACCATCTAAAGAGGCTCGCGTTAGGTGCTTGGATCAGGGGTTTGATGCAGAAGGCAGTGCTATTAGATACAGCACGCATTGTGAGGAGGTTCCTGTCAATGGAATCCTAACCACCGGCAGCTTGGACCCTGTTCCCGATGCCGGTGGGTCGTTTCAGTTTTTATATTTTTAAATATGTATGTTTATATATTTATATTTAAAAATGTAATAATTAGAAGAAAATAGTAATAAAGAGAATAATAATAATAATAATCAAGAGTTTATTGTTTTCTCTCACATAGAAAAGATACATATAGTGGTAAAAATATAACAGTTGATGCAAACGATGACGACTCGATGGCGTATTGGTTAGTGTAACTGACTGCCACGCCTGAGGTCGCGGGTTTGATTCCCGCACAAGTCAAACATTTTTGTGCATGATTGTCTTGGTCTGGGTGTTTCTATGTATAATATGTATGTATTTACAAAAAAAAAGTATATATGTATGTTTATCCATTGTCTTGTACCCATAGTACAAGCTCTGCTTAGTTTGGGCTAGATGGTGTTGTGTGTATGTGATAGAATATTATAGAATATTGTTAAACATGTAATAAGACAATCGGGGACCGCACTGCAATCCCCAACGGGCCCCAGGTAGACGACCCCAATGCACTCCCACCGTTCGCAGTATAAGCGAACGGAAAGAGAGCCAGCGATCTAGTCCCCAAAAACCAATTTGGAGATTGCAAAACGTGCCCCTACA
Organism: Catocala fraxini; assembly: GCA_930367265.1. NCBI lineage: Eukaryota > Metazoa > Arthropoda > Insecta > Lepidoptera > Erebidae > Catocala > Catocala fraxini. The sequence goes on from OV884051.1 coordinate 2,542,846, forward strand.
CTGTGAGTCAATCAAATCAATGTGTGCAATCATACCTCGTTGAAAATCCTTCATCTCTTCCAAACCAACATAACATGAAATGAATAAAGAGAACAGAATGAAATCCATTTAAATATTAACGATTAAATGACCACGACTGATAATTGGTAAACAAAATTAAACGACTGGAAATATTTCAACTGAAAGTATTAAATGGACGTCATTGTAATCCTACAATGGAAAACTTCATTTAAAATGTATCTTAAAGGAGTCTACCCACTACCCCGTCTCATACCATGAGCGTGCTAGGAAAGTGTCAGGAAAAAAAAAATTCTTTGTAAGGAAATGTATAAGACTATGGCTATGTCGGCCTCGATGGCGTAGTGGTCAGTGTAACCGACTGCCACGCCTGAGGTCGCGGGTTCGATTCCCGCACAAGTCAAACACTTGTGTGCACGAACGTGGATGTTTGTCTTGGTCTGGGTGTTTCTATGTATAATATGTATGTATTTACAAAAATAAAAGTATATATGTATGTTTATCTATTGTCCAGTACCCATAGTACAAGCTCTGCTTAGTTTGGGCTAGATGGTGTTGTGTGTATGTGGTAGAATATTATTATATATTTTTACTAGACCGTTCCGTCACCGACCAGCAGTTCCTATAGCAGGGCGTGTCGTGTTGCTTTTCGTGTCTGATATGTTCCTAGCACGGTCATGGTATGAGACGGTGTAGTGGGCAGACTCCTTTAATGTGAAAACAGAAGTGTGAGTTTTTGATGACACGTTGAATATGGTAGTCTGCGTATGGGTAAAAGATTTATATCATAGACTAGCTTAGATAGCCTGGTGGGAATACGCACATAACTTCGAAGAGTATTGATCGAGACCTCTGCGTGGCAGTCCGACGGACTCCTAGTAGGCTCCCGCTGCGATGAGGATGGCATCTTGCCATAACAAAAAATCTCCACCGCCATACTCTTGCACTCAAAATTACTCACCCCAACAAGAAAAGCGATGAAAAATGTCAGCCATTTTGTCAAATGCCTACATTAAAGCCTAATTACTCGAAACGCAAGGTATTACAGACCCTTTGATTTTGTCTTTTAGACTAAATTAGGCAGTATTTTGATAAGCGAATATGTGACTTACTTGGTAAGTAATAGGGTTTAAATTTATGTGGCTTGCGAGTCAAAGCACAAATAGTGATGTTCTTTGAGTGTTGGTATACGTAGGTATATCCGCAATTCATTTTATTTCTTTAGTCTATTGAAGACTGTTTCAATGACGCATGGTATAGGTTTCTGCTTATGATTGAAACCGTTCGTGGTTTTAAGGCCGATATCGAATTTCACCAGCATAGTTTTTAAATTCAACGACAGAGTTAGCAATAGTATTTTGTTTTTCGTATATATTTCCAAATTAAGTGCTGCTACCAAGAATTTCTTTATAGAAAAGCCCGATAACACTATGCTCGACCCGACAATCGAACCAAAAACTTTATGCACATTGGATGCACTCAGTACCGCTGCGTCACCGAACCATAAATAACAATTAAAAAGTGAAGGTCTCTGTATCAGCGATTCCTTAGTATAACAATAAAATACACAGAGTAACTTTTAAAAACAAAGTAAGTAAATAAATTGATCTGTATATTATGTTGTTGTTATGTTAAGAATAAAATTATAAACAATTGGCGATTGAAAAAGTGGTTATGAGTTTCTTACTTGCTTCTTCTCATGATACTCCTCGAACGGGCTTATTCAATGCAACATTTTTATTTATTTTTATTTTATGAATACAATTTAGTATTTATATACTTTAAGTTAATTGACTATCCAAAAAGGGTTTACATTTTTATGAAAATCAAGATTTTTGACTATGGCTTTAACTACAAATAGTATCCGCAACATATCCGCGTTCACACCACTAGTACTCGAGACATCAAAGCGGCTGTACACTGCAGTGCAAGAGTATTAACACAGCATTACCCCGGGGTATTACACTGCGTGAGACTTGTCTGACTACGCTGGGTTATTTTTTTGCACTTACGTGTACTTAGATGATCTGATGGCGTAATTAGTGGAATTAATTTTGCATTATGTGTATGTAGACATATACTGCCGTCCTTTAACTAAAATGCCGTTAACCCACAAGCGCGCGAATATGGCTTTTTAATGCATAGTAAAATAGTTTTAAATTGTCTATCTATAATTTTACTAGAATTTAAAACTATTTATCTATATAATTATCTATCTATATCTATATTGTAGTATAGAATTCAAAACTATATTACTTTTCATTAAAAAGTCATAATTGCGCGCTTGTGGGTTAACGGCATTTTAGTTAAAGGACGGTAGTATAGGAAGTTCTTCTTTTATATGTTTTGTCGCGTAAAGGTGTTTATAGCTCTGTTGTTTAGGTGATGGGTGACCAATGAATAGTGACTTAATCCGATATCACTATACTTAATTTAAATTCTTCTCCTTAGCCTTTATTATTCTTAAGTCACTTGGGGTCGGCTTTTCTAGTCTAACCGGGTTTGACTGGATATCAGTTTTTACACGGAGCGGCTGCCACCTGACCTCCGCAACCCGAAGGCTAACGATACCCTAAGGCTAGACCAGTGTCAGGATATTAGAGGGTACTGACTTTCCCAATAACGACTGCCATAGATGTTCATGGCAGCCGGGACCGACGGCTTAACGTGCTCTCCGAGGCTTAATACTTAATTTAATTAGTGATGTAAGATGTTGATTTATGATGTACCATTAAGATACAGAATTAAGAGGCACTCCATAGACAATTGCACAAGTTTTTAAGTCTGCGTTTACACGTCAAGTCAAGTTAAGATGTGCACGTCTTCACGTCGGATTCGAGTCCACAACCGATCGCTGGTCCAATGCCTTATCCAATGGGCAACAGTATGTATGTACCTACTTCCGGATACATATCATATATACATATATATGTACACAAATACATGGACGCATGTATCGCGTGTTATTTTTACCCTTTCACATAAACATTAGCGGATGCTCCATTACCGTATCACTGTGGGTCAAACTAATTAAATTATGATTTATTGTTGTAAGGAGTGTGTTAAGTAGTATAGAGTGTAGAGTACCGATGTATTATTGTTACGAATAGGATCTCGAATATTCGAATATTTAGTAGTAGAGCCTCGCTGATTTCAGCATGAATGGGCCGGCTAGGCCGGGGAAGGACTACCTTCTCACAGAATATCAACGTGAAATAGCAGTATTCCTACTGTTGTGTTTCGTTCGGTGAGTGAGAGTACCGGTGGCCCAATCACCCCTTTCCCCCTTCTTATTCCGTCTCCTTCCCACTTCCTTTCCTAAACGGTCGGCAACGCGTAAGTGATGCCTCTGGTGTTGCAGGCGTCCATAGGCTACGGTGACCACTTACCATCAGGTGGGCCGTACGATTGTTTGCCATCTTAGATGTATAAAAAGAAAGTGTAGACTATCAACAGATATATAATATCGGTCTACCCTCCATAAAACATAGCTACATACGAAACTAAAAGCCGAAAGTGCTTGTAGACGTCGTTTGAAGAGACAACTTTACCTTCCCGACATTATATGCTAATGTTATTAACGTATTAAAGTGAATTATTAATTACGCTCCCGAGATTATAAGCTTAATGCGACGGCTGTAAGGTACGGTACAAACTAGGGTGTACGTAAGGGGTATAATACATACATTGAAGACTCGCTGGCGTAGTAGTTAGTGTAACAACCACGCCTGAGCTCGCGGGTTTGATTCCCGCACAAGTCAAACATTTGCGTGCATGAACATGGATGTTTGTTTTTGTCTGGGTGTTTCTATGAATAATATGAATGTATTTACGAAAAAAAGAATGTATGTATCCATTGTCTAGTACCCATAGTACAAGCTCTGCTTAGTTTGGGCTAGATGGTGTTGTGTGTATGTGGTAGAATATTATTATTATTATTGAATCCTCTAAACCCCTTCGCGTTTGTCTATGAAAGGGTAAGCAGAGCTGTACTGCACGTAGGATTGCAACTAATCTATACTTCTTTTATAAAGAGGAAAGATTTTAAAAGAAAAGAAAATATATATTAATATTTGATTTTTGTTATTTTGTTTATAAGGATTTAACTCAAAAACTACTCAACCAAAATAAAGCTGGCAACCCTTATTACACCTATAGGTACCTATAAGGTAATCGGAGGTGAATCACAACTACAATTTGGCAGCGATGTGTTAGGTCCCTCGTAAAGGCAAGCCAACTGTCGTCTTTCACAGTACGATACTCTGTGCTGCTATCGAGAATTTTTCGACAGAAACATTTATACAATACTAGCTGTCCCAACAGACGTTGTTCTGTAAACAAGACAGAAAAGAAATTGCAAATCTATACCATACTCGAATCCACTTCAACACACACAAAAAATTTCATCAAAATCGGTCCAGCCGTTTAGGAGGAGTTTAATTACAAACAAACGCACAGAAGATTTCTATATATAAAGATATATCAGTTCGATTATTCAACACGGAAGGCGTAGTGGTTTAAGTAGTCACCTCGCTTCTACCACTGCGCCGAGTGTTGTGAGTTCAAATCCCACACGCGACAAAACTTTGTGTGATCCACAAATGTGTGTCCGTTGCTTACATATTTATAAAGTGCCCCGCGATACAGGAAATATAACTAATGCGGGAGTTGGCGTTAAAAAAATAACCTCAGTGCTAAAATGTCCACTGCTGGGCACGGGTTTCTTCTCAGTATAAGAAAGGTTAGGACATAGTCCACCACCCTGGCCCAGTGCGCTTTAACAGACTTCACATATCGCCGAGAACTTTATGCAGAGCTCTAAGACATGCAGGTTTCCTCACGATGTTTTCCTTCACCATTTAATAATGTCCTCCAGACCGAATTTCGGCCACGGTGGCCAGTCTTAACAGAGACTGGCCATCTGCGTAGGAGATATTATAGTGCACAAGTGTGTGCGCAAACACAAGTGCACTCTCTGTTCCCTAACTCTCATGATCCTATGGGACGGCAATCCGACACGACCAGAGAGAGATCAGGCGCACGACCAACGGCTTTACGTGCTTTCCGAGGCACGGGGATGTCTAGCACCGCCACCTTGCTAACTCTGGGCTGCTATTGAGATTTCTTTACAGAAAAACCCAATAGCTTTTTGTTGGTCCGACCCGGGATTCGAACCCGAGACCTCATGCACAGCAGTCGCATTCACTACCACTGCAAAAAGTCACCATTTAAGTTAGTGATAATTAACAATTTAAGCTGTTACCGTTATCGCTACTAAAATTAATTGTGACTCTTCAGTCGCGTAGCGTGAGTTTAAGCTTATGTTTGCGTGCAAACATGATAGGAAAATTTCATTATCAGCCATCACATCTAAAGCTCTGCCTTAAATTTGTTGTATAAGCTGCATTGTGTTAGTACTCAAAGCGTGTAGCGCGGCCTACATACGCAGGCTACTCGTGTAGGTGACTCGTGTGAGCTACGAACGTAGCCTACACGCGCGTGTTACGTACGAAAAGTATTCACATAGGTTGCTTGCGTGGATTATAAGCGTAGCCTATTCGCATTGGCTACTCGCGTGGGCTACAAACATAGCTTATGTACGTAGGCTACTCGCGTGGGCTACAAGCGTAGCTTATTTGCATAGGCTAGTCACGTGAGCTACAAGCGTAGCTTACTCACGTAGGCTACTCGCGTGAGCTACATGCACAAGGTAACCACACGAACTATATGCACACACTTAAAGAAACATTTAGCGAAGTGTTTTAAGTGGTCACCTACATTTTCCACAGGACTATTCATCCCGCCATCGAACCCACAACGTAAACATACTATCATTGGCAAGACGTCTCCTAATTCCCCTGTCACTCATGCATCATTTAAACTCACCCTTACGTGCCAGCTAACACATAATAATGATATTATGTGTGCACTTTAAGTATTCTTTCTAAAGTATTTTCTTGCATAAAAGCAAGCGCAGTAAAACATGCTCACTAACTTGCTTAATGCTAGAGGAAATAGCAGCATTTTTATCTTGTTCAAGTAGTTTTCGTTTTCATGCTTAGCTATTTTAACGGTTGTGTGTTTTTAAGACTGCGCCGAGCGTAAGACGCGGTTGGACTGAATGACAGAGCTCGAAATTCAAATCAGCGCGCGGCCGCCATAGTAAAATTGTATGGAGGATTTGAAGTGCTTTTTTGTTAAATATGTATCTTTATTGTCAACCAATAACTTAAATTTTTGGGACGGACAAATTTTAATATAACTATTTATGTTTCGTTTAAGCTGTATAATAGGATAGATTTCTTAAAATCAACACTTTTTGTTTAATACAAATATTAAATATACATTTACCATAACAATGAGTGTGTTTACAATTACTCCGTGTAAAAAACTTAAAATAATTAACATTTTCGTCTATAAAATTACATAAATTTGCAATTTACGTGATTTTTAGATTATAACAGTAGAAATCTATCCTATTTTACAGCTTAAACGAAACATAAATAGTTATATTACAATTTGTCCGTCCCAAATATTTAAAATTCAAAATTCAAAATTCAAAATTCAAAATCATTTATTTGTAGATCATAGGTATAATACAGGTGTACTCTTAAATAATTGTAATATATTGATCGCTATGTCTTGCCACCATTGGCATACAAATATAAAACATAAACACATACAGTTCGAATATTGTAGTAGCTGTAGTTTGTATTTTAATATTAAAAGTTACCATTTATCATTTAAATATTCATTTACTGTATAATATGTTTTTGTGCATAATAATGTTAATAGTTGTTTTTTAAAATCAATGATACCTTCTTTGTCCCGAATACATTTTGGTATCTTATTATAGATCTTGGGAGCCATGCCTACAAAATTTTTTGAAAATAGTGCAGTCTTATGTTGCTCTACACATATCTCTTTATTACGTCTTAGAGACTGCAATGTTTGAAACATATATAAGTTTGACTTTACAAATACTGCAGTTTCAAATATGTATAAACATGGAAAAGTAAGGAGGTTAAATTTCTTAAAAAATGGAACACAGCTTTCTGTTGATTTTAGTTTAAACACAGCACGTAAACATTTCTTTTGAGCTTTGAAAACGGTTTCTCTATCAGAAGAGTTACCCCAGTGAATAATGCCAAATCGAAGAATTGATGTAACATAAGTTTTATATGCGGTAAGGACTACTTTTTCATTGACTATTTTTGCTAAGTTATGTAGGGCATACGCGTATTGATTTAATTTCTTGCAAGTAGACTCTATATGATTTTTCCAATTAAGCTGACTATTAAGATGGAGTCCTAGAAATCTTGTACTATTAGTTTCTGAATTTTTTTGGTCTGCATATGTAATATTAAGATTGATAGTTTTTGTTCTTTGGAAGAATGACATAACTTGAGTTTTTTCTAAATTGATTTTTAGATTATTCTCTAGTAGCCAGTTTATTACGCAATGTATATAATTATTTATGTCGGTTTCGTACCTATTTATGTTTTCGCATGGAATAATGAGCGTGAGATCATCAGCGAACAAAACAGTTTTACAATTGACGGAATTGGGTAAATCATTGATATAAATGAGGAAGAGTAAGGGCCCAAGAACACTTCCTTGCGGTACTCCCCTTGTAGTATATCGGATGGATGATCTATGGGAAATTTCTATTTTGGATGTAGAACAGATTTTATTAATAATTGTCATTTGTTTTCTATCGCTTAAATAAGATTTGATCAAGGTTAATGTGTTTCCTCTTATGCCGTATCGTTCTAGTTTGCCTAATAATATCGTATGATCAACGTGATCGAATGCCTTAGACATATCCATCACTACTGCTGTAATGGGGTTTTTTTTATCGACATTACACAATACTTCTGAAAGCATTTCATAGACGGCTTTATTAATATTTTTATTTTTTCGAAAACCATATTGTTCTCTTGCAAATATATTGTTTGTTTCAAAAAATGAATTAAAAGAGTTATAAATAACTTTTTCAAAGACTTTTGATAGTATTGGGATAAGCGCTATGGGGCGGTAATTTGAAACTGTGGTTGTGTCACCTTTTTTATGCAGAGGCTTGATTATAGTTATTTTTAGAGACTCTGGAAAGTGACCATGTTCTATACAAAGGTTGATAATATAACTCAATATTGGTGCAATTATATGTGATACTAATTTAATTATTGTAGTTGTGATCTCATCGTAGCCTGTACTATTTGTATCTTTAAGAGAACTAATAATGTTAAATATTTCTAATGGGTTTGTTGGTAACATGAAGAGAGTTTTAGTATAATGATTTATACTCGATGTGGAATTTCTATTAATGTAATGTTCATAATGATCATTAAAAGCTGTAGCAATGTCTTTGGGATTGTTTATTTTGTTATCTTTAACAAGTATATGTTTTATTAATTCAGAAGGAAAATTATGTTTGCATTGATTAATTAATGTCCATGTTGCTTTAGTTTTATTTTGTGCATTATTTATATGGTAATTGTTTTGTGATTTTTGCGTTAAATATATGATCTTTTTTAATCTTTTTGAGTATTGTGTCAGCAATTGTTTGTTTTGAATTGTGGGTGATCGCCTATATTTCCACAACATTTCTCTTTTCCGCATACTACAGTTACGAATACCCTGAGATATCCAACGTGGAGATTTTCGACTATATATTTTTTTATTGAAGATTGGGAAACAAAGGTCATAGAATAGTTTAAATTGGTCATTGAATGAATTAAAAGCGATTTCTGGATTATTACTATTAAATACTTCAGTAAAACTTAAATTACTAAGAGCATCAATGAATTTAGATTTATTTTCAGGACTATAGTCTCGTTTTGGTACATACCAGTGATTAATAATACACGTTTTTTTTACCGGACATTCAAAAATTTGAGCGGTGTGATCAGACAATGCTAATTCTAAAACATTGGCAGTACCTCTTCTGACATTATGTATTATGTTATCTAAACATGTTCCACTTGATAAACGAGTAGGCTCCTTTATACTAGGTTTAAGATTAAAGTTCAAAAGAAGATGTAAGAATTCTGTAGACAATTTTGTATTTTTTAAAATATCGATATTATAATCCCCACATAGTATCACATTATATTTTAAGTTACTTGCACAATAATTTAATATACTTTCCAATTTGTCAAAAAATATATATGTTAATTCTTTAGTATGTTTTGGAGGCCTATAAATACATATGATCATTATTTTATGACATTCCAGTTTAATTGCACAGCATTCTATTATGTTAGAAACACAATATTTTTTTAAATCTATTGCCTTGTAATCAAAACCATGTCTTATCATTATACATGTACCACCATCCCTAGTGTTTCTTGATGAATATGTAGCAAGTTTATAATTAGTTATGTATAAATGTCTAATGTCTTTATCTAACATATTATGCTCTGTGATGCACATGATATCTACTAGTTTTCCTTCGCAGAGAATTTAAATGAGCTCCATTTAAATTTATATCAAGTAGATGAGATTTCCCTATCAGGCCATTAATATTTTGATGTAATATTATAAGTTGATTATAGAAGAAAAAAATCATCCTTTGATTTCAAGGAACTGTAGTTGGTTTGGGTGGATTTATCTTTATGGCATTTAATATTATACTTCATGATATCATTGATATCAGTATTATACTGATTATAATTATCTGGAAATGAACTTAAGTAATTAATATATGCAATCAAGGCTTTAAAATTAGTATGAAGTGCTCTGTTATTGATTCTTGCGTTATATTTTCGAAACATATTATACGAATATTCGAGATGATAATTTGAATCAAAGAGGTAAGCATAATTACCCAGTTCATTATCTTGATACATAAGCTTATTAAACATTTCAATTCGTTTGTTAAAGATAGAAAAAGCATTACTTAGCTTAAAATTTGGTGAACAAATTACAATATTAGTATTTAAAATGTTTTTAAGCTGTTGTTTCATATATTGTATTAAAATTTTATAATTCTGAGAGATTACAAAGTCTTGTTCCCCTATATAATGATTATATTATTTAAGTTATTAGTTGACAATAAAGATACATATTTTTCAAAAAAGCACTTCAAATCCTCCATACAATTTGACTATGGCGGCCGCGCGCCGATTTGAATATGCGCCGCACGAGCTCTGTCATTATCTGCCTTACGCTCGGCGCAGTCTTAACTAAGCGACCGATCATCAAAATATTTCACATACACGTTGTCTGTCGTGTAGTAAAAGGCCATAGGAAACCTTTCATCTAGAAAATCACGAGGAACAGAAAATTGTCATAACCTACATTTCGCGAACGAAGCCGCGGGCAAAATCTAGTATCATATACTTAAGAAGTATTGTTGAACTGTGTTAAAGCCCTTAATAAATTTGGCAGGAAAAAAACAGTCAGGCTGGTGTGGGTTCCGGGGCATGCATGTGTGCAGGGTAATGAGGAGGCTGACGAATTAGCCAGGAAGGGCTCGGAGCAACTATTTGTTGGCCCGGAGCCATTCGTAGGACTCTCTGAGAGTACCGTCAAGGTAGCTATGAATGCACATGGCAATGATAAACACAGGCTGGAGTTGATGGCCCTTAGGGGTCTGGAACACTCCAAGAAATTAATTGCAAACAGAGCCACGGGCTTCACCCGGAAGTTCTGCGGGTACAACAAGGGCCAAATACGCCTGCTCACAGGAGCGTTTAGGTACTGGTCACTTTGGCACCAATGACTTCCAGTGCAGATTGAGTTTGGCAAACAATTTGATCTGCAGAGCCTGTGGTGAACGGGACGAGTCCATATTACACCTACTGTGTGAATGTGACGCGTTGGCTGGACTAAGGATGGGTCTCATGGGATTGGCATATCCGAACCCTGAAGACTTCAGGCTTCTCCCTCTGAAGTGTACGCTGCGACTGATGCAGTACATTCATAGGGAGATAGCAAGGGATAGATCTCGGGGCCGCCACAAAAGATCCCACTGGGTCGAAGTGTCGCCGGTCTACACTGACTGGCCCCCGTAACAAGATAAGATAAAATAAGATAATAAGTATTGTCCTCAATCACTGCAGACATTATTGGCAATAGTTCGCAATCAGAGTAAGCGACGTGTGTCGTGTAGTCAATGGAGCGAAACGTCGGGACCCGACCGATACTCGTGGGATAGGTGAAGGTATACTTCCGACATCACACACATATCGTGTGCTAATAGTACAGTCCAGTAGTTAAGTCATAGGACTTGAGAGCACGAGGTCGTAGGTTTGAGTTCCACCTCCATTAAATACTTTTTATAGGTACCAATTTTTTATGGATTTATGAGGACAAAGCCGTATGGAGAAACTAGTATAAAATAAATCCGTAATCCTGGGTGGTACAAATTAATACAGATCACTTTTTTATACCAACAGAAGAGCAGCGATAGCTCAGTGGGGAGACCAACAGACTGCAATGCAGAGGGTCTCGGGTTCCTAGCCACGTCGCGCACCTCTGACTTTCGGAAGTTAAACGATCCCACTGGGTCGAAGTGTCGCCGGTCTGCACCGACTGGCGCCCCCCACATAAGATAAGATAAGATTTATACCAACATCAGTTCCACTGCGGATCCACGCGGGCGAAGCCACGATAAGATTGTCTCCTAACTAATATTATAAATGCGAATGTGAGATGTTTGTTTGTTTGTTACGCTTTCACGCCTTACTACTCGACCGATCATGAAATTTCGCATACACGTTGGACTTGCAATCGAGAGGTCTTAGATTTAAATCCTACCTCTCCTGGATACTATTTTCCAATTTTCCAGTGAGATTCACGCGGACGAAGCGAAGAGCAGAAACTAGTATAGAACAAATCCGTATGGAGTAGTTTCATTTGTACCAACTGGGCATCAAACCTGTTTTACGTGTGGAATGCCATTTACGCTTCCCTCTTCTTGGACAAGGGCAGCAAAGGGAGTGTGTCGGACTTACTCAGGAAATATGGAAGTTCCGGGTCTTACCAACTAAACCAACCACGGTGTGCCAACTAACTGGCTTGAATAGTGATTGGATCGGTGGAAATGTTGAGGAAACATGAAAAATTTTGAAAACAAGACGATATTTTAATTTTCAAGATGTATTGATTAAGACATTGTATTTCTAGTAAAAGATCCTTAATAAATAAATAAATAAATAAATAAATGAAACTACTTCCGCAATACCTGGGTATCAAACCTGGAACAAGATCGGTCGGTTACCTTACTTGTAGGACAATCAGTAAAATCAATAAAATACAAGATAAGATAAGATAAAGCAGATTAACATCCCAATTACACCCCACCCGACATGAGACAGAAAATGATTGGCGTCTGCGCAACGTGATCATTATTGGCAATCGATCATTTGTATATTATTATGTCACTGTTAAACCATGAAATAAATAAAGTTCCAAAATGACTAGAAGATTATCCTTGGTCCTGTATGTTTGGGATTACGTATTGTTATTGTATGTATATTGTATGTATTGACGTGGTCAGAGGTCAAAGGTTATAGTAATTTCGGGGTATATTGACTATGCTGAGTCGAATGGAGTCTCTAGCTCTTACGGTTCTTGAGTTGAAAGTTGTATAACAGACGGACGGACAAAGCTGTTGTATAAGTTTTTTTTGCACTCTAAAAACAGACATAAAAAACACCCAGACTCAGTACATCTAATTATTTGTGGATCATAAAAATCATTTATCCCGTGTGGAATCAAACCCACTGGACTTGGTGCAATGGCAGCGGTGAGGCAGCAAGTTAAACTACTACCCGGCTGGTGCATTCAAATATATCAATACCAGGAATGTGGTATTCCTGCAGATAGTTTTGGTATAACTGCAGGAACACGACACAAAGTTTTATGAATACTTGAATAGTCATAATTACAAAATTATGAGTATGTAATCCTCTTCTCCCTAGCCTTTATTATTATTCCCAAGTCACTTGGGGTTGGCTTTTCTGGTCTAACAGGATTTGACTGGATATCAGTTTAACACGGAGCGGCTGCCACCTGACCTCCGCAGCCCGAAAGCTAACACTATCCTTAGGCTAGACCAGTGTCAGGATATTAGAGGGTACTGACTTTCCCAATAACGACTGCCATAGATGTTCATGGCAGCCGGGACCGACGGCTTAACGTGCTCACCGAGGCACGGAGCAGGCGATAATTGTAATTTCGAAAAGTCATATAACTTCCGAAAGTTAGAGATGCGCGACGTGGGTTCGAACCCGAGACCCTCTGCATTGCAATCTGTTGGTCTCCCCACTGAACTATCGTAACTAATATTATTATTATAAATGCGAAAGTGAGTTTGTTTAAATGTTACGCTTTCATGCCGTAACTACTCGACTAATCATTAAGAAATTTTGTATACACGTTGTCAGGCGTACAGAAAAGGATATAGACAAATTTTATCCAAAAAAAAGTACTGTCACTAACCTAATCTTTGTATGATGCAATGACGTCATCGTCTTGTTATACGATGAGGTCATCACATCATAATATATTTTGCGAAAGCTTTGACTGGCCTATAGTTACTAGAAATTTCGCATGACTACATATTTCATTATTATGCGACAACATAGTTAATTTATTCTGACCGCACACAAAGTTAAGTGCAACTTTTAACTATGTTAATTACTCAAGTTTGTACACTCATATACCCACGGCTGTATCTCTGAAGGGGTTGGCAGAAGTGTATAGCCCAATGTCTGAATATCCCCCAAATCGTAGAACATAATATATCCTTACTTCCTTACTTACATTATAAATGCGAATGTGAGTTTATTTGTTACGTTTTCACGCGTTAACTACTCGACCGATCATCATGAAAGTGCGCATACACGTTGTCAAAGATAAAGCAAAGAACATAGATTGAGTCACATCTTTTATAAAAAAGAATTACTGTTCCCGATAAATAAAAGTTTAGATATTGACAAAAGCTACATACATACATAGATTCACGCCTGTTTCCCAGAGGGGTAGGCAGAGACTACGGATTTCCATTTGCTACGATCCTGACACACTTCTCTGGCTCCATTCACTTTCATCACATTCCTCATACACGCCTGTCGGTTCAAGGTGCTCTTAACCTGGCCTTTGTCCAGAACGCCTCCGATCTGATCAAGAAACGTTCGCCTAGGTCTTCCTCTTGCGACTGTTCCATTCACACGAGTCTTAAAAAAAAGCTAAATGAATACATAAATTAGTTATTTAATAAATGAAGAGCCTATAACTTATACTTTTCCTGCAATTGAGAATTTCTTAATAAAAGACTTTTCCTGGCCCGGGATTTGTGGTGCTTTACAGACATTAAACAAGACAATGACAATTCAGACTTCGCAAGTCTTAGTGGATCACACATTTTTGTTCCGTGTGGTTATCGAACCCACAACACTCATTGCACTGGCATAGATTAATTAACCACTGCACCATCCGCGCAATCACCATACAGTCGTAACATTATTTCTTTTATATAGAAATTTATACAAACAGCGTTGATTTGTTTCACACGGGTATCGGATCATTGACCCGCGAAAAAGATAATGTCAGCATACATCTGACAGTTCAAATGACGAATGTGGACGGATCGATAGACAGAATATACAATATATTCATATTAGATTTATGGATTGATGTATGGTTAAGAGGATTTCGGTTTGATGTAATAAATATCGTGAATTACGGTCGTGCTGTTGCCAATTTTAGGTGACGATATGAATGATTCGCTCGGGTAGAAGTCCCCTCAAAAGGATGTTTACTGAATAAAGTTCCAATTAATGTCTACATATTATAATATACTTAAATATTGTATCCTAACTAATACAAGAAATGTGAATCTGTTTGTTTGTTACGCTTGCACGACTGAACTACTCGACTGATTAACATGAAATTTCGCATACTCGTTGTCAAGGGTTTAAGAAAGAACATAGAGTACCTTTGAGTTAAAACAATATCGACGAAATCTACATGTACGCAGCCAAGGCCGCGGGAACAATCTAGTTTATTATATTTATTTAATTATTTTAGAATAGGTGTATATAATGTTTTATTACATACAATGGTTTATTTACATACAAACTTATGAAACATGTTCTAACTTATTGATAACATGGAATGGTCAGTGTTATCAATTAGTAGTTAATTATGTATGTATGTATGTATCTTATGTGGGAGCCAGTCAGTGCAGACCGGCGACACTTCGACCCAGTGGGATCATTTGTGTCGACACTCTCCCAATAACGACTGCCATAGATGTTCATCGCAGCCGGGACCGACGGCTTAACGCGCTCTCTGAGGCACGGAGCAGGCGATAATTCTCAATCAATACGCACATAATTTCGAAAAGTCATATATCTTCCGAAAGTCAGAGGTGCGCGACGTGGATTCGAACCCGAGACCCTCTGCATTGCAGTCTGTTAGTTGGTCTCCCCACTGAGCTATCGCTGCTTTAGTAGTTAATTAACTCAACTTATCAAGAAAGCACATCATTCTTGGACTAGGATCGCCACTACGATAGCAGCGAGTTAGCATACCGCGCACCGTGATTATTGTAGTCGGTAGGCGGAAATCTCGGGCGAGCCCGACATAACCCTCTCGCTCTTTGTGGCGAAGGGGTATGCCTAAGGAGCATTTCTCCACGTTAAGACTACGCCGAGCGAAATGTGCCAAAACTGGCGGTCACAGTTAAGTGAATAAAATCAACACTTTTTGTTTAATACGAATATAAAATATACATTTACCATAACAATGAATGTGTTTACAATTACTCCAAGTAAAAAACTTAAAATAATTAATAGTTTTGCCTACAAAACTACGTAAATTTGCACGAGAAATGCAAAAACGTTAGCTAGTGTTACGTGATTTTTAGATTATAACAGTAGAAATCTATCCTACTTTACAGTTTAAACGAAACATAAATAGTTATATTACAATTTGTCCGTCCCAAATATTTAAATTATTGGTTAACAATAAAGATACATATTTACCAAAAAACCACTTTAAATTATCTTACGTCTTACGCTCGGCGCAGTCTTAAAAACAGGGCTGCCGATACCACAGTATACTAAGAACAGTAGTTTATCTAAGACCGCTCGGCGAGTTATTAGCCTACTCTTGCGTTGGCGCTTAAGATTGTCGCTTTTATTTTTAGTTAAATATTATTTGCGTATTATGAGCAGCACTATGTTTTTATTTATATAATATAACGTGTATTATATAATATAAAGTGAAAGCAGGCGAACGCGAGCGGGCGTGTAGCGTAGGTACTTGAACGATCACACGATGACACGACACACTCACGCTATGGCCCACGCTGCCGCTACAGTATTCCGCCGTATATTATGCTAATGTGTGCGTGGCAGCGCGTGCGTACACGGCGCCCGGCCCGCACGCACATATTCAAACCGGCAGCGGCACATTTCTATGAAGATGACTTACTGTTCTTAGTATATTGTGCCGATACGATCCATTACTTGTATTTTTTAATGGGTTTTGATTTTTAATTATTTTGGTTGCAGATCTTGCCCAACAGTCGCAATCTCTACCAATGCGCCAACGAGGGAATCCTTTTTGTTAGTTATCCTTTCAAACATTCAAATAACGGACACAAAGAACACCCGGACCCGGCTCAACTAATTGTGGATAATTTTTTTTTTTGTATAGTGGTCGAACCCACTACTATCTGCGCAGCAGCAATGGCGAGGCGACGATTTTAACCACTACGCTCTCCGTGCAGTCAAAGTCAGTAACCGTTGATATTGTTCGTAAACGCAGTAGCTACAATGCTGAGTATTTTAGAGTTCCAAAATCTTTTATACAACAGCTTTGTCCGTCCGTCCGTTCGTCCGTCAGTTATACAACTTTCAGCTCAAGCTAGAGACTCGCGGTCAACGCCATTCAACTCAGCATAGTCGATATACCCCTGAAATGACTACGACCTTTGACCTCTGACCTCAAGGTCACGTGATACCATCTTTCAACTCAAAAACCGTAAGAGCTAGAGACTCGCGGTCAACGCCATTCGACTCAGCATAGTCGATATACCCCGATATGACTATGACCTTTGACCTCTGACCCGAACATCACGTGGTATCACGTGACCTTTGCATATTACTTGAACCATTTTTCGAACTCTAAAACTTACGGCAATTCATTGCCGTTTCTCACTTGTTTTATTTACTTTTGTTGTGGTTAACCTTCGTAAGATATGATACAATAATATATAATTCACCACATCACTATATATTATAAAACAAAGTGCCCCGCTGCGTCTGTCTCGTCTGTCTGTTCGCGATTAACTCAAAAACTATTGAACGGATTTTCATGCGGTTTTCACCAGTAGACAGAGTGATTCATGAGGAAGGTTTAGATGCATAATTTGTTAAGGTCTTGTACTATCCAAGCGAAGCCGGGGCGAGTCGCTAGTAGTTAGCTTAGTTTAGAGTAGTAGAGCCTCGCTGATTTCAGCATGAATGGGCCGGCTCTACCGTGGAAGGACTAACCCTCTCACAAAATATCGACGTGAAATAGCAGTATTGCTACTGTTGTGTTTCGTTCAGTGAGTGAGAATACCGGAGGCCCAAACACCCTCTTTCCCCCTTCCCGCTCCTTCTCCTTCCCACTTCCTTTCCTAAAAGGTCGGCAACGCGTAAGTGATGCCTCTGGTGTTGCAGGCGTCCATAGGCTACGGTGACCACTTTCCATCAGGTGGGCCGTATGCTTGTTTGCCAATTTAATGGCATAAAAATAAAGTTTTATAATTTTCATTATCGGATATTTAGTGATGTTATGTTTAAAATAGGTTTTAAGTTTTCTTATTAGAGATTTCAAATCAGAAACCACAACCAGTTTCTCCACAAAAAGACTATTATGCCACCATATTATTAGACAAGTAGTCGATCTCTGCTTACCGAGTCTAATAATAAGCGAGATATACGTTGACTGACAACACACATGTGGCCCTTAGAACCACAGACGTGCGCAAGCGCAGTCTCGCGGCCGTCTCGTCCGGTCGTATTACAGGGCTGACACAACAAACGACATGATTCAAAAACAAATAATAAAACAGCAAATGGTATCATAATGAGTGGGTTCGATCTCCAGACAGACCAACTTTTTTAGTTTTGCGTGTAATATTATGACACATACACACAACACCATCTAGCCCAAACTAAGCAGAGCTTGTACTATGGGTATTAGACAATGGATAAACATACATATATATAAATTTTATATAACACATTAGGTATTTTTTATTATATATCACATTTATTTACAACTATTATATCATACATTATCTACATGTATGTATGTATGTATGTATCTTATGTGGGGGCCAGTCAGTGCAGACCGGCGACACTTCGACCTAGTGGGATCTTTTGTGCCGACACTCTCCCAATAACGACTGCCATAGATGTTCATGGCAGCTGGGACCGACGGCTTAACGTGCTCTCCGAGGCACGGAGCAGGCGATAATTGTCAATCAATACGCACATAATTTCGAAAAGTCATATAACTTCTGAAAGTCAGAGGTGCGCGACGTGGGTTCGAGCCCGAGACCCTCTGCATTGCAGTCTGTTGGTCTCCCCATTGAGCTATCGCTGCTCTGTCTGCTGCATTATCTACATACTACCCACAATGATTAAGAACCCTATTACCTGTTACATGTTAAAACAAGCAAAACTGTTATTTGACAAAATTATTTATTGCTTAAACACTCACATACACATACACACTCCTATATACACACGCCACACACGCACCACGCACATACATACATACACACATACATACATACACACAGACAAACACATACATACACACACAAACACATACTTACACACACACAAACACATACATACTCACTCACAAATATGTCATTATTATACACTGAAACTGTTCCTGTTTACTCATTCACAACTCTCATGTACGCTTTCCACATGTTGACAATCCGTACAATGTTATGAAATGGGGGGCCTGGAGATCTACAGTACAGGCTTCGGCTTAGTTTAGACTCCAGATCTCCCACAAATTACGAATTACTGACAATTGATCGTGTCAACTATATACTGTATAACATGACGTAATTTGTGGAGATGAAATAAACATTATTATTATATTATTATTATTATGTAGGTACAATTTTTTTGTAAATACATATGTACATATTATACATAGAAACACCCAGACTAAGACAAACATTCATGTTCATGCACACAAATGTTCAATCAAAATCAAACCCGCGACCTCAGGCGTGGCAGTCTGTTACAATAACCACTACGCCATCGAGGCTGCCCAATAAAATATGATTTAGGCGTCACGTAACGGTAGGATGTCCGTGCTGTTAACGAGCCATTAGGCCTATGTCATCATGAGGGTTCGATGCCCGGTTCAAACCCAAGGCCGTTTTTAACTGCTTATTAAAAAGTGGTTATTTTATATTTTATTTTTATACAAATAAGATGGCAAACAAGCATACGGCCCACCTGATGGTAAGTGGTCACCGTAGTCTATGGACGCCTGCAACACCAGAGGCATCACTTGCGCGTTGCCGACCCTTTAGGAAAGGAAGTGAAAAGGAGAAGGAGCGGGAGAGGGGAATGAGGGTTTGGGTCTCGGACACTCTCACTCGCCGATCGAAACACAACAGTAGGAATACTGGTATTTCACGTCGATATTCTGTGAGAGGGTGGTAGTCCTTCCCCGGTCGAGCCAGCCCATTCATTCATGCTGAATTCAGCGAGGCTGTACTGCTGTGAAATATTGTTCTTCATATTACTTAATTTATTGATTTTTAGTTAGTGGACGTAACACTACTGATGTCCTTACTAATATTGTAAGCTAAGTTTTGCCCGCGGCTTCGCCCACGTTAGTCTATGTCTGGTTAGTAAATTTCTAACCCGGGAACCGTTTTATTTTCTTGATAAAAGCTACACCGGGTCCTTTTCTGTGCCTCTGACAACGTGCATACGTAAGTTCGTGATGATCGGTCGAGTAGTTAAGGCGTGAAAGCGTAACAAACAAACAAAATCACATTCGCTTTTATAATATTAAGATAGAATATGATAGTTTGTGAATATATTTTGATGTTTCGTACTCAATCATGCGTATACGTCAACGCATTGAGATGAAAATCGGCACTCTAGGGACACATTTTATTTGTAAGAACATGAATATGATCGCGGACGTATGTATGTGCAATGTACGGTGATGTAGGTATTTATGTGTTTAGACACGACTGCGTTCCCTCGCGTAAGAAATTTAGTCGTGAATATACGAGTTATTGCACTAACGATTTTCATTTTTTTTTATATAAATAGGCTTGCAGTCGACCGCTACCTTACCTAATGTTAAGACGATGCAGTCGACGGTGGAGCACGCTTGCCAAGATGATATTTATTCACTCTCGACTTGAAGACACCCAGATTGTACTCATCGGGAAATACAGACTTAGGTAGTAAGTTCCACTCCTTAGCAGTACGCATTATAAACTTGGAAGCAAAGCGCTTCGTGCGTAAATGTGGTATATCCATGTACCTGTGGCACTGGTCTGTTTGCCTGGTCGTCTTTTACTACACAATAAAACCTAAAGGCACTTAGATAAGTTACGTCTTCCATAACTCTTTTTGATTTTTTAATCAGATAAGCGTTCCCGTAAGAAACACGCGGGCGAAGCCGGTGGAGAAACTAGTTTATTACAAAACCCGGTATTTCACAGCCCTAGCGCAGTATTTTATACAGGGTTTTACAGTAACACTAATTGCGGCGCGCGGTTCCGTCCCTGACTAATTGAACTGACATCAAAGCGCGCATCGGACGTCCATTTTAGTCCACAATTACATTTATTTTATTTTAATTCCATCTGCCAGACGACGGGTGAACATACGAGCGACTTTTAGTTGAGTCTCGTGCGATTGTAATAACGCTACACGGATGGCGTAGTTATTTTTGCTGCTGAACCAAGTGTTTGAATCTCTGAATCCCACAGAAGAAAAATCTGTGATACACAAATGGTTGTTCTGAGGTAGGTGTTCTTTCTATCTGTTGTTTCATTGTTTGTGAAGTAAACACGTGAACAGCAGCGATAGCCTAGTGGGAAACCGTTGGACAGCCACGCAGAGGTCTCGAGTTCGAACCCAAGGCGCGCATCTCTGACTTTTCGAAGTTATATGCGTATTAAATAGTTAATTATCGCTTGC
Source organism: Catocala fraxini (assembly GCA_930367265.1). NCBI lineage: Eukaryota > Metazoa > Arthropoda > Insecta > Lepidoptera > Erebidae > Catocala > Catocala fraxini. The sequence continues at coordinate 2,564,073 of OV884051.1, forward strand.
TTTAACGGTGAAGGAAAACATCGTGGGAAACCTGCATGTCTGAGAGTTTCATCATGTTGTCGAAGATATGTGAAGTCTGCCAACCCGCATTAGGCCAGCGTTGTAGACTATGGCCTTACCCTTCTCACAGTGTGAAAAGGCCCGTGCCCGGCAGTGGGACAGTTTAATACAGGGCTGATATTATTATTACGTAAACCCGGGTACTCAAGTCGATACCTCATGCACAGCAGTCGCATTTAATCTCTGTGTAACCAAAAAATCCACCAACATCTTTCTCCACTCGAAAATCAAACTTATGACCATTATCATTAACGAGAGACAGCATTATATAAACACGTGACACTGAGAAGCATTCAGTATTTCGCGAGTCTATTGCGTTTATGTTAACAGTCATCGTAAGACTCCGCTTCATTTTGTATTGTATTGCGCTGTAGTTAAACAGTAGCGTAACGATCATGGCCGGGGGAAGTTGAAGCATCCTTTGACGACCGATAGGTAGTATAATCTCTTTTTAATGTTTTATTGATACTTTGCACACTAGGATCTAAGCCTTACGTCGCGGCGTCTTGACAAATATTCAATTAACGAACTCAAAGTATACTTAGACTCAAAACAATCATTTGTGGATCACAAATATTGCCAGTTGCTCATTGGCTAGGTGACTTAGACTATGACGGCACTGAAAATATAAATTGCACATTAAAATAGTCGATAAAAATATATTGCTTATGTTAATGTTGCACTATATACACACACACATATACATACAACATACAATACTCACACACTACACTTACACACACAAACACACACAACTCTCACACACAACACTTACACAAACCCACACAGAAATACACACACGGTTTTTTTATTAAATTGTCTCTCTTATTATTGTTTTTGTGACACTGTTTGATAGATGTAGCTACTAAGCTAACTTTTGTAGTGTTCAGTGGCGAGGACTGGAGATCTGTCACACAAGTTTCGAACCTAGCTCAGACTCCAGCTCTCAACAAGGTTCTGTTTTTCTGCTGTATCTATAAATATAAGAATACCATTGTACCTTTTTGAGAGAAATAAACAATTATTATTATTATTATTATTATTATTATTATTGTCTCGTGTGGGATCTGAAGACAATAGGTAGCGACGAGATGAACGCTTGCTCGCTACAGCATCTATGCAGTTAGTGTTTAATGTGTGTATCATCGACTTATAAATACGGAAGGACCTCATTTATAATTGGAAAAGTACCAAACTTGAAGTGTATGCATAGGTACTTCAATACTTTCAATTTATGTTTTAGCGCTGGTGTGGAGAGCAATGCAAGATAACCGATCTTATCTTATCTTATGTGGGGGCCAGTCAGTGCAGACCGGCGACACTTCGACCCAGTGGGATCTTTTGTGTCGACACTCCCAATAACGATTGCCATAGATGTTCATGGCAGCCGGGACCAACGGCTTAACGTGCTCTCCGAGGCACGGAGCAGGCGATAATTGTCAATCAATACGCACATACTTTCGAAAAGTCATACCACTTCCGAAAGTCAGAGGTGCGTGACGTGGGTTCGAACCCTCTGCATTGCAGTCTGTTGGTCTCCCCACTGAGCTATCGCTGCTCTTAGATAACCGATAATGTAGGTAGGTATATTGTTGCAGTTTTGTATGCACTAATTCATAGGGTAATTTTTTTACGTCTATTTTAAATTTTTATATGAATATATATTTTTTAAATAATAATGAAAATTGTTTGCACTCTTTGCTGCTTTTTTAATAATTAGTTAATTTAAATACTAGAATTAATTGTGAACTGTTGTTTTTCTTTCAGATTTAGTAATTCTTGTAATTTTTACAAAATTTTAGTGGTATATATGTTCACCATAAATGTAATTTTGTATCACGTGATACATAATATTTTGTTTTACTATGTAATCTTAATGTGATTCAAAATAATCTTCCTTTTTACATAACGAAGATCGTCGGGCGACATAAAGTTGCCAGTCTGTTTAGACCAGTAGATATATATTTTATTTTTGTTTTAATGTCAGTTAGATGGACTATTTTTGGTTAAACACGTGCTGTGTGTGGAGATAGAGGGTGATTGTGACTCAGTTTATTATTATAGCAGTTTATTTCTGTAATGAGATTGATTATGAGTTCGATTCCGTTAGGGTTAAATGTTACTTTGTATTTCTATTAAGAAATACTTTTAAGGTTTAAAATGTGATTGCGATTAACGCATAAAATATTTTATATACCGGTATACTATCTCGTGGGATTCATGCAGGCAAACCTACGGACTAAAACTAGTATAAAATGTGTTAGTACTAAACGTACTTATATTCACTTCCAAGGATTCGAACTTGTGACCTTAATCACGTGTTGTTATTTTAATGACGCCATTTTGTATTACTTTCCATTGTAATGTTAATATTATGAAAAGGCAATTTCATGAAAAAGCTTGATCCAGAAATTACCTTAAGATTACTTTATTGGTTCAATAGTGTAACCGCGGCTGTCTATCGGTGAGTCTCCAGTTCGTTGCCCGGGTCGAGTATGTCTAATGATTTTGTATTTGAAAATCTTTTCATTTTATTAAGGTTTCTAGCAATTCCGATTATTGCGCTCATAGCCAGTTGCACTCACTTATCGGTAAACGATTAGCGAGGCTAAGCATCGATGGGTGCGGTCAGTCTATAGATGCCTAAACCGGGTATCAAAGCCCAGCACAGCTATCGCATCGCAGAAATTCTAACAAAACACTTAATAACAAATTTGCCGACTCGGGCATCTAACCTGGAACCTCGTAACCGCTTTATGCCACGGTACCAACAAGATAACCAAAACATATGTTTTCTTTTAACAAAGTATACACAGTACCGTTGTTTAAATTTAACTGTTAAACAAACACATTTGTTTAACACATAATTAGCACCCACGGGTGCGAATCTTGGAACACCTCGCTAATGCACTTGGGAAATGACACACGGAGAAAAAATTTTATATTAAATTTTTTTATACAACTTAGGTGGCAAAAAAGCGTACGGCCCAACTGATGGGAAGTGGTCACCGTAGCCTATGGACGCCCGCAATACCAGAGGCATCACTAGCGCGTTTCTTGACAGAAAAGCCCAATCACACTGCCCAATCCTGCTATCGAACCCGAGACGACATGCACAGCAGTCGCATTCACAACTGAGCCACCGAGTCAGCTTATAACATTAGTAGAATCAATTTAAGTTGATACCACCCACAGTCACAATCGTACCATCTAAAGCATTAAGGCGAAGAAGAAAAATATTATACGGAATGGAGGTATTTTATACACGTTTCTAAACGAAAATATAGCATACTAGTTTTAGCCCGTGGTTTCGCTCGCTTGAGAACAGAAACCTCGCTGATTTCAGCATGAATGGGCCGGCTCGACCAGGGAAGAACTACCCTCTCACAGAATATCGACGTAAAATACCAATTTTCCTACTGTTGTGTCAATCATCCCCTTTCCCCCTTACCGTTCCTTCTCCTTCCCACTTCCTTTTATTTCTAGGGTCGGCAACGCGCAAGTGTTGCCTCTGGTGTTGCAGGCGTCCATATGCTACGGTGACCACTTACCATCAGGTGGGCCGTATGCCTGTCTGCCAACTAAGTCGTATAATCGTCGGAGTATGAAATTTGGCACAGTTAAGTGTATATGGAGAAGCAGCGACAATATTTTTATAAAATATGCATTACAAATACATTTAATTAATGAAAAAACACTACACGCACACAACCATGCATTTGACCCAAGCAGTTGAATCGCTTTCGTAATATTTCGGCATTGTTCGGCTGATGTCGTAGAATTCGTCGTAACTATGGTTACATATGTATGTGGAGTAGGTAACTAAATGAAATGTGATTATAAAGGTACAGTTATCTTTATATATATAATTCTACTGTACGTGTGTATGTCATTGAACTCCTCCTAAACGGCTGGACCGACTTTGATAAAAAAATTTGGGTGTGTTCATGTGGATTCGAGGATGGCATAGATTTGTTTTTTTTATTTATTTTTTTAATATTTTTCGTTTGTACTGGACAAGAACGTCTGTCGGGACAGCTAGTAGAGAATAAAACCTAAATAACGATCAAACTTAAAATTCAAATCAATTATTACCTTTAGTTAGTATAGATACACCTGAATTAAATCCGTTTACAGTAGATGAATTTCAATATAAAACATTCAAACATTAAACGTAATACAATACTATCTTATTTTATCTTATGTTATGTGGGGGCCAGTTAGTGCAGACCGGCAACACTTCGACCCAGTGGGATCTTTTGTGTCGACACTCTCCCAATAACGACTGCCATAGATGTTCATGGCAGCCGGGACCGATGGCTTAACGTGCTCTCCGAGGCACGGAGCAGGCGATAATTGTCAATCAATACGCACATCATTTCGAAAAGTCATATAACTTCCGAAAGTCAGAGGTGCGCGACGTGGGTTCGAACCCGAGACCCTCTGCATTGCAGTCTGTTGGTCTCTCCACTGAGCTATCGCTGCTCTAAAACAATACTAAATATTAACATCTACTAAAACTTAAATTCTTCTAAAGACATATTTGACAGCCCACCATTGCATAAACGTCACTTGCCCTTCGCCTTAACACAAGTTATAAAACAAAAGGACACGAAAGTTCAGACGTTGAGTCACTCGTGACTCGGCAGTGGACAGATCCAGATCAGATACCAGATACCATTTGGCTTGGCAGCTGGACCGTTATATGCCCAGAGTCATGTCACTTGAAACGTCAGATCTAAAACCAGATTCATATAACTTATAATACGATACATGTTTACATTAATTACACTAATATTTTGAAGAGAAAAGATTTGTTTCTTTGTTTGTAATAAATAACTCAAAAACTACTGAACCACATTAGGTTATTTTTCTAAAAAGAAAATTTATTTTTCTCCCTTACCCTTCTTTATTCCCTAGTCACTTGGGGTCGACTTTTCTAGTCTAACCGGATTTGACTGGATATCAGTTTTTACATGGAGCGGCTGCCACCTGAACTCCGCAACCCGAAGGCTAACGATACCCTAAGGCTAGACCAGTGTCAGGATATTAGAGGGTACTGACTTGCCCAATAACGACTGCCATAGATGTTCATGGCAGCCGGGACTGACGGTTTAACGTGCTCTTCGAGGCACGGAGCAGGCGATAATTGTCAATCAATACGCACATAATTTCGAAAAGTCATATAACTTCCGAAAGTCAGAGGTGCGCGACGTGGGTTCGAACCCGAGACCCTCTGCATTGCAGTCTGTTAGTCACCCCACTGAGCTATCGCTGCTAAAAAGAAAATATCTATACTTCTATAATCCTAACTAATGTTATAAATGCGAATGTGACTTTGTTTGTTACGCTTTAACTCCTTAACTACTCAACCAATGACCATGAAATTTTGCATACACCATGTCAGGGTAACAAAAAATACTGTTACTAATATTACCTAACCTTACCTAATCTACATTTACGCGAGCTAAGCCGCGTGCAAAAGCTAGTAATATTATAAAGAGATAAGATTTGTATTTTCGTTTGTAATGAATAACTCGAAAACTACTAAACCGATTTTTATAATTCTTGCACCATTAGAAAGCTATTTTATTAAGAAGAAATATAGTCTATATAGCATCACGCTACGTGCTATGGGAGCAGTTGTCATGAACGTGGGTGAAACCGCATATAATATCTCCTGCAAAGATCTCCACAGTCACCGTTGAGATTTTCCACCGTGACCTAAATTCGGTCTGTGAGAACATTATGCCATCCATACAGCCAACACATATCTGCCTACCCCTCCAGACACAAGCTACAACATTAATATTCACATCTAAACCGTCTCTCGAGCTGACAACCTATTAATACTGGTGGTTTGACCTAAACCGGTCGAGCAAGTCGCGTTGCTGCCACTATTCCGACATACTATACAATCATACGTATTAATTAATGTAATTATTCAGAACACCGGTAGCTGATGTTTTAACATACATAGACTCACGACTACATCCCTAAAGAGATAGGCAGAGGTGCATTATACCTAAATTTTGCCAACTATGGCCTATGTCAAATAGTCCAGGCGTGAAAGCGTAACAAACAAACTCACATTCGCATTAAAAAATTAATTAGAATGTTAAAATTACAAAGGAGGAAGATTTGTATGTATAAGACAACCACCATCTTAGTCTCCCCGTGACCATGGCTGCTGAGACGCAACCGAAACGTCGGGGAAATGTAAAGTTAAATCTAAATAGTTTTTATAATTTAAATAGCTTAAATAGAAGTAAACATAACTAGTAAAAGTGTTTAGGTAGCAATTAAAAGTTTCAATATTTAGTAATAATAGTGTTTTATAAAAAAATAAACAACGCGGTCAAATCCGCATAAAGTTTTTTAATTTCAGTGTATAACATTTTCGCTGCTGGCGGTGCCGCGCGCGCGCACTAACTTGCTGCAGCTCGCGCCGCTGACGCGCGCGCTGAGCACGCTCAACACGGTGGCGCTGTCTATTGATATATTTAATTGCTCATTGAGTGAATTTACACGAGTTACCTATTGTAAATTGAGTGCTAGATAAATAAATGTATTATTAAGTTGCTACGCTATTGCATTAGGTTTATCCTGTAAAAATAGTTGTTAGTGTGTGTATAATAAATAAATAAATAAATAAATAAATGTAAATATAAGACAATATTATGTATGTTTGTATTTTTATTTGTAATGAATATGAAAGTGGATATAGTGACAAGAATAAAAAAGAAAAAAAATATTCATAGATTCACGCCTGTTTCCCAGAGGGGTAGGCAGAGACTACGGATTTCCATTTGCTACGATCCTGACACACTTCTCTGGCTTCATTCACTTTCATCACATTCCTCATACACGCCCGTCGGTTCAAGGTGCTCTTAATCTGGCCTTTGTCCAGAACGCCTCCGTTCTGATCAAGAAACGTTCGCCTAGGTCTTCCTCTTGCGACTCTTCCATTCACACTAGCCTTATAAACTTTCTTAGTCAGTCTTTCCTCGTCCATTCTTTCTACATGCCCAAACCAGCTTAACATACCCTTTTCTATTCTTGTCACTATATCCACTTTCATGCCGCATCTCTCTCTAATCACACTATTCCTTATTCTATCTTTCAGAGTCACACCACATATGTATATTTCTCAAAAATATTCAGTATGATGATATTTAGATAGAATAAAATGTCATGCGTAGAACGCTCGATGAAACAAACATTCGATATTATGAACGTTCGAGTAGGTACTTAGACGTTCGACTTATGGTGGTCGATCAATTGATATTCGATTATGTGGCTTTCGTTTTGGCATAGTACACTCAGGCACAGGTGTAGATGTGAGGTGTAAACTCTTAGCTAGCAAAATGTAGATGTAACATTTTGCTAAGAGTGTAGGTCTTATGTAAGAGCGAGCCTATGGCCAGCCACGGGGTTCACTTCCAGCCTCCGTGCTAAGGCCAGACTCCATGATTTATTTTTGGAGAAATCTCTAACGTTTAATTCAATCCGAGAATCGTACCCAAAACAATGTACACTGGTTGCATTCATTACAGTTTAAAGTAAAATCATTTATTAATTTAGGTTACAAAGTAACACAGTTATTTGGTAAGTAAGTTTACAGAAGTTACATTTAGGTTAGTCGGTAGGTTCAGTCAAAACGTTGAGACTCACGGCTCAAAGAAACTCTTTTTCTTTTTATACAACTAAGGTGGCAATCAAGCATACGGCCCGGCCCACCTAATGGTAAGTGGTCACCGTAGCCTATGGACGCCTGCAATACCAGAGGCATCACTTGCGCGTTGCCGACCCTTTAGCAAAGGAGGAAGTGGGAAGGAGACGGAGCGAGAAGGGGGGAAAAAGGGTCATTGGGCCTCCGGCACTCTCACTCACCGAACGAAACACAACAGTAGGAATACTGCTATTCCACGTCGATATTCTGTGAGAGGGTAGTCCTTCCCCGGTCGAGCCGGCCCACTCATGCTGAAATCAGCGAGGCTCTACTACTCAAAATCACGGCCACTATTTAAAACCGCCATAAAATTTGTTAAGTGAATTTGTTTTTTATGCTTTCACGCCTTAACTACTAGACCGATCATCATGAAATTTCGCATACACGCTGTCAGGGGTACAGAAAAGGACATAGGGTACCTTTCATCTTGAAGAAGTAAGTATTGTTCCCGAGCACAGCCGCGGGCAATAGCTAGTACTTAATAATATCAAGAAAAGAAAATTTTATGGCTACATAAAAAAGCGGCGCTTTTTATATTATAATAATTTATAAATTAACAGACCTTACGAACTGGGTTCGCAGACTCCGTTAATTTAAATCCAATTTAATGGTGGTCAACTTAACCGATGTATATGGTTTCCAAATCATGAGTTCATGAGTCACTGAGTTTAAATGCGATAATATGGTATATTATTATGGCATATGACACTATATGACGTCACGGATGGCGTAGAGGTTTAAGTGGTCGCGTCGCCACTGCGCCGAGTGTGGTGGGTTCAAAACTTTGTGTGATCCACAAATGGTTCAATCGGGTCTGGGTATTCTTTAACTGCGTTGTTAGAATGTTTGTAAAGTCCTCCGCGATACAGGTATTACAAAAAGCGCAGAAATTGTCTATTAAAAAAATATATTACACATATCCTAAAGAATATTATAAATGCGAATGACAGTTTCTTACGCTTTGACGCCTTAAGACTGCGCCGAGCGTAAGACAGATAATGACAGAGCTCGTACGGCGCATATTCAAATTGGCGCGCGGCCGCCATAGTGAAATTGTATGGAGGATTTGAAGTGCTTTTTTGATAAATATGTATCTTTATTGTCAACCAATAACTTAAATATTTGGGACGGACAAATTGTAATATAACTATGTATGTTTCGTTTAAGCTGTAAAATAGGATAGATTTCTATTGTTATAATCTAAAAATCACGTAACACGAGCTTACGTTTTTGCATTTCTCGTGCAAATTTACATAATTTTGTAGGCGAAAATATTAATTATTTTAAGTTTTTTACACGGAGTAATTGTAAACACATTAATTGTTATGGTAAATGTATATTTTATATTTGTATTAAACAAAAAGTGTTGATTTTATTCACTTAACTGTGACCGCCTGTTTTGGCACATTTCGCTCGGCGATTAATAATTATCCATGTCATTTTTGAGCCGAAATAAGAATTATTTTAGGGTAGGTTAAATGAAAAGATAATATGTATTCATAGAGTACCCAATGTATATAGATACTCTGATATTTTCAATGTAGGTAATTAAAACTTACATCGAAGTGATCCTCACAAAAATAGGCAGTACTTGTTGTTGTTAATATGCTCTATCTCTTCTAGCAGGTCTTAACCACTTTCTCCTGATATGCTTATCTTAAGGTACATGAATAAAAAAAATCCGGTGTAGTAATTGTTGTACTATTACACATGGACACCGCACAGCATTTGTAAAACTTTGTGTACATTTTGATTGTCTGTATTCACTTTTATATGAAGAAAACACATAAATTCGACAAATTCTCATGAATCGCGGACAATGTCCAGCGGTTAGTGACGTATGTAGTCACGTGACAGCTGTCAGAGTGTTTTAGCGGGAAAAATTAATATTCCTCTATTTTAGTATATTTTCATCGAAGATACTTATTTATTACTGAAAAGCTACTGAAACATAGGGGAAAGTGTAAAATAAAATTAAATCTCAATAGTTTTAATAATAATTCAATTAGCTTAAAAATTAGTAAAGTTTAATAGTAGTAGTAGTGTAACAGTTTTCAAAATTATGTAATAAAGTGTCAAATAAATAACGCGATAAAATCCGTATATAGCAGTTTAATTTCAATGAGTAATATTCGCGTAAACAGAAGACAATATTATGAAGATACTTATTTTCAAATAAAATATTTTTTTTTATGATAAACAAGAGTCGATCTTTAAAAATAAAGCAATTCCGAAATATTGTCGACATCCCTTTTATCGCTCGCTTTAACGGTGAAGGAAAGCATCGTGAGGAAACCTACATATGTGAGAGTTCTATATAATGTTCTCGAAGATTATTTAAGTCAAATAGTTACATTTTACAAATATTGTAATTAATAAATAAAATATTAGGTAGGATATCATGTTGATGTATTAGACAGTAGAATGTTTATAATCTTTGTTATATACAGGATGTCCCAGAATATGTGAATCAAATTGTAACGCGAGATTCCTTAGGTAAGGACCTTTCAAATAAGGTAAACAAAAAAAATTACCTTTGTGCAAAAATAAAAAAATTAACTGACTTTTTCCTGACTTTCAACTACAGGTGCTTAGTTTATGGCTAATTTTCATATTTTTTCCACTATTATTATTTACGAAGGATTTATTCGTCAAACCACAAACGATTTTTTTTAAACTGACTTTATTTCGAAATCGCAACCACTTTGGTGCGTTTTGTACTTTATTAAAAACTTTGATTTTTTTATTTATACACAAACGTCATATTTTTTTATTTAGCACATTTGAAAGGTCCTTACCTAAGGAATCTCCCGTTACAATTTAATTCACATATTCTGGGACACCCTGTATAAATGCTAGAGGGCTATTTGATGTTCCCTCATTAGAAGCCGTAAGGCTCAGAGGGTAACTACAAAGAAGACCTTTAAACTTTGAAGGGTACAACTTGTGTTTTAGTTAAAGTTCTTAGTAAATTGTAGTAAAAGATGAAATCCTGTCTAAGTAGGTATTGGAAATTTCTGTATTGTATAAGAATATCTAGCAGCGATAGCTTAGTAGATCGTTGGACTGCCAGCGGTCACGAGTTCGATTCCAAAGCAAGCATCTCTGACTTTAAAATTATGTGTTTAAACAGTCAATCATCATTCGCTTTAACGGTGAAGAAAAACATCGTGAGGAAACCTGCATGTCTGAGAGTTCTACATAATGTTCTCGAAGATATGTGATATTCTGAAAATGTGGGAAGTCCGCCAACCCATACTGGGCCAGCGTGGCGAATTATGGCCTAACCTTCACACAGTGAGAAAAGGCCCGTGCCTAATAGTAGGCTAGTTCAATACAGGCCTGATATTACATAGATTAAATATAAACAAGTGAGAATCGGCAATGAATTGCCGTAAATCTTAGAGTTCGAAAAAATGGTTCAGTAATATGCAAAGGTCACGTGACCTTGAGGTCAGAGGTCAAAGGTCAAAGGTCAGATGCTATTGTCATTTCGCGGGTATATCGACTATGCTGAGTCGAATGGCGTTGATCGCAAGTATTTAGCTCTTACGGTTCTTGAGTTGAAAGTTGTATATAACAGACAGACGGACGGACGGACAAAACTGTTGTATAAGAGATGATAGAAACCTGTAAACCGTTCTTCCAGGAGTACAACATTTTAGCACTTCCTAGCATATATATTTATGAGGTCTCAATATTTGTAAAGGCCAATCAAAACTTATTTATATTAGCCTCAGAAGTCAATAATAGGCGACAACGTGACGCATTTCGCCTCTGTATTCGCCGAACCCATACCACTTTAATGCATAAAAGTGTGTTTCACATGGCTCCTGTAATCTTCAACAAATTACCTAAAGTAATAAAGGCAAAGAATACTGTATTATTTAAGAAAAATTAAAACGCCTTTTATTTAAGAAATGTTATTATAACTTAAACGACTACTTAAACGATAATTTTGCCAATCTTAAGACCTTACAGTGACATCAAGTATTAGAACAATTATACATACATGTATCTTTTAAATAAGTAAGTCTCCTCTCTTAGCCTTTATTATTCCCAAGTCACTTGGGGTCGGCTTTTCTGGTCTAACCGGATTTGACTGGATATCAGTTTTTACACGGAGCGGCTGCCACCTGACCTCCGCAAACCGAAGGCTAACAATACCCTAAGGCTAGACCAGTGTCAGGATATTAGAGGGTACTGACTTTCCCAATAAAGACTGCCATAGATGTTTATGGCAGCCTGGACCAACGGCTTAAAGTGCTCTCCGAGGCACGGAGCAGGCGATAATTGTCAATCAATACACACATAATTTCGAAAAGTCATATAACTTCCGAAAGTCAGAGGTGCGCGACGTGGGTTCGAACCCGAGACCCTCTGCATTGCAGTCTATTGGTCTCCCCACTGAGCTATCGCTGCTCTTAAATAAGTAAGTAATATAATTTTATTTTATAATTGTATGACATTTTATCATTTTATTATTATCACATGACATTATTTTGAAATTTTAAGAAATTATTATGACTGCCGAACATTTTTAATAATAATATTTTAATAATATTTTACTACCTACACACGGCACCATCTGGCCCGGACTAGGCAGGGCTTGTACTGTGGGTGCTGGACGGTGGATGAACATACATATATGTATACCTTTTTTTTTTGTAAATACAGGCATATTATACGTAGAAACTATATATAATTTTTATTGTATAATATAATAATAATATAATAATAATATTCTAATATAATATTCTATCACATACACACAACACCATCTAGCCCAAACTAAGCAGAGCTTGTACTATGGGTACTAGACAATGGATAAACATACATATATACTTTTTTTTTGTAAATTCATACATATTATACATAGAAACATCCAGACCAAGACAAACATCCATGTTCATGCACACAAATGTTTGACTTGTGCGGGAATCGAACCCGCGACCTCAGGCGTGGCAGTCGGTTACACCAACCACTACGCCATCGAGGCCGTCAATATTGCTAAATAAATATTGCTATTTTGAGATATTTAGTTATTAATGTCTATTCTCTCTTTTTTTTGCATGCCTGATGGTTGAATATGGTGAAAGACCAATAATTGTTAGCTAATAAGATCTGCAAATGTAAACCCATATTCGCAAATGAATAAATGAATTAATGAATTGAATACAAAAAAAAGAGTTTTTTCGAACTCTAAAATCTAACAATAATTACCCAATTATATTAAGGAAATTAAATAATTAGGGTTTGGTAGTATTAATATTATATTGTATAATAGATAGCAGGATGGCATGATAGCGCATACACAGTACTGTGTGCAAATATCGTGTGCAAAATTATTTACACAATATTGCTTTATAAATTAAGTTCCCATAATCGCCGTTGAATAATTAACCGATCCGCACCCGGGTACGTTTACAAAGGTAACTTAATATTTTAATAACCGGCGAGGGAAGGGTTAATAGCGTCTACGTCTGACCTGTTACGCGAACTTGCGTAAGTTTTGTTAATTATTTACAAGTTTTAGTTAAAATGTATATTTATTAATTATTTATTTAAGGCAGAGGTTCCCAGACTTTTTTTTAGGAATTCTCTGCCGAAAAATCTGTTGGTTCGAGACCACTGGTACAGAATATGGAATATGCAAGTTTTCACAAGTAACAGTCGCTGAGCTTCTTAAAATATTATCTGCCTACTTTGATAGGTGAAGTCAAGCCAACACTTTAGTTCTTCATTATCGAAAGCAAATCAATTTTAATGGATCCCCGCTTACAAATTGCTGACCCCACTTCTTTGTTACGCCAACATAGACCCCCGTTGAGTCGCCCGTGGACCCCTGGAGGTCCACCTGGACAACTTTGGGAAGTTATGATTTAAGGTCTAGTTATTGTTTATGGATAAGCTGAGCTGTTTTTGGTAAGTCTGAATTAAGAAAATAGATACCTACTAATAAAATAAATGTGAAAATTTGTGAGAATGGATGGATGTTTGTTACTCTTTAACGCAAAAACTACTGAACGGATTTTAATGAAACTGTACAGTACTATTAGTTATAAGTAGGTACATCATAATAATATAGAGGTTACTGAAAATCTTTCTTAACATAAATCTACATTAAACGCGGGCGAAGCCGCGGGCAAAACCTAGTTAGAAAGAAAGAAAGAAAGAAAATAATTTTATTTGTTCCACGCTCATTATATAAGGTAACAGAAAACACAACCAAAAGTACATATAGAACAAATAAGGTCCTGCGTCAGCAATGTTGCAGTATATCCACAACGCTGGTATTCTCGCAGACCCTGAATGATTTCGGTGCATGTAGGCAGTAACATACATACATACAACTCAATTAAATACAAAATATCAAAAAACAAAAAAAGAGTAACTTAAATAAATAGGCAGAAGGTGGATGGCAGAAAGTAATTTCATACTAAATAATAATATTGGTATCTATATAATATAATACTTATATGTATACATACATATAGAATTAAAAGTACCTTGAAAGTAATAAAAAACAGATAATATAAGATAAATAATACATAATAAAGACATTGTATCAATAAAAACGTTATATTACAACGCAGCATATAATGTTGTGTTACATTTCCGAACGACCCCCGGCTCTTGTCAACAAACATGACACTGATTGTCATCGATGTCATGTGGGTAGTAATAATTCTAAAAATCAATTGCAAAATAAAATAAGCATCCATCGGCGTCTGCGCAATGAGAAAAAGAGGCTGGGATGATATTTTATAATAGATTATATTTATACTTATCATGTATCAACATAAATTTTCACATAACAGACAGCTATGTAATGCAATCTACGTTAAAAGTTTAAAAAGTTTGTGTTTTTAATGACATGTATATTTAGGTTATGTCAACAGTGAAGCAACACTAATTTACAAATTATGACCCGGAATCATAAAGGTAAGTGGACATGTCGCTACTAAAATTACGTTAAAGTTCTTTGAGAACTTAACAAAATATGCTTAAGTTTGATTTGGAATGCATGTAACGATTTCATGTTCCAGAGTGGTGGCGGCAGATCATTCCAACACTTAGTAGCAGCATACCTGAAACTACCTCTAAAAGCAGTAGTCCTATGCCTCGAAGTAACCATAAGATGTGATGAGGCTCGCGTGTTATATAGGTTAACATCTCGAGACCAATTCAGCTTATTATAGAGATATTCAGGTTTTTTGTGTAGTATAATGCCAAATAGAAGGGCGGCTAAGTGAAGGCGCCTACGAGCGGTCATTTTCATAAGATTACCATTATTAAGAAATGGTGTGACATGGCTACGAGGTGGAATGTTGTAGCAAAACCGAGCACAAGCATTCTGAACCCGCTGAATCAAATTTTGAGTTCTTTTTAAAATACAACTACCATAAATAGTATCAGCATAATTTAGCTTGGATAATATAAGTGACTCACATAGCAATATCCTCATATCGACACTGAGATAATGGCGAATTCTATACAGTAGCTTGAGACGGTAAAAACAATTTTTTACAGCATCAAGAACATGTGTCTCAAAACTCAATACCCCATCCATAACTAAACCCAAATTTCGAGCTTCAGAAACTTGTTGTATTGGAGAACTATCAACCAGTACTACAGGGTCTAATTTTTTTATCTTTTTGATACATTCCTTAGATCCGAGTACTAAATATTTGGATTTAGTTGGGTTAAGTACTAAGGATGTGTAATGTGGTGGAATGTGTGATGGTGAAATGTGGAGGAACAGGGTGTGATGTCCCTCCAACACAAAGGGAGGATTCTCCGACCAGGCTGGTTAATCGTGCCTGGCGGGCCGCGGCCCAACGGTTGATGTCGGGAGCTTGTATATATAGTTAGTCGCTGTGTAAACTCCGCTTGCGCGATGCAGGATTGTGACGTCATTTGAGCGTATTTAGCGCCATCTGTTAGACGTAGGTGGAACTTCTTCGTCTGTGCGGAGTCGCCACAATAAACATGTTACAGTTTATACAATACAAGCTGTGCCCGCGGTTTCACACGCGTTTATGATTACTGCGCCTCTCCCGTAAGTCGTAGTGTGATGTTATATAGCTTTAGCCTTCCTCGCTAAATAGGCTATCCAACACTAAAATAATTTTTCCATTCGAAGCAGTAGTTCTTGAGATTAACGCATTCAAACAAACAAATTCTTCAGCTTTATAATATTAGTATAGATTCGATTTAGCCCGCGGTTTCGCGTAAATGTAGTAACAGTATTTTTTTTTAGATGAAAGGTAATATATATATTATTATAGAAAAGGATATAGGGTATATCCTTTTCTGTTCCCCTGACAACGTGTATGCGAAATTTCATGATGATCAGTCGAGTAATTTAGACTGCGCCGAGCGAAATGTGCCAAAACGGGCGGTCACAGTTAAGTAAATAAAATCAACACTTTTTGTTTAATACAAATATAAAATATACATTTACAATAACAATGAATGTGTTTACAATGACTCCGTGTAAAAAACTTAAAATAATTAATATTTTCGCCTACAAAATTACGTAAATTTGCACGAAAAATGCAAAAACGTAAGCTCGTGTTACGTGATTTTTAGATTATAACAGTAGAAATCTATCCTATTTTACAGCTTAAACATATGTAAATAGTTATATTACAATTCGTCCGTCCCAAATATTTAAGTTATTGGTTGACAATAAAGATACATATTTATCAAAAAAGCACTTCAAATCCTCCATACAATTTTACTATGGCGGCCGCGCGCCGATTTGAAGACGAGCACGAGCTCTGACATTATCTGTCTTTCGCTCGGCGAAGTCTTAAGGCGTTAAGGATTCAAAATAAACTCACATTCGCATTTGTAATATTAGTTAGGATAACCTCAAAAATAAATCTAGACTGCACGGATGGCGTAGTACTTTAAATGTTCGACTAGCCACTGGCACTGCGCCCAATGTTATGCGTTCGATTCCTACATGAGACAAACATTTGTGTTTGTGTGATCCGTAATTCCTAGTTACTCCGGCGTTGCGTTCATTGAACAAAATAAAAATACGGCTAGAAATGCCTTGGTGACACAGCGGTAATGTATGCACCTGTTGTGCATGAGGGTTCGATACCCTGGTCGAGAAGGTGTTTTTGGGATTTCTGTCAATAAATTCTAAGAAGTCAGGAATTTATGGAAATGGACGGCACTGGATTCGCATTCACTATCGCTGCGCCAGTATGACTCATAAGAGTCCTAAAACGTCAAACACTGCCAACCAACCAAACCAACACTCCCTCACATCCAAGCCCTGAGGACACTTCATTTTATTAAAATTCAGGAATCCCTTACCCAGCACAAAACCAACTTACACATGCACTTCGAAAACCCAAACCTAATACAATTTTATTCGCAAACAACTTTTTTGCAGACGCAAAACGTACCCTGCAAGTACGTGGGCAGATTCTCAATAAGGAGGTATTAGGTATAATTCTTTTGCCGATAAAAAGTCTAAAAAAAGAAGTCGCATTGGGTCTCCGTCAATATAGCTTTTTTAAGTAGATTGAGGTCCGAGGCGCGTTGATACACGATCACTTGGTAAGAATTTTATTGGGGTCGAGTTATTAAGATTTTTTTGTCTAAATTGTGGGTAGGTTGTGAGAGTTTATTTTTGGCGAAAAATCCTAACTACGAATTCTTGTGCTTCGGTATTTTCCCTTTACATGTGTTTTCCCGCGGTTTCACCCGCGTAAGTCCCGTTCCCGTGTGAATATCGGGTTTCACCCCTTTCACCCCCTTCGGGTGGAATTTCCAAAAATCCTCTCTTAGTGCTCCCCTACACTCTCCAAGGAACATACATGCCAAATTTCAGCTTCTTGCGTTCAGTAGTTTCGGCTGTGCGTTGTCTGTCAGTCACTCAGTAACGGAAGAGTTTTATATATAAAGATTGCTTCTTGCCAAATTTCATGATTCCAGATCAACGGGTTACCCTATAAGTTTTGATATAATATAATAATAATAATATAATATATTCTATCACATACACACAACACCATCTAGCCCAAACTAAGCAGAGCTTGTACTATGGGTACTAGACAATGGATAAACATACATATATATACTTTTTTTTTGTAAATATATACATATTATACACAGAAACAACAGACAAGACAAACATCCATGTTTATGCACACAAATGATTGATTTGTGCGGGAATCGAACCCGCGACCTCAGGCGTGGCAGTCGGTTACACTTACCACTACGCCATCGAGGCCGACAACACTCGACGCGGCGGCAGTAGCGAGGCGAACACTTACGCCATCCGTATGTATGTATGTATCGTATGCGGGGGCCAGTCAATGCAGACCGGCGACACTTCGACCCAGTGGGATCTTTTGTGTCGACACTCTCTCGTGTGTGGGGAGACCAACAGACTGCAATGCAGAGGATCTCGGGTTCGAATCCACGTCGCGCACCTCTGACTTTCGGCAGTTATATGACTTTTCGAAATTATGTGCGTATTGATTGACAATTATCGCCTGCTCCGTGTCCCGGAGAGCACGTTAAGCCGTCGGTCCCGGCTGCCATGAACATCTATGGCAGTCGTTATTGGGAAAGTCAGTACTCTCTAATATCCTGACACTGGTCACCATAGTAATAACGATCCTTCTGCATTAGTATTACTTATGTTTGTAAAGTAACGTCCTAACGACAAAGGGTCGAGTTTAAAACAAACACTACTTCTTCTTCTCTCTTAGTCTTTATTATTCCCAAGTCACTTGGGGTCGGCTTTTCTGGTCTAACCGGATTTGACTGGATATCAGTTTTTACACGGAGCGGCTACCACCTGACCTCCGCAACCCGAAGGCTAACGATACCCTAGGGTTAGACCAGTGTCAGGATATTAGAGGGTACTGATTTTCCCAATAACGACTGCCATAGATGTTCATGGCAGCCGGGACCAACGGCTTAACGTGCTCTCCGAGGCACGGAGCAGGCGATAATTGTCAATCAATACGCACATAATTTCGAAATGTCATATAACTTCCGAAAGTCAGAGGTGCGCGACGTGAGTTCGAACTCGAGACCCTCTGCATTGCAGTCTGTTGGTCTCCCCACGATGGAGCTATCGCTGCAAAAAAACACTACTTATATTTACATATACTCCGATATTTCGACTAGTGTCGTGTTAGACTTCAGGAAAGAGTATATTATATTGTTTATTGTCAGTCCTGTATTAGACTATCCCACTACTGCGCATGGGTCTCTTTTCCGTGTGAGAATGGTTAGGTCACATAGTTCACGGCACCGCCGCGCTGGCCCACAACAAGTTGGCAAACTTCACATCAACATAATGGCGAACTCTTAGATGTGCAGGTTTCCTCGCAATGCTTTCCTTCATCGTTAAAGCGAACGATAACTTTTATACTAATACTAGCTGTACACACGGAAAAAGAAAAATAAAAAACACAAATCAAATCTAAACCATTCTCGATTCCACTTGAACACACACAAAAAGTTGCATCAAAATCGGTCCAGCGGTTTAGGAGGAGTTTAATTACAAACACACGCACAGAAGACTTATATATATAAAGATTATAAAGCTGAAGAATTTGTTTGTTTGGTTGATCGCGCTAATCTCAGGAACTAATCCTTGTACCCATTTTAGAGTTCCAAAAAACTCTTATACAACAGCTTTGTCCGTCCGTCCGTCTATCTATTATACAACTTTCAACTCAAGAACCGTAAGAGCTAGAGACTCTCAGTCAACGGCATTCGACTCAGCATAGTCAATATAACCCCGAAATAACAATGACCTTTGACCTCTGACCTCAAGGTCACGTGACCTTTGCATATTACTTGAAGCATTTTTTCGAGTTCTAGGATTTACGGCAATTCATTGCCAATCCACACTTGTTTTTTGTAAATACATACATATTATACATATAGTTTAGAATTTAGATATATAGAGAAATGTAGTAGAACGCTTCAAAGTAAATTTTCTGTGTTAAAATACTGTTACAGATTTGCTTAATGTTCAGCAGTTGAATTCTAGATTGGTGTAGTGGTTTAAACGGTCGCTTCGCCATAGCCGCCGCGCCGAGTGTAGTGGGTTCGATACCCACACGGGACAAACAATTGTGTGATCTACAAATGATTGTTCCGAGTCTGGGTGTTCTTTGTGTCCGTTGTTTGAATGTTTGTAAAGTCCTCTACGACACAGAAATAAAATTTAATGCGAAAGTTGTCTTTCAATAAAAAAATATTTGTGCCACCAGTCACAGCTAAGCGAATTGTGGGTTTAATACCCCTCAACCTGCTACTAATATAGGCGATAGTAAATATGTATACAGGATAAAAATATGCCCACGCCCAACATTGGCTTTAACCGGTAAACAAGTCGTAGACAACCCTACACAAGGTGTTCGATGCGCGCTAATGAGATAACATCGGATACAACGTCATTATCTAAAGATTGAAATGTTGAATTACCGTGTGTCAGGGCTGGTTAAGTTTACACATAACATATGAACATGTATATGTAGATAGGTGTTCTGCACTCACATTTACAATAATAATAATATTTATTTATAGATAGGCAAAATAAGATACATCTTTACACAAAAATTTTTTTTTTAACGCTTCGTTTTGTGCAAATCACATTCCCCATCGCCGGTTTTGGGGCGGGCGATAGGGATATGTCGGGATCCAGCATATAAGATGGAAATTTGGGCTGAACCGACTAAAACCACCGCGGTGTTCCTCACACCTTTATGGCGGGGTCGCGCGAATCGCTCTCGCATTCAAATCGCGACCCCGTCAAAGGTTTGACCCGCCGATGGACGTGGCAGGTCCCACACAACCATCACACAAACTCACAAATACAACAAAAAACACACAATGGGGATCTTTACACTACATCATACATATTACATCAACAGTGTTAAAACAAAGCCTTTAATAATTTAAGCCTAAATTAAAATTAATTCTTAACTATGTTAATTTATAGTGTATACAAAATAAATGAAGTTCGAAAGGTAATGTTTAAGCCTGCCTGAACTAGGATAAACCTGTGTTTCAGGACATCACTTGACAATAATATTTTACACTAGCACATTATTAATACAAATATTTACAGTCAAGTACATCTACGATTAAAGATGTTTAATAAGTAATATACAATAGCTGATGTAAAACACCAACGCTCGTTGAAGTCTGCTGTGTGTGAACATGTGTAACAGGGGACCAACCACTACCTGAGATTTGACAAACCACAGATTCTCGCTAAAGAACACCGATTCCTAACAAGGATGCTTCGCGAGGTTATTGAAATCAAAAATCATCCTAATTTTAATAGAGAAGATGGTTGGAATGTACCACCAGCTTGGGATCCAGTAATACAAATAGTCAAACACAAGAAGAAGCAAACCACAGCTAGACTTCATGATACTCTGAGCTCATTCTGCGTAAATAGAAACACCAATGATTAAATTATGTTCGGGTACTTTGAAATAACTACACTGGAACATTGAGACAACTACCATCTTAGTCTCCCCGTGACCATGGCTGCTGAAAAGCAACCGAAACGTTGAGGAAAGTGTAAAATTAAATTAAATCTAAATAGTTTTAATAGTTTAAATAATCATTTTATTAGCTTAAACATTAGTAAAGTTTAATAGTAGTAGTGGTGTAACAGTTTTCAAAATTTTGTAATAAAGTGTCAAATAAACAACGCGATAAAATCTGTATACAGTAGTTTAATTTCAATAAGTAATATACAACTTTAAATTTATTACTTTCTATATCATTTTAAGACTTCTAGCAGTTTTTTTATGTCCGTACAATAAATGTTAAACAAGTGAGAAACGGCAATGAATTGCCGTAAATCTCAGAGTTCGAAAAATGGTATCACGTAACCTTGAGGTCAGAGGTCAAAGGTCATAGTCATTTTGGAGGTATATCGACTATGCTGAGTCGAATGGCGTGACCGCGAATCTCTAGCCCTTACGGTTCTTGAGTTGAAAGTTGTATAACAGATGGACAAAGCTGTTCTTTAAGAGTTTTTTAGAACTCTAAAACTGAATTGTGACTGCCTCGATGTCACAGCGCTGGTGTATGCAACTCTTGTAAATGAGTCAAAAAGTATAACTGACTTTTTTTTTTATTTTTCTGCAACACCAGCAGCCTGGCTATTGCCAAGGGTTTTCTAGTTACAAATTCCATGATACACGAGCTACACATGCACGTAATAACGTGGTACCTAAAACATAGTTGGAGAAATCAGGGTAAGTACACCCCTGTCTACCCTTTCGGGAATTTAGGAGTGAAGCTGTATGTTACACACACACAGTTTTACGCACAAATCCACGCAGAAACCAAGAGCAGTGGAGTTACGTAGCAAAGATGTTTAACATTCTTGGAAATGTAATTTTGTTATAATCTATTAATATTGTATTATTATCTAATATATATACTAATATTATAAAGCTGAAGAGTTTGTTTTTTTGTTTGGTTGAACGCGCTAATCTCAGGAACTAATCCTTGTACCCATTTTAGAGTTCCAAAAAACTCTTATACAACAGCTTTGTCCGTCCGTCCGTCTGTCTATTATACAACTTTCAACTCAAGAACCGTAAGAGCTAGAGACTCGCGGTCAACGCCATTCGACTCAGCATATTCGATATACCCACGAAATGACTATGACCTTTGACCTCTGACCGCAAGGTCATGTTACCTTTGCATATTACTTGAAGCATTTTTTCGAATTCTAATCTAATCTATACTAATATTATAAAGCTGAAGAGTTTGTTTGGTTGAACGCGCTAATCTCAGAAACTACTAGTTCGAATTGAAAAATTATTTTAGTGTTGGATAGCTCATTTATCGAGGAAGGCTATAGGCTATATAACATCACGCTACGACCAAAAGAAGCGGAGCATCAATGAAAAATGTTGCTAAATCGGGGCAAATTTTCTTATCTGAAGCAGAAGAAGTTGCGCGGGTCAACTAGTAATTAAATAAACTGATTAAAAAGTCAGTTCAAGGTCTAGAGTTCTCGTGAGAACAAGCAGGCAAGAATATAATACCCAAACGCCAATAATTTACAATATTTCACTTAATAATCATTTAGAAATAGCTTGTTAGGAGCCGTTCCAAGAAACTTTATCTTAGCAATTCCAAGAATTTTATCTTATGTAAATAGTGTGTGTTCGTGTTCCTTTCAAACATCATTTTCGTTTAATTAATCTGCTAGACACTGTTATTAATATGCAAACGTGGGCCAACACTAGATTTAGTCCGCGGCTTTGCTCGCGCAAATGTACATTTAAAATTTATAGTAAATTATGACTTTATGAGTAGTACAGCCTCGCTGATTTCAGCATGAATGGGCCGGCTCGACCGGGAAAGGACTACCCTCTCACAGAATATCGACGTGAAATACCTACTGTTGTGTTTCGTTTGGTGAGTGAGAGTGCTGGAGGCCCAATCACACTCTTTCCCTCTTCCCACTCCTTCTCCTTCCCACTTCCTTTTTTTCCTAAAAGGGTCGGCAAAGTGATGCCTCTGGTGTTGCAGGCGTCCATAGGCTACGGTGAGCACTTACCATCAGGTGGGCCGTATGCTTGTTTGACACATTAGTTGTATAAAAAAAAACATAGTTTAGGTTAGTAACAGTAGGTACTTTTCTGGATGAAAGAAAAATAAATATGTCTTATTCTGTACACCTGACAACGTGTATGCGTAATTTCATGATGATCGGTTGAATAGTTAAGGCGTGAAAGCGTACCAAACAAACTTATATCATTTATAACATTAGTTAGTATTAGGATTGATAGCGAGACTTCAGTTCAGTTAAAATTAAGGGCTACTGTCCATGAAGGCATAGCTTACTTCATTATAAGCTTCGTATGCGCCCACTTGCTGTTTATGCAGGAATAATTATAAACACTAGTAATCTAGAACCCTGACTTGTTTCTACCTTACTAAACACGTTTAAAACAGCGACAGACTTCTTTTTAACACGCTTTTATTAGCTTGGTATGTATGTATCTATGAATCTATGTAACGGAATCTTTGAACGTGATTTTCACCCCTTTCAAACCGACAGATTGATTTGAAACTTTGCACACTTATCGAAGACAATACGATGATTTAGAAAAAAATATAAAAAGGAATAAATAAAAAAAAATTGTTTAAATAAACTAAAAAAACACGCCTTAATAATTAGAAAATAATTTAATGATTTAAATGTAAAAAAGCCTGTGGTGGGGTTTATCAAAATATCTTAGAAAGCACCCCACGCTTTTTTACATTTAAATTATTAAATTATTTTCTAATGTATTAATTTTTTCGTGGAGAAGTGCTGTAACTGAGGCGTTGTATCGAGCTCACCCGGGGAAAGACAGAAAGTCCCGGGTCCTACCGACTAAACCTACCACGATGTTACTTCACACGGTTTATGGTCGGGGCGCAGAAATCGTTCGAGAATTCATCCTGCAGCCCCGGCAGAACACTGATAGCCTAGTGAGAGACCGTTGGACTGGCACGCGGAGGTCTCGCGTTTGATCCCAAGGCACGCACTTCCGTTTTTTTCACAGTAGGCCAACGTAGTGGACTATGTCGGCTATGTCGGCCTCGATGGCGTAGTGGTTAGTGTAACCGACTGCCACGCCTGAGGTCGCGGGTTCGATTCCCGCACGAGTCAAACATTTGCGTGCATGAACATGGATGTTTGTCTTGGTCTGGGTGTTTCTATGTATAATATGTATGTATTTACAAAAAAAAGTATATAAGTATGTTTATCCATTGTCTAGTACCCATAGTACAAGCTCTGCTTAGTTTGGGCTAGACGGTGTTGTGTGTATGTGGTAGAATATTATTATTATTATGGCATATCATTCTCAAAGGCGTGCCCAGCAGTGGGACAGTTTAATACAGGGCTAATATTATGAATTTATAAACAACTTTTTCCCTACAACTTACATAATCCATTACTTAATTTTTTCAAACACAGACGAAACTTTACGCGTACTTACATAAAACAGCAGCATTTGAATTTTTCATAAAATAACATCATTCGTATCTTCAGTACCATGACACGAGACTTCCAACCGAGTACAATATTTGGTCGCCATTCTTATATAAAATAAATAAGGCAACAGTACATTCGGCATTCACCTCACGTACTCCTGAAGGAGGTATTTCTAATAATATCTGAGATGCGTGATATTATTTGCGACTACCCTCCTATACGTATTCTGTATAAAGCTATTTCTATTAGGCTATTTTTCTGGGAAGAAGATATTATATAAAACTAGTTATCACTTGGTAACAGTACTTTTTTACTGGATCAAAGGTATCCATTCCTCCCAATATCCTTTTTCATACCCCTGACAACGTGTATGCGATTTTTGTCGGCCTCGATGGCGTAGTGGTTAGTGTAACCGACTGCCACGCCTGAGGTCGCGGGTTCGATTCCCGCTCAAGCCAAACATTTGTGTGCATGGACATGGATGTTTGTCTTGGTCTGGGTGTTTCTATGTATAATATGTATGTATTTACAAAAGAAAGTATATATGTATGTTTATCCATTGTCTAGTAGCCATAGTACAAGCTCTGCTTAGTTTGGGCTAGATGGTGTTGTGTGTATGTGATAGAATATTATTATTATTATTATTCTCTTTATTAAAAACAGAAATACAGTATTTTCTAGGTTCTGCCATATTCCTTTTATTAATAATTCAGGGTGGCGATTTCTTTACAAACATTCAAACAACGGGCACAAAAAACATCGAAATTCGAACCAACTACATATATGTGGATCACATACGTTTTTGTCCCGCGTGGGATTCGAACCCACAATCGGCATAGTAGCAGTGGCAAGCACTTAAATCACAACGCCATGCATTAAATATTATAGTCTATCCCAATAGAATTTGAGAATAAGGTCAACAACTTTTAGTGACTTTAATCATAAAATATTTTTCTGTAAAACAAATTGATGGATATTTATCATAAGAAGGACTTTTATACGGCTTATTGTATTCATTAACTACGTTTCAAAGAGAGATTGAATTTTCTAAATGGCTTTATATTAAATTAGGCATGAAAAGATTGCTTACATAAAATATTAATTCTATTAGGACAGAGTATAGAACCACAAATGTGCAAAAATGTATTCTTTTTTTTACTTGAACCAATATTATTTTAATGATAAGTAGATAGTGCCGAGGTCTGCTTCCCAGAGGTCAAGTAAAGAGGTCGTATAGTAATCTAGAGACTAATAACCAACCGCTAAGTTGAACGGACGCAATCATTTGCGCATTCTGTGCCAATCGCATCGAGCACTACGATATTTATTGCACAATTATCTCAGTGGATTAAGTAGTCACTGTTATTACAGTGTGTCGTGGATTCTGTATCCGTACGTGACAGATTTCATAGGCATCCTCATCCTCAATGTAATATTATAAATGCGAATGTGAGTTTGTTTGTTTGTTACGCTCTCGCGCCTTAATTACTCGACCGATCATTATGAAATTTCGCATACACGTTGTCAGGGGTGTAGAAAATGACATAGGGTATGCACTTTTTTAGTTTTATATATATAAATAAAGCTTTATGACCTACGCTCTGTAGTCAAAAAGCCTGTGCTTTCATTACTGATCCCGAGCGCATCCGGGGACAAAACCTAGTATCTATTCAACCGAAATAAGTAGCACCCGCTGTTATTAACATAGAAACTCTAATAACTCGTTAAGAATATTCCCAAGCCAATCGAACAGTCAAGTTAATTTCGAATTCTTTTAAAAGTAATTTTTATCTGACACTAATTAATTAAAAAGTGTTAGTCAAGAAAGGCCGCCAATGGGTATCCTTGTAAATGTTAAACTGAATTTTGATATTATTACCATTTTCTGTCGCTATCTACACCAATACTATAAAGAGGAAAAAAATGGAGTTTGTTTTTTTACTCGGTGATAATGATAATATAGCTTTATAATGATGAAAAATTTAATTTAAATTGGTTAAGTAGTTTATATGTTAAATTCTTACAAACAAACAAACACAAAATCAAATATTTCCTCTTTATAATATTAGTATGAAAAACACTCCCTGCCATATATCGTCGTCTGCAACGTAGCAGTAGGGCTGGCAGTACTGCAGTGTCTCCATCACTCGGTTGTCACCGGCCGCGTGACCGAGAAAAACGTATACGTTGCTTAAGTATTAGGTTATACGCTCAATGCCCCAATTGTGTGGCTAAGTGCGGATAACACACGTCCAACTAACTAAGTAGATATTAGGCAAGCTTATCCTGCTCCATGAGCTCAGCCCTACAATGATTGGCCCAAAAGTCTTTACTAATATTATAACGAGATTATTCGAGATTTTTCGTTTGTTTGTTACGATATAATTTAAAACAATTCAACGGTTTCAAAAAATTATTTTACCATTAGTTAGTTATATTACCACAGAGTGGTATGCTATGATAAAAAAAATAACATAGCTTAACCTAATTTTACGCGAGCGAGGGACTTAGGCCTCGAATCGCTCGCCCTATTTGTCTAAACTGTCTAAACCATCTTCGCATTACAGAAAATGAGTGTTAAGATACTGTATTTTAAATATAAATATTTCCACAACATCTATCCACAGACAAGAGAATGTAAGATGGCTGCCACGTAACAATAAACGCGGGAAAAATAAAAAATGGCTGCGATAATGGCGGCGGAACAACGGAATAATTTACGCGCCAAATATCCGGCATGTGTGCAACAAGATGTTTTATTATCACTGTAACATAATACGCTTATTCCTGGGAGCGAGGAATATCATATATTTAGATTTTTGTTCATACGTGCGGAGGAAATATGAGTTTGTGACCGGAATGCAGCTTTTGTTACAAGAGGCCAATAAAAATTCACTTGACTGTTAAATTTTCGAACGATTTGATTTGTTTTGTAACGATTTAATTTTGTACGGATTCTTTGTTTGATAGCTTGATAGAATTGAAAGAGGCTTAGAGATTCAAAACTAGTCTATTGATAAGAAGAAAAAATTACAATGTTGATATATGATTGACAATGAGTAGGTACACACGCGGCGCGGTTGGTGTCTGGAAATGAACCATCATCATCATCATCATTTCTGCCTATTGCAGTCCACTGCTGGACATAAGCCTCCCCCAGGGTGCGCCACAAGGCCCGATTTCCCGTTTTCGCCATCCAGTCACCTCCAGCCACCTTTTTCAGGTTATCGGTCCATCTGGCCGGAGGGCGTCCTACAATACGCTTGCCGAGTCGGATGAACTATGAATTATAATATAAAATTAACAATATTACAAAAATATGTGGACACGAGCGCACTAACGTACAAATTCGCGATGTACGGTGAAACCGTACACATTTCTTTTAATTTGGAATATATTGATGGACAGTTATTTCTTTTTTGACTTATAGCCGCGATTAGTAACGCTTGATAAATACATAAGTGACTGTTTACAAACAGCGATAGCCCAGTGGTGAGACCAACAGACTGCAATGCAGAGGGTCTCGGGTTCGAACCCACGTCGCGCACCTCGGACTTTCGGAAGTTATATGACTTTTCGAAATTATGTGCGTATTGATTGACAATTATCGCCTGCTCCGTGCCTCGGAGAGCACGTTAAGCCGTCGATCCCGGCTGCCATGAACTTCTATGGCAGTCGTTATTGGGAGAGTGTCGACACAAAAGATCCGACTGGGTCGAAGTGTCGCCGGTCTGTACTGACTGGCCCCCACATAACATACATACTGTTTACAAAAAGATAAACATTTTACTGTGGATCTAACCTAAAAATGTCTCAGTATACTACACTACGAATAGTACCTAAGCTCCGAGTCCTAAGTGTGGCAGTTAGGTATCCAACGCGTATGCTTATGCGGCATAAAAGTGGATATAGTGACAAGAATAGAAAAGGGTATGTTAAGCTGGTTTGGCATGTAGAAAGAATGGACGAGGAAAGACTGACTAAAAGTTTATAAGGCTAGTGTGAATGGAACAGTCGCAAGAGGAAGACCTAGGCGAACGTTTCTCGATCAGATCGAAGGCGTTCTGGACAAAGGCCAGGTTAAGAGCACCTTGAACCGACGGGCGTGTATGAGGAATGTGATGAAAGTGAATGAAGCCAGAGAAGTGTCAGGATCGTAGCAAATGGAAATCCGTAGTCTCTGCCTACCCCTCTGGGAAACAGGCGTGAATCTATGTATGTATGTATTTAGGAAAAAGCTAAATAATTTAAAGTATAATAGGCTCTATTGTCAAGTGATTACTGTAACTTATATGGATGAACATAATACTGAACATTTCGGAACAAGAGCTTCCAGAGACGTATTTTCTGTGGTTTACAGACACTTTAAGGTGGCACTCTGTTGTCAGCTCCCCGCTGACAGGACAGTGTTCTTTGACGCCGGCTGCATAGCACCTTCTTTTGAAGAACCTATTTTTGTTTAGGATTAATTGCGCATTTTTCACATAAAGAATATGACATACCTTTCATCCAGGAAAAAATAACTGTTCACGAACGAGTGAAGAAGCGGACAAAAGGTGTTGATATGACCTACAAATTCATCAGACATCAAAGTAAAAAATCATTGCAATCATATTAATATCTACATCCTTATACCTGTCTTTAAAGACAGTTGTCTTATCTCAAGGGCAGTTCGTTATAGCTATCAACTAAACCAGTTCCTCCAGCTCATCAGCATAACCCAACAGATGTAGATCATGCGACGTTATCGCTTTCTCGCCAAAAATGTCGCTCGCCAGATGTGGTTTTCCGCCATTTTCTTAAGGGGAAGGGTAAAGCAAGGCCCGGTCCTATATTCAAGAAACGAGTCGTTTAAGCAATCCATACTAACATTATAAAAAGAAAATATTAGATTTTTTGTTTGTTTGTATGTAAGGATTTAAGAAAAAACAACAACCGATTTTATAATTTATTTCACCAACAGTAACATAGACTATATTGTATTTTTTTAATAAATTGTTACTAACATAATCTACCCTATTTTTAAGTAGAAGCTAAGCCGCGTCGACTATCCATGTAATAGATAAAGTTAATCTATACTAATATTATAAAGCTGAAGAGTTAGTTTGTTTGTTTGCTTGCTTGAACGCGCTAATCTCAGAAACCACTGGTCCGAATTGACAAATATTTTTAGTGTTGGATAGCCCATTTATCGAGGAGGGCTATAGGCTATATAACATCACGCTACGACCAATAGGAGCGAAACAGCAATGGAAAATGTTCCAAAAACGGGCAACATTCTCTAATGTGAAGCTAGTATAATATATATACGGATTTTGTCGCGTTGTTGATTTTACTTTAAACACTTTCATTACTTAATTTTAAAACTCTATCTAGACAAAAATCCGTATAAAGTGCTTAATTTATTTTTTATTAAAAAAATGAAACAATAGCCAACTTCAAGACTGCCTACAAACTGCAGCAGAAATGACACGGCTGCGTAACTTATTCCAACAACTAGTGAGTTTTCTTTAAGCATATGTATTAGCCAGGAAGGGCTTGGTGCAACGATTTGTTGGCCCCGAGCCATTCGTAGGACTCTCTGGGAGTACCGTCAAGGCAGCTATGAATGCACATGGCAATGATAAACACAGGCTGGAGTGGATGGCCCTTAGGGGTCTGGAACACTCCAAGAAATTCATTGCAAACAGAGCCACGGGCTTCACCCGGAAGTTCTGCGGGTACAACAAGGGCCAAATACGCCTGCTCACAGGAGCGTTTACTGGTCACTTTGGCACCAAAGACTTCCTGTGCAGATTGAGTTTGGCAAACAATTTGATCTGCAGAGCCTGTGGTGAACGGGACGAGTCCATATTACACCTACTGTGTGAATGTGACGCGTTGGCTGGACTAAGGATGGGTCTGATGGGATTGGCATAGCCGAACCCTGAAGACTTCAGGCTTCTCCCTCTGAAGTGTACGCTGCGACTGATGCAGTACATTCATAGGGAGATAGCTAAGGGATAGATCTCGGGGCCGACACAAAAGATCCCACTGGGTCGAAGTGTCGGCGGTCTACACTGACTGGCCCCCGTAACAAGATAAGACAAGATAAGCATATGTATTAACGTATTACTAGCGGTCGCCGAGTGCTCGAAATTCGACCAAAGTTTGCCTATAAGATATTGCTGATATATGTCATTATATACTGATGTATGTAACCATAGCTACGCGCTTCGATTGCGTGTGTCAAATGCATGGTTGTGTGCGTGTAGTGTTTTTTCATTAATTTAATGTATTTCTAATACATATTTTATATAAATACTAGCTGACCCGCGCAACTTCGTCTGCTTCATATAAGAAAATTTTCCCCGTTTTTGCAAAAATTTTCATTGCTGCTTCGCCCCTATTGGTTGTAACGTAATGTTATAGAGCCTATAGCCTTTCTCGATAAATAAGCTATCCTACACTAAAAAGATTTTTCAATTCGGACCAGTAGTTTCTGAGATTAGCGCGTTCAAGCAAACAAACAAACAAACAAACTCTTCAGCTTTATACTTAATATTAGTATAGATTAGGATTCGCCCCTCCTTCTCCATATAAACTTTAACTGTTCCAAATTTCATACGTGCAATTTTCGTAAAAAGGGGTACAAAGTTTTTGCTTCACGTATTAATATATAGATTATGGCAGCTCCTTACAATTACTTACGATCTTTTTTAATAAATTTTTTTTCGATCAAACATTAAAATCCCACCAAACTGCTGTCTGGCAGGAACACTATCTACTTTGTTCTTAGCTAATGTTACTTTAATGACAGTTAAAACAGAGATTGAAAGTATCATGAAAAAATTTGCTGAAGGTCACTACACAAAACCAAAAAGTAGTTTAAAAAAAATGCTGTATATATTTATTGAAATTAAACTACTATATACGGATTTTATCGCGTTATTTATTTAACACCTTATTACAAAATTTTGAAACTGTCCCTCTACTACTAGATACTATTGAACTTTACTAAATTTAAGCTAATTAATTTATTAGAACTATTTATATTTAAGTTTACACTTTCCCCGACGTTTCGGTTGCTTTTCAGCAGCCATGGTCACGGGGAGACTAAGATGGTAGTTGTCTCAATGTTCCAGTGTCGTTATTTCAAAGATTTCTTTCTTTTTCTTTTTCTTGTCAGAAAAACCCAACGACTCTTGGTTGGCCCGACTCTTTTCGAATCTGAGACCTCATGCAAATTAATCGCACGCACTACTGAAGCAGTAATGCATAGTAACAGAACAGTAACAATGTAAAATAATCAAAAGAATATTTTAACCCGACAACCCTAATCAATGTTGCGAAATTGCGCGGGTAATATTGACATTTATGCGGTCCCGTGTCTATGGTCCAACGATTATTTTAAAACCCTATTTATATGCCGTGAGGTGGACAATACCAATAAATCCTTATTGTAAAATCTATACGCTTAAATAAACGTTTTTAAAATTTATAAAATTATTACTAATATTATAAATGCGAATGTGAGTTTGTTTGGCACGCTTTCACGCCGTATCTACTCAACCGATAATCATGAAATTACGCATACACGTTGTCAGGGGTACAGAAAAGGATATAGGGTACCTGTTATCCAGAAAAAACTTTTACTAACCTTACCTAAACTACATTTACGCGAGCGAAGCCGCGGGCAAACTTTAGTAATGCTATGAACACGAATGTAGATTGTTTGTTTGTTTGTAACGATTTTACACCTTAACTACTCGACATTAAACAAAAATTACGCATAAACGTTGTCAAGAATACAGAAAAGGTTATAGGAGTACCCTATACTCTTGTATTACTGAAACCCACCTATAGAACTGAAATAGAACTATTTCCAAATGAGCCAAATAGAACTGTCCTCAAATGAGCGAAGCCGCGGGCAAAATCTAGTCTCGTAATAAACTTAAACACGAACAATGAATTTTAATAACGATGTTGCCATTTAATAAATTTCGGATTAAATTGGCCCTTTTTATTTTGTAAAGTATTGGATTACGAATGAAAGGTTGGCAATAAACATGCATTAGTCCATTGTACACTACGCTTTTGTTCGTCTTATTTGTTTGCATCCCTCGGGAACTGTGCGATATTTCGGGATACAAACTTTTCTTTGTTGTTCACTGCATCTATGCTGATAATAAAATTGTAACTGATCGATGACATGTACCTCTATACTAATATTATAAAGATTGAAAATTAGTTTTTTTGTACTATTACCGAACTGATTTTACCATTTGAAAGCTAAATTATAACCGAGTTACAAAGGACATATTTTATTTTAATAAAGATACTGTTACTAATATAACATAACCTACTTTTACGTAAGCGAGGCCTCGGGCAAAAGCTATAGGATACCTATATTTAAGAAATTATGTGAGCGATCTTTATATGAGCTATAGAAGTAAAGACAATTATTTTTAGATTTTTCGTCTATCTGTCTATCCTTTGGTGTTTCACTATGACCAAACTTGTAGTTTCTTGCCGTGGCTTCGCCTGTGTGTATCCAACGAGAATGTATTACTGAGTTAAAAGTTCTTCTAGATTCATCTATAATAATATAATAATAATATTTATTTATTAACAGAAAAAATAAGATACATCCTTACACTACATCATACATATTACATCAACAGTATTAAAGCACACCTGTTTTAAATAATTTAAGCTTAAATTAAAATTAATTCTTAACTATGTTAATTCATAGTGTATACAAAATAAATGAAGTTCAAAAGGTAATGTTTAAGCCTGCCTGAACTAGGATAAACCTGTGTTTCAGGACATCACTTGACCGGGCACGCCACGATCGTGGCGGTAAGTCCCGTGTTTGAGGAGTGGCTGGAGAGGCGCCATGGCGCCCTCACCTTCCGGCTGACACAGGTAATGACTGGCCACGGTTGTTTTGGCCAGTTCCTGTGTCGTATACGCCGGCAAGAGACGCCCGGTTGTCACCACTGCGGCGACTGCCGCGACGTTGTTGAGGACACGGCGCTGCACACTTTGGCGGTTTGCCCCGCCTGGGCATCGCAGCGCCGTGAGTTGATCGCGGCAGTCGGATTGGTTGCCCTCTCGCTCCCGGCCGTAGTTCAGTCTATGGTCCGGAGTGAGAGGTCGTGGAACGCCGTCGCCTCCTTTTGTGAGAAAGTCATTTCCATCAAGGAGGCGGCGGAGCGAGAGAGGGAGCGTTTGAACCCTCTCCCCAACCGCAGAGCCGGGCGCCGGAGGGCGCGAGACGACCTCCAGCCACCCTGAGGATTGACCTGGGGGTGGCGGGCTTTGTGGGCCTGCCCGCCATCCGTTCAGCACCAGGTCCGAGAGGCGGCGTGCGTGTTCCCACGCGCGCCTCTGTGTCGAGTCCGTCTCCCCTCTAGGGGGGACAGTAGGGAGTTTTTAGATGTGCCTATAGGGTAGGTCTTTCGTGTAGTGGCCTGCCGTTTCATACGGCGGGCCGTAACCTCGGCGGGGTCGCGACCGCATGCGAAAGTGATTCGCGCGGCCCCGTCGATAGTGGTTTTGTTGAGGAACACCGTGGTAGGTTTAGTCGGTATTCCGGGAGGTACTTTAACATCTTGACCATCTTTCTTTTACCCCGGCGAGTCCGACATAACCCCTCCGCCCGCCCCCGCGGAGGGGTATGCGTCATGCATTCACCAACGTAAAAAAAAAAAAAAAAAAAAAAAAGGACATCACTTGACAATTTTATTTTACACTAGCGCATTATTAATACAAATATTTACAGTCAAGTACATCTACGATTAAAGGTGTTTAGGAAGTAATATACAACTTTAAATTTACTTTTCATAATTCATAATATAATTTTAAGACTTCTAGCAGTTTTTCTGTGTCCGTATAATTTAATTTTCCTAGATATTCCATTAAGATGGAACTACATTTTTTATTACTAACATTATATATATTGAAATTAAACTGCTATATA
The DNA here is from genome assembly GCA_930367265.1 of Catocala fraxini. NCBI lineage: Eukaryota > Metazoa > Arthropoda > Insecta > Lepidoptera > Erebidae > Catocala > Catocala fraxini. The sequence continues at coordinate 2,598,846 of OV884051.1, forward strand.
CGGATTTTATCGCGTTGTTTATTTGACACTTTATTACAAAATTTTGAAAATTGTTTCACTACTACTACTATTAAACTTTACTAATTTTTAAGCTAATTAAATTATTATTAAACTATTTAGATTTAATTTATTTTTACTTTTACACTTTCCCCGACGTTTCGGTTGCTTTTCAGCAGCCATGGTCACGGGGAGACTAAGATGGCAGTTGTCTCAATGTTCCAGTGTAGTTATTTCAAAGTACCCGAACATAATTTAATCATTGGTGTTTCTATTTACGCAGAATGAGCTCAAAGTATCATGAAGTCTAGCTGTGGTTTGCTTCTTCTTGGGTTTGACTATTTTTATTACTGGATCCCAAGCTGGTGGTACATTCCAACCATCTTCTCTATTAAAATTAGGATGTTTTTTGATTTCAATAGCCTCGCGAAGCATCCTTGGTAGGAATCGGTGTTCTTTAGCGAGAATCTGTGGTTTGTTTGAACATTATATATATTTAATATTTTATTTAACTTGTTATATAAATACGGTCCTAAGAATACGTAGAATTTATTGACAAATGCGTGTCTGGTTTGAGACTTTGTACTAACTAAGTCTTTTCTTCTCTTATCTAAGACCAGGGTAAACAGGACTTCAGTGTGCTGTTTAAGTATAGTGTGCATAATAAATAATTGACGAATGGTTAGTACCTTGCAAACGGTGTAAAGCTGATGTGTGGGAAACAAGAATGGGCGACGTGTGGCTACCTTAAGAACAGCTCTTTGAGCTCGCTCTAGGGGCAGGAGAATTGATTTGGCTGCTCCACCCCAAGAGGTGTCTAAATCCGTTTAACAAATTAAGAGTGATGTCACGTAATAAGATAATAAATAGTAATAATATTCTACCACATACACACAACACTATCTAACCCAAACTAAGCAGAGCTTGTACTATGGGTACTAGACAATGGATAAACATAGATAATTATATACTTTCTTTTTTATATATACATACATACATATTATACATAGAAACATCCAGACCAAGACAAACATCCATGTCCATGCACACAAATGTTTGACTTGTGCGGGAATCGAACTCGCGACCTCAGGCGTGCCAGTCGGTTACACTAACCACTACGACATCAAGCCCGAAGACAACGTATGATGAGTCTACGACGTTGTTTTTAGAAAAGCCCAATAACACATAGCTCGTCCTGGAAATCGAACCCGCGACCTCAAGCATAGCAGTCGCGTACACCACCAAGGCAGTGGAACAGTAATCAATTCCTCACAACTTTACTCCAACAGATAGTAACTAAAATATCAAAGCGATTTCAATACAAGCATTACAACACTATGCTATCTGCCATAGACAAGCAACAACCTTCCAAACTTAATCATATATATAGCCATAGATAATATAGAACGTAGTACCAGCGACTAGATATCTTAGCTTTCTAAATTCTTCGGATCTAAGCGCGCCATTGTCAACAACTTAATAATAAATTTAAGGTATTGTTGTGTGGGTCTCGTAGCAAACTAGAGGTTGTACACTCACACCTAGATATCTCCAAGGGGGTTAATATATATAAATAACACAGATTTCCTACAGGATTCCATATCACTACATATTATATTAACAACGTCCCCCTCCGAATCCGTCTGTCTATTCGCTATATACCCAACTTGCTGACCCGCGCAACTTTGTCTGATTCACATAAGAGATTTTTTCCCGTTTTTGCAACTTTTTTCATTGATGCTCCGCTCCTATTGGTTGTAGCGTGATTTTATATAGCCTATAGCCATCCTCGATAAAAGGGCTATCCAAAACTAAAAGAATTTTCAATTCGAACCAGTAGTTCCTGAGATTAGCGCGTTCAACCAAACAAACTCCTCAGCTTTATAATATTAGTATATAGAAGTATATAGATTTTCACGATAAATTCGTGATAAACCCAAAAGCTACAGAACGGATTTTCATGCCGTTTTCACCAATAGACAGAGTGATTCATGAGGCAAGGTTTCGGTGTATAATTTGTTAAGATTTTGTAGATACTACCCGTGCGAAGCCGGGGCTGGTCGCTAGTACCCATGTATTTTAATGACGTGTCCCGCACTGGGAAATATTGTTTAACAGCATTCTGTCACGAAATACGTTTTGAAGGCTAGTTAATTTTTTTTTAAATAGGCAGCCTCCGCACTAAGATTCATTTCTACCACGGGAGATTACAACGTTCAAAGAACAGACACAAAAAACACCCAGACTCGGAACTACCATTTGTGGATCTCACAAATTTTGTCCCGTGTGGAGATCGAACTCCACATCATTCGACGCAATAGCAGCGGCGAGGCGAGCACGTAACGACTACACCATCCAGGCAGTTAATTCTTCCTCGTAAGTTAAAAAGTAATTAAATACGTGATGAAAGGAATGATATAGGTTTGCATGTGAGACAGAAATTACAATAAATACCACTTTGTCAGATCTAGGTACCTCTCACAGAAAATAGTATTAAAAAGCTAGAAAGGAGAAATAGCAGTATTCCTATTGTTGTGTTTCGTTCGGTAAGTGAGAGCGCCAGAGGCCCAATCACCCTGTTTCCCCCTTCCCACTCCTTCTCCTTCCCACTTCCTTTTTCTCTTCTTCCTTTCTGGGTCAGCAACGCGCAAGTGATGCCTCTGGTGTTGCAGGCGTACCATCAGGTGAGCCGTATGCTTGCTCGCCACTTTTGAGCCACAGGGCCATAGAGACAATCGCTACTTAAAAAATAAGAATCGAATAACCGTCTTGCTGTCTCTCGTTAATGATAATGGTCATAAGTTTGATTTTCGAGTGGAGAAAGATGTTGGTGGATTTTTCGGTTACGCAGAGATTAAATGCGACTGCTGTGCATGAGGTATCGACTTCAGTACCCGGGTTTACGTAATAATAATAACAGCCCTATATTAAACTGTCCCACTGCTGGGCACGGGCTCTCAATGTGAGAAGGGTTAGGCCATAGTCTACCAGGCTGTCCGAGTGCGGATTGGCAGACTTCACATATCTTCAAGAACATAATGGAGAACTCACAGACGTATAGGTTTCCTCACGATGTTTTCCTTCACCGTTAATGCAACCGATAATTAAACATTTAATACGGATATAACTTAGAAAAGTCAAAAACGCGCGCCTTGGGGTCGAAATCGTGACTTCTGCGTGGCAGTCTAACAGGTTCCCACTAGGCTTTTGCTGCTGTTTTATGTAGCAGCATGAAATATAAAACTGTGCCGGGTAGACGGCATAAGGATTACCCCCGATCACATGGAACCTAAATTCATGGCTGGCGAAATGTGAGAGTGATACACCTCCGCCTGTCCTTTCAGAGATATAGGCGTAAATATAGGGTATGAAATTGTTATGTTGTTCCAGAACCGTCTCTAGTTCTATAGTATAGAGCGGGCTTACAAACACTATCCTATGAAGAGACAGAAAGACTGCTTGAAATTGTAACATAATTTTCTTCATTAGTATCAATTAATGATGATCACAATTACTACAACATATTTTTTCATCTCAACACTTACAAACACACACACTCATCTACACTCATTCATATGCTCACATACATTCAAACTTTCAAAATCACTGTGCTGCATGACCAATTGTATTTTTTTTTTTTTTCATAACTACAAATTTTATCTTTCTTTATTGTCCTTCATTCCAACAGTCAAATATGTAATTAGGTACGTCAGTTTCATTACAGTTGTGTTAACGTATATTTAGACATAATATTCATTTTACATCTCGATATCACATTAATACCTTTATGGATCATTTTGTATAGTAGGGGCGGGCGTCGGTGTCTGTAACACAGTTTTTTACTAGCTCAGACACCGTCGTTTAACTCTATCGTTTTAGCGTGTAAATCCTATTTTTGTCCATGATATGTTAGATTAAGATAGATGAACTGTACCATTGTTTTGTTGGATGAATAAACATTATTATTATTATTATTATAGTCGGTTGACTGTTAATAGGCTCATCCCTATTACGTGGAATTTTAATATGTATAGGTAACTACAACTTCGTCAACCTCTACGGTTGGGCATATCACTTATAAGGATACCTCGTCGTCGTTGGTCCAATAGGCTAACACTTATATCTACGGCTGATCAGTAAAATGATTAAACTTTACCCAAAGTATTTGACTGTAGCTAATTTTTTCGTGTAAGTTACTACTACCAACTACTAAGTTACTACTAACATTACAGTACATTACACTAATGTCTATGATTCAGAGATACACTCCCATTTGTGGAAGTAAATCTATTTCAGTGAAAACACAATAGACGACCTACATCATTAATTACAGCCATTTAAACAACTTTAAAACCGTAACTACAGTTTTGGACGCGCTCCAGACTCGTTCCAATTGGAACCGTAAAACAGTAAAATTTACAATCTGTTTACGTATATAATTAAACCACCTAATTAACCGAAAGAACTCATTATTACACTATTTATGGTAACCGTTAAACCCAAGGGTGTAAAAAATACAATAAATATGTTAGAAGCACACAAAACGTCACATTGACAACGGATAGCGCGTTCTCTAATTAAAAAAAAAAACAATAACAAACATAAATATAGTCAACACTGCCAATGCAGTCGGGCAACATGAACAATGTATCCATAATTGCCTATAGCTTAGAGAGAAATCAACTTCAAGTTTAAACGCGACGCAACCCGATATATACATTGAAGTATTTAAATTACATGCGCCTAGATGCAATTTACTGCATAATTATAAAGATCCTGTTGTCGTCGACAGATGCATGAACGACGATCGATAGTAAATGGTAATATTTATAAAGAGCTTACCTTGAGCGTATGTAAACAAATGGAGACAGGCGAACAAGAATATCCAGTTCCCAACACCGAAACGACACATCCCTGTCCGCCACATGTTGCAATACACTATAACAACACTACACAATATGTTTTAATTCATGCGAATCACATTTTCACATAAAATTCACGAATATTTTATGTTATATTTCACACAGCGTTTTACCGATGTTACTTCGGACAATCCGCCATTTTCGAGCGAGCACTGCTGCGTTCGGAAACTCAACTCAATAATGAAAGGGCAATGCCCGGGTGTCAGTTGCGTGAAGTTGTAGCATTGGAGGGTTAAATTGCCGTGAAGATAGGCGCAGTACTAGAGTAAAGCTTGACTTCAGATCGTTTATCGATAATTGAGAATAGAGTAATATTTTCTCATAAGCATATTATAAGTCACGTAATTGAAGTCGAGATATATGTACGTAAATTAATTGTTTCAGTTAAATAAAATATGATTTAAAACATTGGTTTATCTAAAATCAAAACACTATATTATAAACTACTATCACAGAGTAGTAAAGTTCCAGTCAGAAATGTCTTAATTTTTAGCATGATACTATCTTTGGCTTATAAATGGTGGCACAAGCATGCAGCTTGGCTGATGGTCAGCCGTAGCCAATATTCGATTGTAATACTAGGCAAATCGCTTAAGCATCGCCAACACTATCTAAGAGGAATCAAAGGTGGAACGAAAGGAATGTAAAAGGTAAGGAATATAATATGTGTAACATGAAACATAAGCATTCAGATTTCCTGTTAAATAATAGTTATTGTTTTTTATTTATCAAATATTATTTCAGTCGTCTAATAACAATCTGTTTACTTATTGCAGATGACTATACACTGACGTAATATCCTAAATATTATAGGTCCACGTGCGTAAGTAAGCTCATACACAAACAATAATTAAGAAAATTAAGCTAAGACATTTAAGTTTTAGAATTATAGTTTCTTACGTTTGTGAATTCAGTTGAAAACACTTAGGTAAGCGTATATTTATTAAAGGTATCTCAGTCAAATTTCGCTCGCTTTGTTTCGTACTGCTACTAAGTATTTCCTAACAGAAAATTCAGTTACAGTTTCCTTGATCCTGAAATCTAACACAGGAGTTAACCATCAGCGGTAAGCCAAAGGTATAACTAATAAGCTTACACCTATGTAAGCTTATTGACAGAGTTGACAAAGCAGTAAAATGCAAAGAAAGAATATTTAGAAAATGAATATTAAATGTTAGTATTTTGTTTAATTGTGCTTCGATGGTCTTCAAAACTATTATAGTATTTTTCATCTCATGTCATTTCAGCTAGTTATTTAGAATTTTCAAAAGTTCACAAATATATGGACTGGAACGCATGCATAGGTAATTTCTGTCTACACCTGTCATTGATTTCAATAACACGATTAACAACACTAATCACTAGAGTTGAGCAAAATGTATAATTGAAATTAAAAGATATGTATGTATAATAAGACTTATATTTGGCTCAGTATATTAGAAATTCGCTAATGATGCAATAATATAGCGATGACTGAGTATGCCATCGCTCTTTTCAATCCTCAGAAGAAAAGAAATAAAATATACAAAAACAGCTTGCTCTTTTCATTTTGCTTATAATTATACGATAAAGTGCTCTTTTCGACAAAGAGAAGCCAGTGAGGTGTCTCAATCGTTATTCATTCGTAATCTCAATTGAACAATATCGTTATCTACAGATATAATTTAACCCTTCCTCTGTCCCGAGATAGACACAATAGCAAATGATTGTTATGTGATTCAGGACAGAGAACCTGGCCACATGAAGTCAGCTTCTAATAAATATATTTCATATGATATACATTATTCTGTCAAGTCTTAGAATACCAGACATAGTTAAAAAAATATTGTTTTTGGTTTACCGGTGTGCCGACCGCTGCGACACAATAGATTAATTTAATTTGAATGTATCTTTTAATATATGGAAATCGTACCCATGATACAGTCTAAGTGTAGTTTGCGATAATCGATAGTCATTCGTATAATTCTAGTAATTGTCTAGTGGAAATATAAATACTTTATTTTTAATACAGCGTTATTGCGAGATGTACAACATTAGTGATCGGCTGCTCAGCTGTCAAATGTCAAAGTGTCAAACATTTCATGTAGCCATAACTTGTTGGCTTTCTAAAGTTTATTTACATTTATTTCAGCTTACACAGACCAAATTCATTATTTAATAAAAAAACAAGCTGTTTAGATATGGAACTAATATACTCTATGAGGCGTAAGCCTCTGAAATGCGAGCCACCTCATTTTGAAAGGTAAAACTTTTGTTACAATATTGGTCCTCATTTATTCCTTCAAAATTGTGCTAACAATTTTATAAGATACTCAGTATATTTATAACTTAAACGTGTGGCAGTCTGGAGGTAGGTTTTGCCTAGTAGGTTAGTAGTATTGCGTTTTTCTTCCTAGAATGTTATATTTGTCCTATTCTCAATGGGAATGGGATATATTGCCATTATCATCACTTAAAATATAAAGAATTGTGTTATACAAAAATAGTTGTTTCTGAGGGTCTTCCTTGGGTACAGACTCAAGGAACACCCAGAAAACAACACAATAATGTTTCAATAACTTATCCTTGATACAAGGATTTTCCCAAATGTGAGGGTAACAAAAAATTCATAGCAGTTTAATCTGTTAGTTACTTGGATGTGTGGTATCCACACATAGCAGACTTGTTACTTTACTTGTTACTCTAATTATGGCACATTATTCAGCAAATGTTCACAACTGATTAATTCAGTTCGCGAGAATAGTTATTCAGTCAAAGAGATCCTACAATGATAATTGTGCCAAGGTGTAAGACTAGCTTTTATAATAAAAACTATATTTTGCCTGTGGCTTCACTCATGTATGTTAGGTTAATAACAATACTTTTTCTGGATGAAAGCCAAGGTTCGCCCAGGGGAATAAAAAAGGACATACCTTTTCTGTTCACCTGATAATGTGTATGTGAAATTTCATTATGAGTAGTAAAAGCATGAAAGTGTAACAAAAAACTCACATTCACATTTGCAATAGTAGTTAGGATCGTATATTTATGTGTGTTATTGTGCTCCCACACTGGCTGTTACAAAATGATTACAAACATTTTTTAACACTAAACATTTATTAACAAATATTAGGAGTTGTTACATTCTGTTAAGAATTGTTAGATATTTTGAGTGCTCCTACACTGATGGAAAATGTTTACAAACATTTTTAACATTTTAAAACATGATATCGGTTCGCAGTTTGGATTTACGACGTCCTGAAGCGTCTACATGAAAATGGAAGATTTGCTCATCGGATTAGCTTTTATTTTTTGTTTAAACTGGATGCTCCAAGTGCTAAGAGCTAGAGAAAAGTATAGTACTTATAGGTACCCTCATGTCGTTTGAATAAATGTTTACAAACAAATGATAACAGATTAATTTGTTACAATTTGTTAACAAACAATTTTGTTCAGAAATGTTAAGTAAACATTACCTAACATGAAAAAATTTTAAAATATTTTTAATATTTGTAATCAAATCTTTGCTAAAAATGTTTACTAATGTCTGTAAACATTTTGTAACAGCAGTGTGGGAGCACCATTAAAGTTTATAATTAAATACCTTAGATTTTAGAAGATTAGGGTAAACTGTTTTTATTTTGTACATTATTCTATACTCTTAAGCAAAAAGCAATCAATAAACAACTTTTTGTGCAAGCGGTATTCAAATCGGTTGCTGAATAAGGGGGTACTTAATATCTTAAATTTGGATATTAGAGAAGAGAGGCTGTCGTGGGCTATCTACCTATGCCCCTCGGACAGCAATGCTTAAATGGTGGTTATTTCACAGTTTGTATGGCGAATCCTTTTTCTGTCATTTGACGTTTACCCTTACTACCAGAATTGAAACACTTGTATCCTATTTATTTTTGTATAATATTGTGAAATATGTCTATTTCCTACAAAAAATAAAATGTTGTGGGTAAACGACACTTTACAGGTACGATTATTCATTAAAAAAAATTATACTTTCAGTATATAACTACACACATAAAAAAATCTGTGTTCACTTGGAAAAGTTTTTCTCGTGTCTAAATATAATTAATGATTGCGTTATTTATTGCTTGAACATTTAAAAACACACAAATTTAATATGAAAATATATATATATTATATTAGTTTTTCTTTTAGGAAAATAGATTTTTAATCTCTGTGAAATTTGTAATATAAAGAAATGCGAAGATTTGATGAAAGTTAATAATTTTATTCGTTTTAATAAGCTTTTATTTACAAATTGCTTCCCCTGGCTTGAACACATGTGGAAATCCTCCTGGGCATGCTGTAGATCAAGTTGTCCAATAGTTCTTGTGGTAACCTGTCTCATTCTTGAATGGCGGCTTCCTTGATCTCTGACAGAGTTCTTGGAGGTGGTTGACGACTCCAAACAGCTCGCTTGAGAGCGTCCCATGCGTGCTCGATTGGGTTTAAGTCCGGAGAGCCGGCAGGCCAGTCTTACCGCGTGATTTCGTACTCCCGGAGAGCAGCGCTCACTCGTTGAGCTCGATGTGCCGGCGCATTGTCGTTGACCAATACGAAATGGATACCATAATTTATACTGAATGGTCTGGTGATGCCACCAATAACAGCTGTCTTGTACAAATAGCTGTCATAGAGCCTTGGTACGGGATCAAAGGCGTTCGAGCTCCAATCATTATTCCACCACAAAAAGTTACCGATTTGCCTACTTGCTGAACGGTTCCAGTGGCAGTTCTTTGCATTTCGTAATTCCCAGGCCGTTTCCAAACTCGGACACGTTGGTCATCAGGGTACGTACTAATCCATGTTTCGTCAACAAAATGACAATTACGCCAGACATCTTCTTCTTTGTCTTCATCGTTTTGACGCAGCCTGGCCCTTTGCAATCTGCGTCGCTGTCGTGCCCGTTTATTCAAAGATGCTCGCCAGGATATCCTTGATCGTAATCTAAAGTAGTGTAAACAATTTCGAATGGTCTGAGTGCTAATATCCAGTTCAGTACCAGCTCGCAGCTCTAATCTCAGTTTCGTAGTGTTAATTATTGGATTACGGGCGGCAAGAAGTCTGATGTCGCGCTTCTGAACATCACTAAGGACAGCCACTACGAGGTCGATCAGACAAGTTACCCATGTTCCAGTACTTCTGCAGGGTAGTAACGACGCAGGTTCAAGAAACGGAGGCACTGGCTGCGATTCGCCTTGTAGAATATCCTTGTTTACGCAATAACACTGTTCTTGCTAGCAAGACTTCAGACAGTCTACCTGGCATTTTTCAAATGAACAACTTCAGAGAAATTGATTAAAACAGCGTTTAGACAGAAACAAGAATGAGGGTTATTTATCATTCACATCGTTTTTCCTACATTTAAGTGATGTGTTTTTAATAAATGTTAAAGCAATAAATAATGCATTTATTAATTATATTTTGACACGAGAAAAAATATCTCAACTTTTCCAAGTGAATGCGGACTTTTTTTAATGTGTGAATATTACTGTAAGTATAATACATAGTTAACTTACTAGAAAAATTATGTCAAAGTATTAAAGTGCCAATAAAAGTTATGCCAAACTAGATTATGAATAATAACTTTTAAATGTTTGCATTGCATGATATACATATACTTTGTAATGGGTCGCGGTCATGCATAATGTTATCGTTACACTGGTAGATGGGAAATAAAAAATAACAAAAAGTGAGGGTAGAAGAAGATTGTTCTGCTTCAAACAAAGGCATGTCAGTCAGCTTGTAACCACGGCCGGTGTAACCTGGTTCAAACGTCAAGCATCAATAAGGTTAACATTATGCATCATCATGCTAATATCTGTTAAAATTATAAATAGATTATGAATTTACAAAAATGTGTGTTAAAGGGATTCCAGTAATTCTCTATTATGTTTCTGAGGTCCATGTAATAGAGTGTGTCAATAGGCTTATTCTATTAGCAACAGGTAACTACCAGTGATGTTGCGAATATTCGCATCCGCAATCGCGGAGCTTCTGCATCGATTTGGACATCTGCATCAGCATCCGCAATAATCAACGCGGATCTTAATGCGGATCCAGATATAGCGTAAATTATGATAAGAAAGAAATCAGTTCTTCAGTAGTACGTGTTTAATTTATGAACCTTTGCAAAACAGGCTTGAACCTGCGAATGCAGTGATATTAGATACTTTTTATTAAATATGATAAACAATTTTCATCAACATCCGCATCCGCAATTGCGGAGCTTCCGTATCGATTTGGATATCTGCATCCGTATCCGCATCCGCGGATGTGAGATTTCAAATAGCCGCATCCGCGTATGTCAAAAAATCTGCACCCGGAACATCCCTAGTATCTACTATACCAGTTACCAGACGACGCGCTTTCTGAAAAATTGCCACCTGGTAAACTAAATAACAATTTTTGTAACTGTAACTTGGTTATAAACTCAATATCTCATGGGAAGCAAAAAATTACCAATGGGGCAGTTATTAATATACATTACTATGACAATTATTAATTACTTGCATAGTGGTATAAGTAGACAAATATCTGTGGCGATTCCGCACAGATGAAGAAGTTTGGCCTACATCTAACAGATGGCGATACTCCGCACAGACGAAAAAATGCCGCCTACATCTAACAGATGGCGCTTAATACGCTTAAATGACGTCACAATCCTGCATCGTGCAAGCGGAGTTTACACAGCGACTAACTATATATACAAGCTCCCTACATCAACCGTCGGGCCGCGGCCCACCAGGCACGATCAACCAGCCTGGTCGGAGGATCCTCCCTTTGTGTTGGAGGGACAGCACACCCTGTTCCTCCACATATCTTTACATATTTTATTATATCAGTAGGATATAATATTTTTTTTGTTACAGTTTTCAGGTATATTTTCGTGGGGTCAGCCCTTTACCTGAACCCAGCAACTAACCTAAATGTAGCTTTAGTTACTTAGTAAGCTCACCAACCTATATTTGGTGTTCATATATGTGTTACTTTGTGACATAAATGAATAAATGTTTTCTGACCATTACTTGACTTTGACTACCAACTGCGTACCAGAAACTTAAAAACGAAACGTGAAAATTTCCTTTCTAGTCTTAATTAAGCTCCCAAACTGTATCTACTGTGTACTAGAAACTTAAAGACAAAATATAAATGTTACCTTGTTAGCCTAAACTAAGCTCCCAATATGTACCTACTGTGTATTAGAAACTAAGTCAAAATATAAAAACTGCCTTTGTAAGTTAAGTTATGTAACTTACTAACCAATGTATTTTACGTTCATGTGTTACATTGTGATCTAAATTAATTCATGAGCATTGACTGTACTTAGATGTTTTAATTTAACCATTTCAAAATGTAATTCAATATTTTTTATCTTACAGTCTGTCAGACCATGATGTAGTCCGTCCCATCTGTACAATATCCAATGCTAATATAATAGCGTTTTCATCACCAACTGAGCTGACTGACTCTGAGGGTGACACCTGGGGAGGACATGTGTATGTATGTGACTTGGATACACCGTGGGATAGTCATAAAGTTACCAGTACTTCTTATCCGGTGAGTGAAACTATTTTATTAATGTTATACAAATATCTCATACTGGTATCCAAGAGATGGAAAACGCAACAGGGTTTGACAACAAACAAGATGGGATGATGACCTGAGACTCACAGCGGGACATCATTGGAGAAGGGTAGCACTGGACAGAGCACAGTCGAATATGTTGGAGAAGGCCTATGCCAAGAGGCACACTGAACTTCAAGACTTTTTATAGCAAAAGAACAAAACAATACATAGATTCTGACAAGAGTTTCTAGACAAGTGCATATTCTTAAGCCTTAATTTCTGATTGTATTTTGTGTCATATAATTTTGAACAATAAAGATTATTATTATTATTATTATTCACGCCTGTTTCCCAGAGAGGTAGGCAGAGACTACGGATTTCCATTTGCTACGATCCTGACACACTTCTCTGGCTTCATTCACTTTCATCACATTCCTCATACACGCCCGTCGGTTCAAGGTGCTCTTAACCTGGCCTTTGTCCAGAACGCCTCCGATCTGATCAAAAAACGTTCGCCTAGGTCTTCCTCTTGCGACTGTTACATTTACACTAGCTTTATAAACTTTCTTATATTCAGAGTTCAGAATAAAAGGCTAATCATTAACTATAATGCAATACTGCATGTAACTATAAGGTGTTGTCATATCTTACGGTTACCTGTGACTAATGTTAAGAGTCTCATAACTGTATGAAAAATTATAATATTTGCAAACAAATCTGAATAGGTCGGATTATTGTATACAACAGCAGCGATAGCTTAGTGGGAGACCACGCATAAGTGTAACACTTATGAACATCATTTTGGGAATTAAATGAATAAATTATTTTTAAACTACATTTGTGTACCAATCTTTTTTATAAAAAAATTTAAAAAAAAAACTGGCATTGGCATAGGTAGATGGAACCTATGGACATCCACTTGCTCTCATATCTGTCTTGATTTATACAGATAATGTCAATAGGTTCCATCTACCTATGCCAATGCCACAGTTTTTTTTTAATCAATTAAACGACATGATGGGGCTGTCCCTATCATGTTCTTTAATTTAGAGTAGTTAACCTTGCTTTAACCAGACGTCTCAGATCTAGTCAAAGGAAGCTTAAAACTACTATACAAAAATAATACAGAAGAAATATTTCTCTGTCTCTACACCGCGGTTTTTACCCGACTACGGCGAAGTCAAGGAAGGGTAATGATTTTGGCAGTCTGTGTAATGTGTATGTATGTTTGGATGTTCCACCGTAGCGCCTAAACTACTGAACCGATTTTAATGAATGAGGTGTCAATAGATTCTTAATAATGAATGGCCCAGGTGACCACGGGTCTACCTTGACCATTTTTGTACCTATGCATTTCTGGATTTCTATCTGAATCTGTATTTTCTTGTTTCGTCCTTTTTAGACCTCTTTTTTACGTAGTCGGGTTAAAGTTTTATAAACTTTATTTGAGTTCGAAAAAGCTCTTATACAACAGCTTTGTCCGTCCGTCCGTCTGTCTGTTATACAACTTTCAACTCAAGAAACGTAAGAGATAGAGACTCGCGGTCAACGCCATTCGACTCAACATAGTCGATATACCCCCGAAATGACTGACCTTTTACCTCTGAACAGGTCACGTGGTATCGCGTGACCTTTGCATATTACTTGAACCATTTTTTCGAACTCTAAGATTTACGGCAATTCATTGCCTCATTGCCGTTTCTCATTTGTTTATTATTGTGAATGTGACTGCTATGCATGTGGTGTTTTACATAAGGTCTTATATGTAATAGGATACATAAGTTTGATTCCCGGCTCAGACAAACCGTCTTGGGATGTCTTGGCTTGTCAGTAAGACAAGAAATTCTCAATAGTAGCACATAGTCTGGCACTATGCCAATGGACAGCAATTGGCTTGTCCAATATTTCCAACCGGCTAAAACATAATGGATGACACCCCTTTGCTAACCTCTTTGAAGATAGAATCATAAAACGATGTATGTATGTTATTATTAAAATAATTGGGAAGAGAGGAACCGGCGAGGCAACTCGCGGATTGCACACCCCAACTATAGCAAAAAAAAAAGGTTGATAATTCGTTGATAAGTCCTCTGGACCGTTCAATTCCTTGCCAGACGATCTTGAAGATGCCTCGCACTGAGGCGAAACACGTGTCGACGCATATATTTTGTTTTAAGCGGAATACTGCAAGTTGAAGTACGCACAATCCCACGGCGCAGCTGTCCCTATCCAGAAGAGTTCGGTATTGTCACCTTTTTTCTATTGCAATAGTTGGTGTGGGCAATCCGAGGATGCGTGGCCGGTTCCTCTCTTCCCAATTATTTTATTACAATGGATTTCCGCCAAGTAACGCCTAATATATATCAATATATATTATTATTTTCAGATTTCGGCTCTAGAATGGGACATGGAAGGGAAGCAACTCCTCGTGGCTACGACAGTTGGAGAGGTGTCCATATACATTCAGAAGGATTACCTACTGAACGAGTGGACTTGCCAGTACAATGCAATTTTTTCTGGTAAGTGGAGATTGAACGGCAATCTTATATTCGAGCCAGACGGAAGCACGGATGGCTTAGTAGTTTAAGGGATTGCCTCGCCACTGCCGCCGCGCCGAGGGTTGTGGGTCCGATTTCCCACACGGGATAAAAAATTGTATGATCCACATATAGTTGTTTTGAGTCTGAATGTTCTTTGTGTATCTTCTTGTATCTTGTATCTTATGTGGGGGCCAGTCAGTGCAGACCGGCGACACTTCGACCCAGTGGGATCTTTTGTGTCGACACTCTCCCAATAACGACTGCCATAGATGTTCATGGCAGCCGAGACCGACGGCTTAACGTGCTCTCCGAGGCACGGAGCAGGCGATAATTGTCAATCAATACGCACATAATTTCGAAAAGTCATATAACTTCCGAAAGTCAGAGGTGCGCGTCGTGAGTTCGAACTCGAGACCCTCTGCATTGCAGTCTGTTGGTCTACCCACTGAGCTATCGCTTCTTAACAGTACTTAAATAAAATTAAATTTGCACTGTAATTAAATATATGCTTATATTTGATAAATATTCGCCATTAACATTTTTGTCACGAGTTATACAGTATTCTTTTTAATGTTACGTAATTTTTTAATGTTAGTAAAGTCCTAAAGGTGTCTTTTTAAAAAGATATATTGTGACTCTTTTGAAACTATTAGCCTAGTGATATACTGATGGACCGCCACGCAAAAGTCTCGAATTCGAATCCATGGCACTCTTCAGACTTGCCCAAGTTATGTATACTAGCGATCGCCGAGTGGTCGAAATTCAACCATAATTGATATAAATTTTAAGTTTGATAGTTATTAAGGTTTTATTGTCTATAACCATACCCTTATAATCACATTTCATTTAGTCACCTACTCCACATACATATGTTACCATAGTTACGAAGAATTCTACGACATCAGCCGAACAATGCCGAAATACTACGAACGCGATTTGACTGCTTGTGTCAAATGCATGGTTGTGTGCGTGTAGTGTTTTTTCATTAATTTAATGTATTTCTAAAGCATATTTTATAAACATTTTAGGATTCGCCACTCCTTCTCCATATAAACTTTAACTGTGCCAAATTTCATACTCCTCCGTCATCGCAATTTTCCTAAAAAGGGGTACAAAGTTTTTGCTTCGCATATTAATATAATTGGTAATTATGGAAAACATCGTGCGAAAATTCTACCTATGTATACTAATATTGATATAAACATTTGTGTGTATGAACATAGGTGTTTGTCTTGGTCTGGGTGTTTCTATGTATAATATGTATGTATTTACAAAAAAAAAGTATATATGTATGTTTATCCGTTATCTAGTACCCATAGTACAAGCTCTGCTTAGTTTGGGCTAGATGGTGTTGTGTGTATGTGGTAGAATATTATTATTATTATTATTATAAAACTGGCTATGAGCGCCCCATTAAATTATAAAGCTGAAGAGTTTGTTTGGTTGGTTGAACGCGCTAATCTCAGGAACTACTGGTTCGAATTGAAAAATAATTTTAGTGTTGTATAGCCTGTTTATCGAGGAAGGCTATAGGCTATATAACATCACGCTTCGACCCATGGGGGCGGCGCAGTAACGATAAACGTGGGTGAAACCGCGTGTACATCTATTTTATAATAAAACACGGTATTATTTGGCAATAATATATAATTTTATTAATTAAGATTTACAAAAGGTTTTTCAATATCAAACACAAAAATCATTGACAGAAGGTTATACGCTAGATTGAAGCTATATAAATATTGACTTCATTATTTAAGAGTTATTTTTTTTATCAGTAGCGAGCTCACTGTTGTCACGGTTGCCAAATTTGTATGATTAATTAATTACATATGTAACGGTCTAATCAAAAACCAATCTAATTTAAATCCTCCATTTCTTTTTGTTTTCATTTGTTGTATACACTAGGCCAAAAATGTGGTCTACCACCCTACAGTTGAAGTTCATTTGAACGTCATGAAATAATAAGGTCGATTTCCCCTTGCAATAATATTACGACAGTGACTATTGCTGTCTCTATCATGTATTATATTTACGTCATGCCATGTGTCAAGTTAGAAAAG
The DNA here is from genome assembly GCA_930367265.1 of Catocala fraxini. NCBI lineage: Eukaryota > Metazoa > Arthropoda > Insecta > Lepidoptera > Erebidae > Catocala > Catocala fraxini. The sequence continues at coordinate 2,615,934 of OV884051.1, forward strand.
TCAACGTTAGCGATAATTAGATCTCACAGAAACTTTTGTCAGTGGTAGACCACTTTCTTGGCCGAATGTACCAACATACAAAAACAATTTTAGCAAGATTATATCACTTCTTTATATTCTTATATTACTAAGCTAAAACTTTATGGCTGAATTTCGATGTTTAATAACTAGTATATACAGGGTGTATGGTAATTAATGGATAACCTTGAAATGTCTTACAATAGAACTGATGGCCGTTCAGAAAAAAATATGACAAAAGTCTTGTTTGTTTTATTATTTAATTACCATTTTACTTTCTTCTACACTACGACCATTAATTAATGATTTCCATGGGTTTCATTTTTTTGTTTTATTATTTAAACACTAATTATGCTAATAGATAGACAGTCAAAAGTATGACTAGCTATTGCACTTTTTTAACATATATATATTTTTCTTTTTTTTACTGCACGGCCGTCAGTTTTCTATAAGACATTTCAAGTTTATCCATTAATTACCGGACACCCTGTATAAAATGTTCTCGTCTAAGTGTTATGAGAAAATATAGACTAACAAGAAAATTACAATAAAAATTGCTCGCCATCAAAAAAATATCCATTTTAATTTAGATTGATTATTTATTTCGACCGTAAATCGGTGTTCCTTATGCAGCCATGGTTGATGAGTATCAGCTATAGTTGACCGGCAGTGAACGTAACAAAACATGGAAATAGTACTTTCATAGTAACCACAGTTTATTATTGACACCATTGCTACTTAATCAACTCAAAGATGGACGTTACTGTTAATTGGACATGATAGTTATTAGCTGTTCTATTTTATTTGGTACCCATGTCCAGAACGCAAACCCATTGATATAATTATACATTACTATAGCGACACAACTTAATTGAAATTAAACTAATTAAATTAATTAAACTATTAATTTTGAAAATTGTTACACTACTACTACTATTAAACTTTACTAATTTTTAAGCTAATTAAATTATTATTAAAACTATTTAGATTTAATTTAATTTTACACTTTCCCCGACGTTTCGGTTGCTTTTCAGCAGCCATGGTCACATGGAGACTAAGATGGTAGTTGTCTCAATGTTCCAGTGTAGTTATTTCAAAGTACCCGAACATAATTTAATCATTGGTGTTTCTATTTACGCAGAATGAGCTCAGAGTATCATGAAGTCTAGCTGTGGTTTGCTTCTTCTTGGGTTTGACTATTTGTATTACTGGATCCCAAGCTGGTGGTACATTCCAACCATCTTCTCTATTAAAATTAGGATGTTTTTTGATTTCAATAGCCTCGCGAAGCATCCTTGGTAGGAATCGATGTTCTTTAGCGAGAATCTGTGGTTTGTTAAATCTCAGGTAGTGGTTGGTCCCCTGTTGCATTGTATTATGTAATAAAGTGTCAAATAAACAACGCGATAAAATCCGTATATAGTAGTTTAATTTCAATGAACAATATTCGCGTAAACAGAAGACACAATTTAACTTAACTGCTTTAAAATAGATTCTGGAGTGGATTTTTTAGAGCAGAACAATACTTCCATGTTTTTTATTCCGTTTACTGGTTTCTGTTATGTCGTAGTCGATAGGATAAATCGATATATACAAACGTTACGTCTTACGGTTTCGACATTGTTATTGGACTTTAAGTAGCTTCTGCTAGATTGTCAGGCAGGTCTGATGGGCCTTCAGATGAAAGTGCTGGGCTACCTGACGAATCTTCTGGGTCTGAAGGCGACTCTGCTGGGCCTTCTGACGAATCTCCTGAGCCTTCAGGCGACTCTGCTGGGCCTTCTGATGAATCTCCTGAGCCTTCAGACGAATCTGCTGGGCCTTCTGACGAATCTGCTGGGCCTTGAGTTGAGTTGCGTTTTTCGCAACCGGCTTTCTCAGGTGTGTCGCAAATATATGTCTTAGGGTTGAAGTGTGAGTCGCCAGGGCATCGCAGAAAGATAGGACTTGATTTCGGGCGAACGCAGATGTAGTATATGTTGCAGTTTTCTGGGTGAGGACGCGCTGTGAGCGGCTTCTCACCTTTACACGACACAGAAGACTCTGAGGGATGAGGGCGACTGCCCAGTCTGAAAAAAATTGTACTAATATTATAAATGCGAATGTGAATTTGTTTGTTTGTTATGCTTTTACGCCTTAACTACTTGACGGATCGTTATAAATCTTCGCATACAAGTTGCCAGGGAAACAGAAAAGGACATAGAGTAACTTTCACCCAGAAAAAGTAATCTAACCTACATTTTTGCGAGCGAAACCGCGGGCAAAAACTAGAATGTATAAGGAATCTATACTAATATTCTAAAGACGAATGATTTGATTTTTTGTTTGTTTGTAATGACTTAACTCAAATACAAACCGATTTAAAAAAAAGAACATTTTATTTAAAAAAGAGGCACACTTGACCTAACCTACTTTTACGCGATTGAAGCCATGAAAAAGAACTATAAACAATATAGTTACCCAGCCATCTCTGGCGCATCTGATGATACTGTCGTCGTTGGAGGCTCCGTGCCGGGTTCTTGACAACCAGCTTGCTCTGGCCAGTCACACACGTGACTAACAGGATTGAAGTGAAGCCCAGCAGGACATTCTCGGCAGACAGGCGGCAAGGCCGGGTGGGGACAGTAGTAGAACAGGCTGCAGTCGTCTGGGTGGGGAAGTAGCGCGTCTGTTGAGTTCACAGCAGAACACGAGACCCAACTTCTAGCGTGCCTCGAACATCGATCCTGGTTCCGCCTGGGCAAAAAATAAATTGTTGGTATTGTGCTTAGGATTGCTAATCGTACTTTATTATAAAGTATTGTATGTTATTTGGTGTAAGTGTATTTTATACTTTATTTGGAAAATAAAGAAGGCGAAAAAAAATTTTTTTTTTACTTTGGGTAATGCTTTGACGCATACCCCTCCGGGAGGGCGGGCGGAAGGGTTATGTCGGACTCACCGGGGTAAAAGAGAGAGATGGTAATGATGATAATAATGGACCTCGACAAAACTGCAATCGATTCGATTACTTTCGCATGCGGTCGCGACCTCGCCGAGGTTTCAGCCGGCATATGAAACGGCAGGGGACTACAAAATATTTTATTTACCTATGTCAACTTCTACGGGTTTTATTCATTGTTTTCTAAAACCAACGCTATAGAGATTCCCTAAATTGAATAAAAACAATTGTTTATCTAATATTGTCTTATGTTTGACCATGGCTGCTGAAAAGCAACCGAAACGTCGGAGAAAGTATAAAATTAAAACTAAATAGATTTTATAATTTAAATAGCTTTAATTGAAGTAAACAGTAAAAGTGTTTAACAATAGTAATTTAAAGTTTCAAAATTATGTAATAATAGTGTTTTATAAAAAATAAACAACATGATAAAATCCGTATAAAGTTTGTTTAATTTCGATTGTTTATGAATCTTAATATAGACATATATACTAGCAGCGATAGCTCAGTGGGGAGACCAACAGACTGCAATGCAGAGGGTTTCAGGTTCGCACCCACGTCGCGCACCTATAACTTTTGGAAGTTATGACTTTTTGAAATTATGTGCGTATTGATTGACAATTATCGCCTGCCCCGTGCCTCGGAGAGCACGTAAAGCCTTCGGTCCCGGCTGCCATGAACATCTATGGCGGTCGTTATTGGGAAAGTCAGTACCCTCTAATATCCTGACACTGGTCTAGCCTTAGGGTATCGTTAACCTTCGGGTTGCGGAGGTCAGGTGGCAGCCGCTCCGTGTAAAAACTGATATCCAGTCAAATCCGGTTATACCAGAAAAGCGGACCCCAAGTGACTTGGAAATAATAAAGGCTAAGAGAGAAGATTATACATAGAAACACCTAGACCAAGACAAACATCCATGTCGATGCACACAAATATTTGACTTTTGCGGGAAATAAACCCGCGACCTCAGGCGTGACAGTCGGAACTAACGCCGAATCTTTTGACATATTTTTCATTACAGGACGCTGCCATTTGATCCCAGACATTTTTTAGTATGGAGACCTGCCATTGTTCTTTGTGATTCTTAGTCATATATTCGTTCAGATCACAAAGTAAAAGGTCAAAGTTCATAAGTAAACTAAATTTATGCACAACGGCCCCGTATGTGACTACGGACTAGGCAAATTTTTTTTCTACTTTTGTACTTGTTAATGTCATTTATTTTGACCGCTCGGATGGCATAGTTGAAATGGTAACCTCACCACCGCCAATGCGCCGAATGTTGTAGGTTCGATCACCAAACATGACAAATATTTGGGTGATTCAGAAATGGTTGATCTTTGTGTACGTTATTTGAATGTTTTTTAAGTTACCCGTGACACAGGCACAAATCCTAGAGTGGAAGTTGTCGTAAAAACTTACTTTTTTAACTTACTAATTAATATTGAAGTTAATAACCGGAATTATGAACTTCAATGTTAATTAGTAAGTTTAATTATAAAATAAATAAAATAAAATCCCTTCTCACACTGAGAACAGGCCCGTGCCCAGCAGTGGGACAGTCTAATACAGGGCTTATATTAATAACTCAATATGCTGCTAATAGTATAGATTAAGTAATAAAACAATCAGAAAAATATTTCTACATATTATAAGACAAAGTCCTCCGCCACGTCTGTCTGTACGTCTGTACGCGATAAACTCACAAAATATTGAACGGATTTTCATGCGGTTTTCACTAATAGATAGAGTGATTCATGAGGAAGGTTTAGGTGTATAATTTTAAGGTTTTGTACTACCCGTACCAAGTCGGGGTGGATCGCTAGTTAAATATAAAACTGAAATCAACTTACCCAAAGCCGAACTCTACGCCGTCAGCCAACGCATTGTTCAATAAGCACAGTGCCAAAATCGTACCGAATACCAACATGATGTAAGCGGGTTCGACAATCCTCTTACCTAACTAACTACCACAACTATCTAAGCTGCGATTGAACGCTGCGGTTAAATTCCTTAGTTAATATACTGAGTTCTGAGTACTCTGTGTTCCGCACTTCACTGATAAGCGTATGCACTTATCTGGAAAGTGCTTGTTGATCACGTTGTAATGACAGACGGCATCATGGGAAATACATAGCTGTCTTGTTTATTTTATAAAAATAACTATCGTTTACCCGCAGCTTTGCTCGCGTAATAGTAGGTTAGGTTTGGTGTAAAAGTACTTTTCTTTTTCAAATAAAATAAATCCTTTGTTACTCAGTGATAATATAGCTATCTAATAATGAAACAATTTTTAAAATCGGTTGTGTAGTTTTTGATTTAAATCATTACAAACAAACAAAAAATTAAGTCTTTCCTTTTTATAATATTAATATAGACTAGCGACCCGCTCCGGCTTCGCATGGGTGGGTGGGCAAGTACAAAACCTTAACAAATTATACACCTAAAGCTTTTTTTATGAATCACTTTGTCTGTTGTTTGAAACCGCATGAAAATCCGTTCAATAGTTGGCGCAGTGGTTAGTGTAACCGACTGCCACGCCTGAGGTCGCGGGTTCGATTCCCGCTCAAGCCAAACATTTGTGTGCATGGACATGGATGTTTGTCTTGGTCTTGGTGTTTCTATGTATAATATGTATGTATTTACAAAAAAATGTATATATGTATGTTTATCCATTGTCTAGTACCCATAGTACAAGCTCTGCTTAGTTTGGGCTAGATGGTGTTGTGTGTATGTGATCTTACCTTATCTTATTTCGGGGGCCAATCAGTGTAGATCGGCGACACTTCGACCCAGTGGGATCTTTTGTGTCGGCCCCTTGATCTGTCCCTGAGCTATCTCCCTATGAATGTACTGCATCAGTCGCAGCGTACACTTCAGAGGGAGAAGCCTGAAGTCTTCAGGGTTCGGATATGCCAATCCCATCAGACCCATCCTTAGTCCTGTGTGTATGTGATTGAATAGTATTATTATATTATTATTATTATTAGTTTATCGCGTACAGATAGACAGATAATATAATATGCAGTGAAGACATTTTTCGCATTAGTAAGATAGCCTGTGTAAAGAAAAACTTTACAAATATTCCAATGGACACAAAAAACACCCAGACTCGTCACAACTATTTGTGGATCACACAAATATTTTTCCCGTGTGGGATTTGAACCCACAACACTCGGCATAGCGGCAGCGGCGAGACGACCACTTTAACCTACACCATCCGGACTGCACGGATGGCGTATGCCAACCCGCACTGGGCCAGCGTGGTGGGCCTAACCCTTCTCACACTGAGAAGAGGCCCGTGCCCAGCAGTGGGACAGTTTAATACGGGGCTGATATTATTATACGTTAAACGACTTGTATCTGAATATAGGCACCGGGACTTATTCGTGTGGAGAGCTCTTACTTTGCATAAGGGTTTGACGTCTTATTTTCGTAGGACGTTTGAAGACTTGAAATAATGACTAGATGCTTTATCTTTTAAGAGGCCAACGGTTAGGAATATACCCAATTTCCTCGTAAACAAATCACTTCAATAGTCCACTTGATTACAATATTAATTATAGATTAAAATGTTTCTGGGAAAATGTAAGTGTATCCTTAAAAAAACGTGGCAAGGTGTCACGTTTATGATTTAATTACTTTAATCAAATTAAAATTCTTTATTTGCTAAATACAGGTTAGAGATGATGGTATATAAAGCAAGATAGTCGACTGTATTTTACCATAACTGGCATGCAAATATCACACTTAATTATTCAAAATAGCAATAAATAAACAACTGATTAAAATCTATATATATAAAACTCTTCCGTTACTGAGTGACTGACAGACAACGCACAGCCGAAACTACTGAACGCAAGAAGCTGAAATTTGGCATGTATGTTCCTTGGAGAGTGTAGGGGAGCACTAAGAGAGGATTTTTGGCAATTCCACCCTGAAGGGGGTGAAAGGGGTGAAACCCGATATTCACACGGGAACGGGACCTACGCGGGTGAAACCGCGGGAAAACTACTAGTATGTAATAAAAAAACACTTTAAAATACTTTTAAATCTGTTCAGTGTATTTGTCAATAATAAATAAAGAATGTAATTTTCTATTAAATTGGCCTGTATCACAAAATCGTATATTATTATTTAATATCAATATTATTATTATTTCGAAAAGCATGTATAGTATAATCTTCTCTCTTAGCCTTTATTATTCCCAAGTCACTTGGGGTCGGCTTTTCTGGTCTAACCGGATTTAACTGGATATCAGTTTTTACACGGAGCGGCTGCCACCTGACCTCCGCAACCCGAAGGCTAACGATACCCTAAGGCTAGACCAGTGTCAGGATATTAGAGGGTACTGACTTTCCCAATAACGACTGCCATAGATGTTCACGGCAGCCGGGACCAACGGCTTAACGTGCTCCCCGAGGCACGGAGCAGGCGATAGTTGTCAATCAATACGCACATAATTTCGAAAAGTCATATAACTTCCGAAAGTCAGAGGTGCGCGACGTGGATTCGAACCCGAGACCCTCTGCATTGCAGTCTGTTGGTCTCCCCACTGAGCTATCGCTATAATAGGGTTTACTAATCAAAAAATTGCGTAGTATGATTTTATTTGTGGCAATATTTTCTGATTCTTTCACCGCCTTGGGTAATATTGTTATATAGGTATCTTCACAGCCATACAAAAGACTGTTATGTAAGAGAGCAGTCAGAGAGACGTGTTTTATTGCGATTTCTTATTGTTTTTATGAAAGACTAGCTGACTCGCGCAACTTCGTCTGCTTCACATAAGAGATTTTTCCCCGTTTTCGCAACATTTTACTTTGATGCTCCGGTTCTATTGGTCGTAGCGTGATGGTATATAGCCTATAGCCTTCCTCGATAAATGGGCTATCCAACACTAAAAGAATTTTCAATTCGAACCAGTAGTTCCTGAGATTAGCGCGTTCAACCAAACAAGCAAATTCTTCAGCTTTATATATTAGTATAGATTAGTGTTGGTCCTAACAAACATGGCGACTTCATATGTAAATTGAAGGAAATGTGAGTAGCTTTTTTTCTCCCTAGCCTTTATTATTCCCAAGTCACTTGGGGTCGGCTTTTCTAGTCTAACCGGATTTGACTGGAGATCAGTTTTTACACGGAGCGGCTGCCACCTGACCTCCGCAACCCGAAGGCTAACGATACCCTAAGGCTAGACCAGTGTCAGGATATTAGACGGTACTGACTTTCCCAATAACGACTGCCATAGATGTTCATGGCAGCCGGGACCGACGGCTTAACGTGCTCTCCGAGGCACGGAGAAAAATGTGAGTAGCTTTAAGTTAATAAAATGAAATTTGCAAGAGTCTGTTTTTTGTAGATGGCATATTCCCCTAATGCATCTCTTTTGCGCAAGAAACACCTGTTTCACATAATATTGTCTTCTGTTTACGCGAATGTTATTCATTGAAGTTAAACTACTATATACGGATTTTATCGCGTTATTTATTTTTCACTTTATTACAAAATTTTGAAACTGTTACACTACTACTAGATACTATTAAACTTTACTAATTTTTAAGCTAATTAAATTATTAAAACTATTTATATTTAAGTTTACACTTTCCCCGACGTTTTGGTTGCTTTCCAGCAGCCATGGTCACGGGGAGACTAAGATGGTAGTTGTCTCAATGTTCCAGTGTCGTTATTTTAAAGTACCCGAACATAAGTTAATCATTGACGCCTGTTCCTTGCCTGTAGAGTTTCTCCTGAAAATAACTCCATATTTTAATATTGATAGGTGTACCTATTAATATTGTGTGATTTTAATAAAATAAAATGGATAGTTTATGCATTAAATTAATCAGTCAGAAAAATTAAAATTGCAGAAAAGAAGGTTATTATTCTGAAGTATATTTTTTACTCGGTATAATGGTCTGAATCTGCTATTTCAGTTTTCGGTTCGTCGTCCCTTACACCCTGTATTACTTTAGATGTATGTAAGATTTAACCATGAAAACAATACATTTTAAAAGTGTCTGTAGCTCAATGGGTTTTGAATTAAACTTGCGATCGAGAGGTTTCGGGTTCAAATCCCATCCTTTGCACTACCGACTTGAAACCACTCATAACTACTACTAGCGTACTTGGAGGGTTTAACAAGAATATTGGTAACTAGCTTTTGCTCGCGGCTTGGCTCGCGTAAAAGCAGACTAGGTTATGTTAGTAACAGTACGTTTTTAAATAAAGTATAGCCTAAGATATTCGGTGATAATATAGCTTATTTGGAGAAAGAAGTTTTAGAATCGGTTAAGTGGTTTTTGAGTTAAACGCTTACAAACAAACAAAAAATCTAATCTTTCCTTTTTATAATATTAGTATAGATTGGTAATCCAAATTGCTGGTATAAAAATAAAATAAATAAATATTATAAAAGAAATAATATTTTTTAAATATATATATATATATATATATATTAGGGGTTAAAGTATGAAATTGCCGATATGTACTGAAAAATTGTTTTTTTTTTCTGAGATGTACCATATTTATTTAATCGAAATATTTACTCTCATTATCTATACATTGCTGCCATCTAAACGGCAATTCATTTATGCCTTTACGACAGAACTCCGGGGATCTAGATTCGTCAAACTGTGTGAAAGCATTTTGTACTGCATCCTAGGAAAGAAGAAAGTTTTTTATCATGTATAAAATTGTCCAAATCACGAAAAAAATGGTAGTCCGTTGGAGCAACGTCTGGCGAGTACGGAGGATGACGTATGATTTCTAACTGCAGCTTTTGTAGAGTTACAACGGTTTCTCGTGCAGTGTAAGGTCTTGCGTTATCATGGAGCAATAATGGTGAAGATCGATTCACGAGTCGGGGCACTACCAGTTTAGCCATCATTGTTCGAAGTTCGGCACAGTAAACATCTGCTGTTATTGCTTGACCAGATCTGAGAAAGCTATAGTGGATAACACCATGAAGAGACCACCAAACAGTTACGACAAACCGTATATGATTCTTCTTAACTTTATTGTATTATATTTAACGTGTATGATTCTTCTTTGACAGGTGAGCATATAATCCGCTCAATATTCTTCCACAATGGTCGTCGAGTCATCGCCGTTGATAAGAAACCGGACACACCCATCACTGATAGAATCCAATTGCTGAGGCCCACACCGACGCTCAAAGGATTTGGGTAAGCGTCAAGTCAATCTGTATCTTATGTGGGGGCCAGTCAGTGCAGACCGGCGACACTTCGACCCAGTGGGATCTTTTGTGTCGACACTCTCCCAATAACGACTGCCATAGATGTTCATGGCAGCCGGGACCGACGGCTTAACGTGCTCTCCGAGGCACGGAGCAGGCGATAATTGTCAATCAATACGCACATAATTTCGAAAAGTCATATAACTTCCGAAAGTCAGAGGTGCGCGTCGTGAGTTCGAACCCGAGACCCTCTGCATTGCAGTCTGTTGGTCTCCCCACTGAGCTATCGCTGCTAGTTAAACTTAACTATAAATATATTATTTATTTTATCTATTTATTTTTTTATTTTGAGGAAGGCTTACAGTCTAATAACAAAATTAAATACTTATGAATATATAACCTAATTGCTAATAACAAGCCTCCACTTATAATTTAAAATTGATCTGATTGAATGATTGAATGATAACTGCCTCTATGGCGCAGTGGTAGCAATGTGACTGCTGTGCTTGAGGTCTCTGAGGTCTAGCTAACAAAATTTGCCGCTGTTAGACACCCCCATGCCTCGGAAGCACGTAAAGCCGTTGGTCCTGCGCCTGATCTTTCTCTCCCGTCGTGTCGGACTATAATATCTTCTGCGCAGATGGCTAGTCACCGTTAAAATTAGCTGCCGTGACCGAAATTCGGTCTGGTGGACTTTATTTATTTATAATTTCACATAGGAAACGAACAAGAGATAAATCCTAAATAATTGTTGCAGTGGTACGTCGCTAGAGGGCGCTCTGATCATCACAGCTACGGGCCTCATCGGAGCCCTGACTCCGTCCTCCAGTTCAGACTCCACTCAGGCTCAAGTAGCGACGGACTGCCTCAGGCCGACCAGGGATCACATCACTGCAGCCAGCATTGCACATAAGAGTAAGTCACTTAAAGAATAAGGTCTTCCAGACAGCCATGCTTAACGAATCCAGATATCTTCGTAGGAGATGTCATGACCGTAGTGGTTTAAGTGGTCGTCGGGTTCGATCCCTGTATTGAGCTTCTTATAAAAAATGCAGATTCAACGTTCTCGCGACAGCTTACAGAGTTAAGGATAATTTGAAAGCGGTAATGAAACCACGACTTGACTATATGGCGTATATTCACAGACTGGCTTGACGCACGGTAACAAAAGTAACTTAACCGAAATACCCTCATATTGCATACATCACACCTCCACCACTATTCTATGATTAGAGAAAATAAACTAGACTTATTCCAATTAAGTATTAAAGTTACAGCATTCTTATCAAGTGTAACAGGTATATAAAACTAAGTAAGTAGTAACAGTAGTAAGTACCAAATACATTAAATACGCAGTTTAATAATACTACAGTACCTAGGTACTTAGCTACATTATTCATATATGTACACAAGTCGTTGAACACAGCTTAGGGAACTAAATAAATATCATTCGGTTAGCCATAGGTATATGTAATGAATTGTATTTTACCTTACTTATAATACATAATACAACTTAGCTTATAACATACCCAAGTATCACAACTTGATAACTAAAAAAAAACACAAATTCCTATAATTAACTACCATTCACTTTTATATCTCTCTACAGGTTTTCTCGTACGCCTGGAATACCGATTCACCGGTGACGTAGGCGGTGGTAGTAATTCAGGTGATGTGCCTGAATGTTCATCAGGAACAGTACCTTGATCCACCTGGTTACTATTTTCATTCTCTTTGTCAGTATTCAGTTTTAATGGCGACTTTATCCCTTCTACCCCCTTGCTTAATGGCTCGACAACACTCTCTTCACCCTCAGGACAGGTAACATCAGATAATCGAGATCTACGTCGTATTTGATCGATATGTCTTTTATACAATTGACCGCTATCCGCCCGCGTATTCAACTTGACGCCTTTGCACTTTAAATTCCGATATCTTCCCGATAGACATTTTAGCAAAACAAAACTATTTTTCGCGTAGGATTCGATACTGCTCGTCGCCACTGAAGTATATCGGGTAGTAATGAAACCACGACTTGACTATATGGCGTATATTCACAGACTGGCTTGACGCACGGTAACAAAAGTAACTTAACCGAAATACCCTCATATTGCATACATCACAAGTACCTTAGTTTTGTAAGGAGAAGGAGCGGCAAGGGGAATAAGGGTCATTGGGCCTCCGGCACTCTCATTCACCGAACGAAACACAACAGTAGGAATACTGCTATTTTACGTCGATATTCTGTGAGAAGGTAGTCCTTCCTCGGTCGAGCCGGCCCATTCATGCTGAAATCAGCGAGGTTCTTGATAAACCACTCATAATTAAAAACCAATTGTGTCTTCGAGCCAATGTGCCGCTGCGATTCAATACGTTAGTATTGGATTATTTACCGTATCGTATATATGTAATTATAATGATTTTTGTGTGCCTACAGACGGTAGCCTGATAATCGCGGCAGTGTGTCGGTCTGGCGGACCCCGAGCTCGCTGGTGCGTGCGTTGTGCGCACTGCAGCGTCACCTCCGTGGCGCCGGCGGTGCAGCTCACGCTGTCGCCTCTGCCGACCATCTACCTGCCGCAGCAGGACATCGCGCACGCGCCCTCGGTGCCAGGTAACACACACATACACGCGCACACGCACATTCAAACGCACACGCACTTTCACATGGACACGCACTCGCACACGAACACGAACACGCACACACACACGCACACGCACACCGACTCACGCCCATCTACCTTGATCAAAACATACTTCAATAATAAATAATAAAAATAATGACTTTTAATTAAAAAAAATATTTTACTGTGTTAAACAATCAACTACTTATTTTGCTGACTGTCCCAAGTTCGTATCACATAGGATAGGCAGCAGTTTATTATTACACACAATTCATTCGATGTGACGTCGGTACAGTTGCTGACTGCACTATGTGTATGATCCATCTCTGCTTACCCTTTCAAAGACACATAGATACATAAGCGTGATAATATCGATTCTCCGAGGATGAAATATTGTAAAAGCCATTTGTAACCTTATTCAGTTTCTCGACCTGCATCCACCTGTGTGTTTAAAATGATGATATTTGCAATAATATAATATTCTACCACATACACACAAGACCATCTAGCCCAAACTAAGCAGAGCTTGTACTGTGGGTACTAGACAATGGTTGAACATACATACATACTTATTTTTGTAAATACATACATATTATACATAGAAACACCCGGACCAAGACAAACATCCATTTTCATGCACACAAATGTTTGACTTGTGCGGTAATCGAACCCGCGGCCTCAGGCGTGGCTGTCGGTTACACCAACCACTACGCCATCGAGGTTTATCTGCCAAGAAAATGACGCAGCTACTTTTTATAATGGTGTTTATAATACTTTATTCGCCACAACTAAGTACTGTTAGGTATATAATTTCATAATTATAAACTTAAATAAATTAAAAAATAAATTTGTCGGCCTCGATGGCGTAGTGGTTAGTGTAACCGACTGCCACGCCTGAGGTCGCGGGTTCGATTACCGCACAAGTCAAACATTTGTGTGCATGAAAATGGATGTTTGTCTTGGTCTGGGTGTTTCTATGTATAATATGTATGTATATACAACAAAAAAAGTATATAAGTATGTTTATCCATTGTCTAGTACCCATAGTACAAGCTCTGCTTAGTTTGGGCTAGACGGTGTTGTGTGTATGTGGTAGAATATTGTTATATTGTATTGTTAATATATTATGTTTAATCTATTTGACTGCACAAATGGCGTAATGATTTAGGTAGTCGACTCTCTACTGCCGCCGCGCTGAGTGTTATGGGTTCGATCCCCGCACGGGACAAAATTTTTTGTGTTTCACAAATAGTTGTTCCGAGTCTGGATGTTCTTTGTGTCCGTTGTTTGAATGTTTGTAAAGTACACAGAGACACAAAAATTATTCCTAGAGCGGGAGTTGTCTTGAACAAGTGAGAATCGGCAATGAATTGCCGTAAATCTTAGAGTTCGAAAAAATGGTTCTACTTGAACCATATGCAAAGGTCACGTGATACCACGTGAGGTCAAAGGTCATAGTAATTTCGGGGGTATATCGACTATGCTGAGTCGAATGGCGTTGACATCGAGTCTCTAGCTCTTACGGTTCTTGAAAGTTGTATAACAGACGGACGGACGGACAAAGCTGTTGTATAAGAGTTTTTTCGAACTTAAAAAAAAAGAGCTGAAATCTATGAATGAAATAGTAAAGTTTGTTTGTTTTTGGTTCTCCTGAAAAGTAGTGTTTTGGCTTTAACTGCATTTCATCCTCGTAGGGTCGGTATGCCTTAAATGATATTGTTCCAGTGTCCATAACGTGGTGGCATAGAGAAGACCCTGACTCCTTGCTCATAGCCGGTGCGACTCTCTCGCTGTGGAAGTGTACGGAGCGATCTCATCAAGTCCACAAGCTACTCTCTAAAGGTATATTATATTATTAAACAATATATAAATAATAAAAACAGACGGATGCTTTTAAAAAAATTGTGTCTGTTGTTTGAATGTTTGTGAAGTCCGCACCACACAGGAATAACGCTTGGAGTGGGAGAAGTCCATTAAAAAAATATATATCTTTATATATATATAAATCTTCTGTGCGCGTGTTTGTAATTAAACTCCTCCTAAACGGCTGGACCGATTTTGATGAAATTTTTTGTGTTGTCAAGTGGATTCGAGAATGATTTACAATTGTTTTTTTTTCTTTAATTCTAGACAACGTCTGTCGGGACAGCTGGTATTATTGTAAGATTTTTCCCGCGGCTTTGCTTGCAAATGTAGGTTAGGTTAGTAACAGTTCTTGTTTGGATAAAAGATAGTCTATATCATATTCTATTCCCCTGAAAACGTGTATACGAAATGTCATGAATCATGATGATCGGTCGAGTAAGTAGAGCGTGGAAGCGTAAGAAACTCACATTCGTATTTATAATATTAGTTAGGCTTCTAGCAGCAGCGATAGCTCAGTGGGGAGACCAACAGACTGCAATGCAGAGGGTCTCGGGTTCGAACCCACGTCGCGCACCGCTGACTTTCGGAAGTTATATGACTTTTCGAAATTATGTGCGTATTGATTGACAATTATCGCCTGCTCCGTGCCTCGGAGAGCACGTTAAGCCGTCGGTCCCGGCTGCCATGAACATCTATGGCAGTCGTTATTGGGAGAGTGTCGACACAAAAGATCCCACTGGGTCGAAGTGTCGCCGGTCTGCACTGACTGTCACCCACATAAGATACATAGATATATAGGATTCTAGTATATTAAACCTAAACCAGTATTTTTACTTCTTACTATCATATGTTTTGAGCCATTCAACGATTGCTGGCAATAAAGTGAATGGCGCTCTACGCACTTTTATGAACAGTCGAAATGTATCCAAAAAGGCACGTTTGGCTGTTCATAGAGGACTATTAGTGCCTACACTTATGCATGGAAGTGAAAGTTGGGTTTGGCAAAAGAAGCATGAGAGCAGAATAAATGCTGTAGAAATGAGGGCGCTGAGAGACATATGTGGTGGGTTTGGACATGTAGAAAGAATAGACAAGAAAAGACTGACTAAGAAAGTTTATAAGGCTAGTGGGAATGGCTCAGTCGTAAGAGGCAGACCTAGGCGAACGTTTTTTGACCAGATCGGAGACGTTTTGGACAAAGGCCAGGTTAAGAGCACCTTAAACCGGCGAGCGTGTATGAGGAATGTGATAAAAGTGAATGAAGCCAGAGAAGTGTGTTAGGATCGTAGCAAATGGAAATCCGTAGTCTCTGCCTACCCCTCTGGGAAACAGGCGTGAATCTATGTATGTATGAGCCATTCTTTTCAATTTTATTTTACGTATGAGTTAGGTTTGTTAATATTAGTTTAGTTGTATGTAATGATTGTTGCCTTTGTACATTATTTTCTTTTTTCTTCTCGATGATATGTAAACCCTACGAACCCGCATGGGCTCGCGTGGTAAACCATAGCCTAGTACTTCCCACACTGAGAAGAGACCAGTGGCCAACAGTGAGACAGTTTAAATACAGGACTGATATTATCATAATATTATTATTCTTCATTTCATGTAGTTCTCCATTTCCTTAGGTCCTCTGCAAGGAAGTACTACCCCTGGGGGTGGTCCAAAGCCAGGAGCTGATTGTTTCAATACACTGGTAAGATATATTTAAGTATGGATATCTCCCTTATAACTATCATTACAGGTTTAAGGTCCTACGTAATAGGGTCTAAAGTTGTCTAATGTAAAAGGTGAATAGTCAGGGTGGCGGTGACAATGAAGACACAAGTTCTACAGAAAAGCACTTATATTATCTTGAATGCACGTTTCAACGGTTAGAATATGAATGTCCCCAAAACATTCTAACCGCCGGTATTTATACAAACATTTGACCCAATTTAATACTAAATTCACAAACTCAATAGATAATATTAAACATTGTTTATCTTAATTATAATAATAATAATAATAATAATAATATTCTATCACATACACACAACACCATCTAGCCCAAACTAAGCAGAGCTTGTACTATGGGTACTAGACAATGGTTAAACATATATACATACTTTTTTTTGTAAATACATACATATTATACATAGAAACACCCAGACCAAGACAAACATCCATGTTCATGCACACAAATATTTGACTTGTGCGGGAATCGAACCCACGAACTCAGGCGTGGCAGTCGGTTACACTAACCACTACGCCATCGAGTCGTCAATTATTCTGATGATTATTTACATAGAATTATTATTTAATAATACAGGATTATGTAACATTAAGGATTTATTACACCGGAAGCAGAGGCGTCGGTGTGACAAAATTATGCCTAACCCAAAATCAGTAAGAACCTAATAGCTTTATCATTATATTATACATAGTAAAACAAAATGATTATAGGATTCATTATTCGACATAGTGTAAAAAAAGTACAGAGATCAGTACCTAACAATACGTACTATTTATTAATCGCGCCGGCAGCTGACAAGCGGAAGGCGCCAAGCTAATAAATATAATTAAGTATAAAGAAATATGAAATAACAATTTAGATTATTGATTATAAAATTATTAATTAAATTATAAAACGATAATCCTTTTTAATGTACATATAGTGGTTAAGATGTAACCGAACTAGCAGTATATGTGAGGCCGAAAGTGTTACTTTATAACACTAACTTAACAACAATTTTAGATGGCAGTGCTGCTGAAGTTTAAAAAGCTAAGTTGGTCTAAGACTCTATACACGCGCATATGCATGTGTGAGTCAGCTTAGTCACGTTGCATTGAGGTTTAAATCCTATTGCAATTGTATTCCACTAGGTGTTCTACGCGGTTTTACCTTTGTTTGTGATTATTATCTTCTGGTTTGTGATGTTATTTAGCTTATAACAGGGATGGCAAACTTTTATTGGTTCATCATCATCATCATCATCAGGCTATAATAATCCACTGCTGGACATAGCCCTCCCCTAATGAGCGCCATAGCGCCCTGTCTTCAGCTTGCCGCATCCAGCATCTGCCTGCAGTCTTCCGCAGATCGTCATCCCACCTGGTCGGAGGGCGTCCTACACTACGTTTGCCGAGTCGCGGTTTCCACTTAAGAACACGTTTACCCCAGCGGTTGCGGTTCTTCGCGCGATATGGCCAGCCCACTGTCACTTCAGCTTGCTAATTCTCTGAGTTATGTCGATGACTTTGGTTCTCTGTCGGATGTATTCGTTACGAATCCTATCCTTCAGAGAAACATGGTCACCCTCTAGAAATCGTTTATTGGTTAACAAACATTATTTATAGAAAAATAATACTGTGATTAAAATGTAATATTGATGTCCCTTTAAAGAGAGCAGCGGTAGCTCAGTGGGGAGACCAACAGACTGCAATGCAGAAGGTCTCGGGTTCGAACCCACGTCGCGCACCTCTGACTTTCGGAAGTTATATGACTTTTCGAAATTATGTGCGTATTGATTGACAATTATCGCCTGCTCCGTGCCTCGGAGAGCACGTTAAGCCGTTGGTCCCGGCTGCCATGAACATATGGCAGTCGTTATTGGGAAAGTCAGTACCCTCTAATATCCTGACACTGGTCTAGCCTTAGGGTATCGTTAGCCTTAGGGTTGCGGAGGTCAAGAAGCAGCCTCTCCGTGTTAAAACTGATATCCAGTCAAATCCGGTTAGACCAGAAAAGCCGACCCCAAGTGACTTGGGAATAATAAAAGGCTAAGAGAGAAGATTGATGTGCCTTTAAAGAATGTACTACATGTTACTTTTTCCAGTCAAGTTGTACGTAAGATTCGTTTATTACCTAATAATACTTATTCAATTACTGGCGTGCTCAAAATATTTTGTCGTGTGCTAGCACTGGCATCGTCCTGTGGTTGTGTGCCACTGGTTCGCCGTCCTTTGCCTATCCTTATCCTTATCCTTATCCTTAGTTTTGGCCTATTCGTGTTAGTCAGTTAGCGAATGAGCGAACTTTCGCTTTAAATATATAAATATAAGTAGATTAAGATTATGCTATGTCTGCCTAACGAGGATTCCGGCGACTGGGACCGCAATTAACACGTATCGCGGTCCCAGTTGTCGGATCCATTTAATTTTAATATTTTCTTCCGGCAACTGGGACCACCCATAAATAAGTACAAAAATCTATTGTTCAAGCCAAAAACAATAGAGTGAAATGAAAAAAAATTATAAAGTAATAATTGTAATAAAATAAAGAAAATTGCGCCTGCTTATTTTCAGCTTTACCTAGATCATCCTAGTCAGCTGTTACTGTTGTTTAAGTATCGACTAAACTATGTAACCTTTAGGGTTTACTTTAAGAGAAATGTAGATATAATTAGAAAGTACAATGAGAGAAGGTATAACAAATACACTTTTAATGTATTAAGATTACAAATAAAAGAGACAATCTTTACTTATATAACTATAGTCAGGGCGTGGTTCGCTAAAGACTTGCTTCGTGGTCCTTGTACAATCAGGACACTTAGCTGAAGGTGTGAAGCCGGCCCGCAAGCAGACGCGACTGACGCCGTCCGTTCCTTATATAGTGTCGCACCACCGGTCGCGAGAGGTGGCTAGTGACGTGCGCCCGCGTTCGCCGGGCGTCTAGGCGATTATCGTCACAACTATACGATATTGTCAATAATAAAGAAAAGCTATATCTTAGTGATAATATTTAGAACTTTTTTTTATGAAACTCTTCTAAAAAGCGTATATAATTTATTAATATATTTGAAAACTATTATGAAGCTAGCCCTCTTTATATACCTACTGCATTGTGGCAAAGCAATAAAGATTCATGATTTGAATTTAAAAACAATGTCTGTCTACGGATTTGTTTGACGCGGTTTTCCATTGTATAGAGGCTATACTATGTGACACTTACATATGACCACACCTTTTTGTTACACGCCGTATATAGATTCCTTTTCACTTGTAGGTATGGCAGAAGGCAGCGGCGTGGCCCATAGAAGGAAGCGTGGGCGCCACCAGCGCGTGCGCGGCGCGGGCCTCGCACCCCACCAGCGCGCCGCACGCGGTACTGGCCGCGCCGCGCGCGCTTCACCTCGTGGCCAAAGACAACCACCACTATGTAAGTAAATACAGTGCCACTAGGTTTTAACTGCTGTTGAGCGGTTGTGAAACTGTGCATGAAGTCTTGGGTTCGAATCTCGGGCCAACACAAAGTTATAGGGTTTTCCTGTTAAGAAATCTCAATAGCAGCCTGGAGTTAGGAAGTTGGCGGTATTAGACACCCCTGTGCCTCGGAAAGCACGTAAAGCCGATTGGTCCTGCGCCTGATCTCTCCGCACGTATCGGATTACTGTCCTGTCGAATCATCAGAGTTATGGAACAGTGGGTGCACTTGTGTTTGCTAACACACTTGTGCACTATAATACCTCCTGCGCAGATGTCCAGTCTCCGTTAAGACTGGCCGCCGTGACCTTTATTCGGTCTGGAGGACATTCGATACAGTACTGATATTTTTATTTTATTTGTTACAGTTATGCAGTAGAGTTGTAGTCACAAGCGGTGGTGTGAGTTCGAATCTGACTGAAGCAGCCACCACGCCACCTAAGAAACCTAAATATGGCGCTGGAGTTACGCCGGTAAGTCAGCAATGTTTTATAAATCGTGAGCCGCCATGTTTGGATCCCGGGTCTGACCAATAAAAATATATTCTATATCTCATTCTATATAGCTCAGTGCGGTGACCAACAGACTGCAATGCAGAGGGTCTCGAGTTTGAACCGCCGTCGCGCACCTCTGACTTTCGGAAGTTATATGACTTTTCGAAATTATGTGCGTATTGATTGACAATTATCGTCTGCTCCGTGCCTCGGAGAGCACGTTAAGCCGTCGGCCCCGGCTGCCATGAACATCTATGGCAGTCGTTATTGGGAAAGTCAGTACTCTGTAATATCCTGACACTGGTCTAGCCTTAGGATATCGTTAGCCTTTGGGTTGCGGAGGTCAGGTGGCAGCCGCTCCGTGTAAAAACTGATATCCAGTCAAATCCGGTTAGACCAGAAAAGCCGACTCCAAGTGACTTGGGAATAATAAAGGCTAGGGAGAAGAAGCACGCAGCACGACCCCTACCAGGTCGTTAATCTACCTTGTGTAGGGCTTACCCCTGCTGCATCTTCCGTATTTGTGCATCACACAAATTAAAATATTAACATAACAGAGGGTGTACTTCTGTTTGCAGACACACTTGTGCACTATAATATCTCCTGTGCAAAAAGCAAGTCCGTTAGGGTTGGTCGCAAAATTCGGTCTGGGCAACAGAATTATATGACATTGAATAGAATTGATCGATAATTCTGCTGTCGTGACATTGAATATCGCTCTACCGGTTAGAGAATATTTGCCTACAGTTCATAAGATGACTGCATCACGGCCATCAAATTGTTTTTTTATCACCAGGACAAAATTTTGTGTGATCTACAAACATTTGTTCAGAGTTTGAGCTTTCTTTATGTCCGTTATTTGAATAGGGTATTTGACATACTTGTTCTTATTATTTAAGTCAAATAGTTGTATATCCCAAATTCTAAAATACGAATTTTTTTAGAATCTACTCATACATAAATAAGCTATAAGCCATTCCAATCTTATTCTTGGAGTAGTTGTCATATGAAAGAAAAATAATGCATGATACAAACTATGATGTAACCGCTATTTAATTGCAGGTATTTGAGGGAGATAGCGAGATAATAATAATAATATTCTATCACATACACACAATACCATCTAGCCCAAACTAAGCAGAGCTTGTACTATGGGTACTAGACAATGAATAAAAATACATATATACATTGTTTTTTGTAAATACATACATATTATACATAGAAACCCACAAACCAAGACAAATACCATATCCATGTACACAAATGTTTGACTTGTACGGCAATCGAACCCGTGACCTTGGGCGTGGCAGTCGGTTACACTAACCACTACGCCATCGAAGCCGACAATATATAATAATAAATTCCGTATCTTATGATGGTATAAAGGTTAAAACAACAATATCAGACATACCCTGTATATATATATATTTGTCGACAGAATGGTGGAGGATGTGCTGTAGTGTCGTGCGTGGAGATGTCGCAGCTAGGTGGCGTTGTAGTCGCAGTAGACACGCACGCACAACTACACGTGTACAAACTGCCCCAACCGTGGGCAGACATACGTATGTATTTTCTTTATAATATACTAGACTAGCTGACCCGCGCAACTTCGTCTGCTTCACATAAGATGGATTATCCAAAACTAAAAGAATTTTAATGTAGTTTAGAAACCAGCAGTTCCCGAGATTAGCGCGTTCAACCAAAACACAAACTCTTCAGCTTTATAATTCAGCTTTATGCTTTTTTACCCGTAAAGAATGGTTAATCCTGTAATACCTTAAATTAGAGATATTGGAAGCCCAGAATAAAATTCCAAAATATATTTGTTTTACCTAAGGAATGTCATTATTAAAAAAGGGTAGTATTTAACTGCCTTTGTTCCACCAAAAACACAAATTGCACACCAAAATATGCTTACTAAAATATTTTAAAGAGATCAAACTAAGTCGACGACGGGGCTCCTATTGTTGGGTAGGTTTAAAAAGGGCCATTTATTTTTTATTTTTTTTGACCCAGGAAAATCCTTTATGTATACCCCCCTCCCCGGGGGGGGGGGGGGTGGTTATGTGAGACTCTCCGCCCCTGAAGGGGGTCGGTATACACACTAAAAACCTGGGGTGAGCAGTCCCTCCGCCGACGGAGTGGGGCGGGATGGGGTCGCGTTAGGTTTAAGAAGGAACCGAACATAACCTAACCCATGCGAGACGGAATGCAGTGATTTGAGGCGTATAGGTGCTCGTTATGATATATTTTAGTAAGCATATTTTGCTGTGCAATTAGTATTTTTGGTGGTCATTATGTTTAATCCCATTAAAAATACTGTTTACTCGCAGTACTTTGCTTTTCTACACACCATGGCTATAAATTAATGATAACCATCTGTTTTTATTGTTATAACTAGCTGTTGCCCGCGATTTCGTCCGCGTGGACTTTAATTTATTACTTACCCAATACCTACTTTTAATTTGTTATCTAATTTTAATATATAAAACTACAACTAAAGAAATTAATAAGTCTAACTACACCTATATAGGTGTAGTTAGCTATATATTCAAAAAATACATATGGTATCGGGGACTTTTTTGTAGATATTGATACGTTCTATAATACTGTAGAACATTTTTTTGTTGTATCATCAATAGTTTCCGCAGCGCACGCGATGACAGATTTTTTATGACTAATTTTTCACACCTTGGGTTATTGCATTTATATTAAGGATCCCTATTTTTTATTGAAAATGTTATATAGCCTATGTCATTCAGTGAAGATGCAGCTTTCTAATGGTGAAAGAATTTTTGAAATCGGTCCAATAGTTTTTGTGTGAAAACATTACAAACATACATACAAAAACACAAATGTTTCCTCATTATAATATTAGTCATCCAGTTATCATCCAGTGGTCGGCAACCTTGTCGTCCAAAAGAGCCCAATAAAGACAATCCACAAGTGAAATCTATTCAGAGAGCCATTTTCTTTACTTAAGCTTTGCAGCGGACATTATTACGAAAAAAAATTGGACTAAAAGTACACTCACGAGCTTGCCTTTGTCAAATAAGTCGTTATATCGAACAGTAAATAAAATAAAATTTGGTATAATGGTAAGATAAGTTATCCATGCCTGCACTATACATTTCGTGGAAAAGCCGCAGCCCAGGAGTAAAAGAGCCGCATGCAGCTCGCGAGCCGTGATTGCTGACCACTAGACTATAACAATAGGTCATCATTCTCTTGCCCTGGTCCCAATTTATTTGGGGTCGGCGCAGTATGTGCTTCGCTTCCATACTTCTCTGTCACCCGTCATCTGATTATTTACCCCTTTTCCTTTCATATCCATCCTCACACAGTCCATCCATCTTTTCCTTGGCCTTCCTCTCCCTTTTCGTCCCTCTACCCTCATATCCATCACTTGCTTACCTACATACGTATTATCTCTTCGCATAACATGTCCATACCAAGCCAAACGATTTCCTTTCACCTTCTCGTCTATGGGCACCACTTTCAGACTACCTCTTACGTATTCATTCCTAATTCTGTCCATTCTCGACACTCCACACATCCATCGTAACATTCTCATCTCTGCTACATGCAATCGTTTCTCATCCATCTTCTTAGTAATATACATATATAGACTATAACAATAGGTATATAAAAATATTTATAAGTTGCTGTTGAAATTATTTTCAAATCAATATTAATTTATATTTAATCATAAAATGAGATTATATTAAAATTAAATAGTTAATAATGACTTGCTTTAACGGTGTGAAGTTTTGTTTTATATTATTTGGGTCCGATTAGCTCAATTGTAAGGTGTTTCAGGATTGATCATTATTTTCATCATTCTGTATATATTTATTTTAGTCATATACCATTTATCCATTTATTTTGCTATTCCAGCGACTCCGCTACACCCTGTATATATTTATTTGTCATATACCATTTATCCATTTATTTTGTTATTCCAGCGACTCCGCTAGCAGTTCAGCACGCGACGAACCTGCTTGAATACGCGCTGGTATCCGGGATCGATGCCCTGGATGTGCTTATGACGCTGAAACAGAATGTCGTTGAACCTGTATACGAGAGGTAACATCACATATAGATGTGTTACTTTTGACACTTGATTATTGATAATCAACTGGCCTTTATATTAACCTGTTGAATCGTAGCGGCACACCGGTGACCAGGAACAATAGATTTTTAATTATGCCCGAGTTTTTTGTAGGTTTCTTCATAACCCACCCTTAGCCTGAACCTAGCAACAAAACCTAAATGTAGCTTCAGTAAACTCACTTACCTATATCCATATTTTGACGTTTGTAGGCACATTACAACTATGTCACCTCAATTGTATCACTCAATTGTGCTGAATTATTGTTTAATATTTTTACTTAGTTGTATATTTCTGTTTACATGTGTGTATATATGTATGTATACTCTTTCGATGATCAAACAAACAAGCATTCTGAACACGCAATCGTAGTTTTCACTATACCTTCATAAGTGCTACTTTGTGACCTAAATGAATCAATGAGTTTTGACTTTGTATAACCTTTTTTTAACTACAGTAACTCGCAGTGTAAACTTTGCTTGCGCGTTTCAAGCGAAGTGTGTAATTGTGTACAGCGCCATCTATTGTCATCTACCGTAACTTCTTCGTCTGTGCGGAGGCGCTACAACCCAAGTTACTAATAATCTTAAAAATAAATATTACATATGTATTAGTTGAATAGCGAGATGTTTATTTTTCCAGATTGACTGAGACGTTCCAACGTCAGCCGGCCGCGTTCCAACAGTATTACTTCCATGGCTGGTTGAAAATGAGGATCGCGTTGTGCAGGTCAGTTTACTGAGATTTAGTTACAACATGTAAAAAAAAACGGCAAGTTTGCACATAGGCGTAGCGTATTCGGGGTGGTAGGAGCGGCCCGGCCCGGGTGGCACTTTTAGGGTGCGGCAGAATTTCACAATAAATAATAATCATTTCTTGTATATATTTAAATCATTTCATGACGAACGAGAGGAATGGGCACATGTTCAATAAACAATAATGATGACTGTTCTTGCCAAAAAGTTTATTAGTATTACTATATATTGTGTCTTTTAAATTGAAATACCTAAATAAGTGTGTACTGTTTGCAAAATCTCTTTTTCCGTCCTATGAAAACGTATCTTTTTAATGACAGTTAACAGTTTTGATGTCTAGTTTTGGAATTAATAATGTGATAACGTGTGAAGCCAAGCCATCGAATTAAACATGTCTTACTTATAGAAAGCCACTTATTAAAAAGTGTAGTCGACTCACAGTTTTTTTTGTTACATTATCCAAACCCTATAATAAACCAATACAAATTAAATCTACTTACAAATATATAAGACTAGCTGTGCCCGCGGTTTCACCCGCGTTTATAATTACTGCGCCCAGCGCCAATTTGCCCGCGGCTTCGCTAACGTAAATGTAGGTTAGGTTAGTAACAGTACTATTTCTTGATAAAAGGTCTAAACCTTATGTCTTTTTCTGGTCTCTGGACAACGTGTATGCAAAATTTCATGCTGGTCGGTCGAGCGGTTAAGGCATGAAAGTGTAACAAACAAACTCACATTCGCATTTATAATATTAGTTAGGATATAGGTAGCTCATAAGTATTCTTGTGAATAGTGAAGCATTTCACTTGATAAGTCTACCCAAGAGCACCTTTATGTATCTTATGTGTGGGCCAGCCAGTGCAGACCGGCGACACTTCGACCCAGTGGGATCTTTTGTGTCAACACTCTCCCAATAACGACTGCCATAGACGTTCATGGCAGCCGGGACCGACGGCTTAACGTGCTCTCCGAGGCACGGAGCAGGCGATAATTGTCAATCAATACGCACATAATTTCGAAAAGTCATATAACTTCCGAAAGTCAGAGGTGCGCGACGTGGGTTCGAACCCGCGACCCTCTGCATTGCAGTCTGTTGGTCTCCCTACTGAGCTATCGCTGCTTAAAAGCACCTTTACAATGATACATTGATTTTTGATGCGGACGAACTTGCGAATGATTTTCGGTCGGAATCGAGACTATGACATTGATTTTCGGTGCAACCGGATTTTCGGATAATTTTCGGCCGAAATTGCACGGCCAACAGAAACTACGGCCGATTCCAATTTTCAACCAATCTGTGACTATCGACAAGAGTACTCAAGAGTACGTCTGTATTATTATTATTTTTTTATTATTTTAAGGACCGCCAGTTGTGGGTTGTAGGTTTTTGTTGGTTGTTTAACCTATGAAGGCAGCCGCTGCGGGCACTAACATGTTTGTACGTGTGGTGCAGGCTGGTGCCCATGGCGCAGAGCTCGGTGTCGTGGCTGACGTGCCTGCAGGCGCTGCAGGCGGCGTGGGCGTGCGTGCTGAGCGCGCTGCGCGCCGACGACAAGCCCGACGCCGCGCCGCTCGCCGCGCTGCTGGACGACCACGCGCACGACCACGACAAGGTGCGCCCGGCCTGCTCCCCATGCCGCAGTACCGCTTAGCCGCATATAATGTCATCTAGACCGAATTTCGGTCACGGCGGCCAATCTTGGAGACTGGCTCTCTGCGCAGGAGACATTGTAGTGCATAAGTGTGTACGCAAACACAAGTGCACTCTCTGTTCCCTAACCCTCATGTTCCAATGGAACAGATAATCCGGCACGACCGGTGTAAGATCAGGCGCAGGACCAACGGCTTTACACGTGCTTTCCGAGACACGGGGATGTCTAACTAACTCGGGCTCGGATTGAGATTTCTTAACAGAAAAACCCAATATCTTTTTGTTGGCCCGACCCGAGATTCGCACCCGAGACATCATACACAACAGTCGCATTCAATACAGCTGCGCCACGGAGGCAGTTAAAATTTATTTAAAATTATAACCTCATACACACTTAGCCCAATCGATACGTCATTGGACTTGCGATTGAGAGCTTGCGGGTTTTTTTCTAAAGACAACTTTGCACTTGGTTTATCTTCTGTATCGCGAGAAACACCCAAACTTGGAACAACCATATGTGCATGACACAAAGTTTTGTCCCGTGTGGGAATCGAACCCACAACGCTCGGTGCAGTGACAGTGGCGAGACGACCCCTTAAACCACTGCGCCATCCGTGCCCATTGCACTACTGACGTGAACCCATTCCTATCACAAGCGTATTAACAAGAATACTAATAACTTGAAATACTCAACTGCCCTTCAAAAAATTTTGCTCTTAACTAAAAAGATGGCTGGTACAGGAATGTTCATATTCTATTCATGAGACAAAATATCCATGTCAATTTTATACGCATGATCTTGCAATAAAGTACAGACAAATATAATACCAAACATGTGCAATAACATTTGTAATGGATTGTTTAGGTATTTCATTTCACTGTAGTAATAGTAATTATAATTTAATATTTTTTTATCATACATTTACATTGGTGCTGAATGTTAATTATTTATTGTACCTGCCTGTTATAATCGTGTTCATTTAATGTCAATTTAATTTAGAACATAATATGCTCTTTCGTTTTTGTTAATTAATTAATGTCTTCTTCTCTCTTAGCCTTTATTATTCCCAAGTCACTTGCGGTCGGCTTTTCTGGTCTAACCGGATTTGATTTTTACACGGAGCCTCTGCCACCTGATCTCCGCAACCCGAAGGCTAACGATACCCTAAGGCTAGACCAGTGTCAGAATATTAGAGGGTACTGACTTTTCCAATAACGACTGCCATAGATGTTCATGGCAGCCGGGACCGACGGCTTAACGTGCTCTCCGAGGCACGGAGCAGGCGATAATTGTCAATCAATACGCACATATTTTCGAAAAGTCATATAACTTCCGAAAGTCAGAGGTGCGCGACGTGGGTTCGAACCCGAGACCCTCTGCATTGCAGTCTGTTGGTCTCCCCACTGAGCTATCGCTGCTTAATTAATTAATGTATACCTAATGTTAATTTTAATAAATATACAATATAATACATTTGCATGCCACTGTGTCGGTGAAACATGATGGATTAAAATTATATGTAACATCTTTGTACCGTGCTTCTAGCAAATAAATAAATGAATTGCAAGTAATCTATAAAAGGAAAAAGAAATTGGACCATGGTGCGTAAGTGAGCGACGCGTAAAATTGTTCAGTTGCTCATACCACCTCAGCTCCGTCCAGAAATATATTAGGGGATTGATATTGCGCAGTACTTCCTTCATCGTTTCTGCATTGATCAAAAGCTTCGCCTGATAGATGCTCACGCTTTCACAATGTAGAAGCACGTAAGCCGGCGTCTCCTCAGTCTCCATGCAGCGTCTACATAGACTGTATGTGATGCCAATGTTGAAAAGGTGTTTGCTAAATGAGTAGCCAGCTATTATACCTACTAGGTGACGTAGGTTTTTTCTTGAGGAACATAACAGTTTACGCGAATTTGTCAAATAACGGAAGGTGGAAGAACCCCTTTAGCAATAAAGACTATGTGTCATACCTATACCTGACATTATAGATAATTGGTGACTAAATAATTTGGTGAAGGCGGACACCTTGCCATTGCCCATCTGGGACCAAGAATCGTATGATCCATATTAATAATAATATAATAATATTCTATCACATACACACAACACCATCTAGCTCAAACTAAGCAGAGCTTGTACTATGGGTACTAGACAATGGATAAACATACATATATACTTTTCTTTTGTAAATACATACATATTATACATAGAAACACCCAGAGCAAGACAAACATTCATGTTCATGCACACAAATGTTTGACTTGTGCGGAAATCGAACCCGCAACCTCAGGCGTGGCAGTCGGTTACACTAATCACTACGCCATTGAGGTCGTCAAGTCAAGACATATTGAATGTTTCTAAAGTCCCTCAAAATACAGAAGTTCCAAATGTTTTCAAGGTGTTTCTTTTAAGTAAAATATTTGATTTTCTTAGACGTTGCTAAGCCTGGAATCGAAGTGCGACACGATAATGGAAGCAGCGTCAATGGCGCCACTACGTCTTGCGCTACAGCGAGCAGTCGATATCGCACTCACAGCGCTGCTGTCCCTCTGTCAGCATCAACACCAGCATCTCATGCACCATTCGTGAGTAACTTTTATATTTTCAAAATATTATTAGGGACATTAACTCAACGAAAAATTCTGATGGCAGTAACTTTTCAATTGTTGCGTCATCTTTAAATAGTTCATCGCCAGCTGCAATTCTGTATTTTGACATTTAGTTTATCATTATCATCTCATTAATAGAATGACATTTAACAATTTTCAGTACATTGGATTTTTTATGACTATAGTCTATCGTTTGTTTGTACTTCTAGCATAAAGGAGAAGACATTATGTACTTGCGTGATTCGCCGTATACTCGCGTACTGCTGCGATATGGTAAAGTGGAAGAGGTGGAATTTGGCAAATACTAAATAAATCATACTGCGACGTGGCAAATATAAAAGTTTGGTATTTACCACATGGCAGTCATGTCTAAACACGCGCGTATTTTGTATTCAGGTTTTTTAAATTTGATTAGTGTTTGTACACTTAGATGCGAAGAAATGTACAATCAAGTGGTCAAGCAAAGTGGATATCGTCATCCGGAGTACTAGCGTTTCGGCTTTAAGAATTGTGGTGTTGTCGTGCAGGTACGAGGTGTGGGCGGACCCGGCGGGCGTGGCGCTGCTGCGCCGGCTGGCGGGCGTGGCGCGGCTGGCGGGGCGCGCGCCCGAC
Source organism: Catocala fraxini (assembly GCA_930367265.1). Classification (NCBI taxonomy): domain Eukaryota; kingdom Metazoa; phylum Arthropoda; class Insecta; order Lepidoptera; family Erebidae; genus Catocala; species Catocala fraxini. Next base: position 2,646,003 of record OV884051.1, read on the forward strand.
CCGCTGCTGCGGCCCCTGGCCCGCCTCGCCGCCTGCCCCACGCCCAAACCTGACCTCATCGGTACGTGGGCACATTACCTCCGACTCAATGCCTCACCGACCCCTCCCTGTGGCCAAGATACTTTTAAGCATCTCTGATCAGTCGTGTGAGTCTGCTCGACTGGCAGTGAGTTAACTATCCTCATCCTGGACATCCCGTCTACTCTTCGCCTGTTACCTTAGAACGCATGGTGCAGGCATCCCGAATTTATATATCTATTTATTTATTCATCACAGTATATGATTTCCCATTCGCCACCCCTTATATTTATCGATATAAATATCGATATTTATATCGAAGGCCTGGAAATATCGATGGTCGATAATATCGACAGCTTCAATGCGATATTATCGATAATTCAGAACTTTCAAGTTAATAGTAGAAGTGGGTAAATAAGAAGGAAATAATAAATATCGATATTTATTTCGAAGGCCTGAAAATATCGATGATCTGAACCTACTATTTTACGTGAGTGTTTCCTATCATGGAAAATGATTTAGGGCACTTTATAGATAGTCTAGAAGCTATTGAGACTCTAGAGAACATTCAGCAAATAAAAGACCATGCATTGACCGTGAAAGAGTCAACTACTTCGATAAATACGACGATGTCGACTTTTTCATAAAATATAGGTTATCTAAACAGTGTTCTATATTTATTAGAAAATTGAGCATCTTTTAGAATTCAAAGATAACAAAAGATGTAAGCTTTAATTAACACGAATAGGAGTTCCAAATAATCACACGACGACGTATGTTAACAAATGACATAAGGTTTCTCGTTCATTTGCCAAAAAAGCAAAGGAACACGGGTCCTACAGCCTATACGCATGCACCGAGAATATTTTTATTTTTAAATTAAACTGAATAAAGTTTAAAATATGTAAAAAAATATTGTTTTTCTATATATTAATAATACTACTGTTAAGTTTTCATTCAAAAGAAATATAGAAAATTTCATCTTATCGATAAAACATCGATGTCAGAAACGTGACTTTAGAAAAAGTTAACTGTCACTTACTTAGGGAATGCCTTCGTAGGTGATACCTAGTATGATGAAATTGAATTTAGGTAAGTATTCGATTAAGGGATGCCTCTAGCTTAAAAGACACCCTTAGAGGCCTGTTGGTGAAAACGGGCATAAGAGTTATTAAATTGATAGAAAACTTAAAAAAAAGGCAAGCTTGTATATACTTTTTGCTTTTAATCCTAACTTTTTTCATTATCATGTCCCCTGCTAAAGCAAAGGTTAAGTTAGAAAAATGGCTCTTTGAATAGATTTAACTTATGGATTGTCTATATTTGGCTCTTTTGGACGCCAAGGTTGCCGACCACTGGTCTAGGGTATTAGGCCTGGGTCGCGACTGCATGCGAAAGTGATTCGCGCGGCCCCGTCGATAGTGGTTTTGTCGAGGAACACCGTGGTAGGTTTAGTCGGTATTCCGGGAGGTCCTTTATTTTTTCCACATCTTATTTTACCCCGGCGAGTCCGACGTAACCCCTCCGCCCGCCCCCGCGGAGGGGTATGCGTCATGCATTCCCCCACGTAAAAAAAAATAAGAAAGTGTATTAGGCCTAATAGGTATGTAGGTACTTTAGGGCTCCAAAGGTTCTTGTCATATAATTGTGCGCATACCCTTCGTTACTACTAAGATGATGACTGTATCTCCAACCCGCTGCTACAACCATTACCGAGTATACTTTACACCGGTAAATGCTTACTGCCGAACGTTAGGGTATTTTCTATTTAAGAATCAAGAATGATACATTTCCAAATTTAAAATTTCAAGTTATCTATAGATATAGTATTGATACCTATTTAGATTTTCTGACCTCAAGACCAGTGACGTAGAGGGGAGCCAGCCGCCCGGGGTGAAACAAAAATTTTGCTGCCCTCTTTTTTAGTTATTTCAATTTAAATGACTATAATATACAGAAATTTATAGTAAGAACGGTCATCATTATTGTGTATTGCTATCAGCCCATTCCTCTCGATTGTCATGAAATGGTTCAAATGTTTAAAAGATATTATTATTATAATTGTGAAATTTTGCCGCCCCCTAAAAGTGCCGCCCGGGTCGAACCGCCCCTGCTGCTCCTACTACGCTACGCCACTGTGCAACAGATATTCATAATTTCATATCTAATGTTCAATATTTTATGTCGAGTATTCTGTAAAAATAGTATTGATAGTTAGATTACCTAAAATTTTCTGTTTCAGAGGAATGCGCGTCTCTCACAGCGCAGTGGTCGGGCGCGCGGGTGTGGGAGTCGTTACCCCGGTGTAGCATCTCCGCGCCTCACTCAAAACAGTGGCCGTTTTACGTAAGTATATACAAAGTGCTGACATTTCCTGCAATGGTTCAAGATGTGTTGAAAAATATAGATAATATTATTTTAATAACTTTAAGGTGCTCTTAACTTAGCTTTTGTCCAGAACGTCTCCGATCTGATCGAGAAACGTTCGCCTAGGTCTTCCCCTTGCGACTGTTCCATTCACACTAGCCTTATAAACTTTCTTAATCAGTCTTTTCTCGTCCATTCCTTCTACATGCCCAAACCAGCTTGACATACCCTTTTCTATTCTTGTCACTATATCCACTTTCATGCCGCATCTCTCTCTAATCACACTATTCCTTATTCCTTAAACCGGTGAGCGTGTATGAGGAATGTGATGAAAGTGAATGAAGCCAGAGAACTGTGTTAGGATCGTAGCAAATGGAAATCCTTAGTCTCTGCCTACCCCTCTGGGAAACAGGCGTGAATCTATGTATGTATGTATTTTATAACTTCATCGCTAAAAATTACGTTTAAATCCCTCGCCCCCCATTCAAAACTTAGGTGCTTTGCACTTGTCGGTGTAGCAATCTCCATCTTTCTCTATCCAATGCCATCTCTTTCAGTTCCTTATAAGTTTCAACTTTCACAACTTCTTTCAGTTGATCGGTGCACCTTCTTCTTGGTCTTCTTCTCTTCCTTCTTGCTTCTATCTTCCCTTCCATTATGTTTGTGATAAAATTGTCATGTCAAATTAGGTGTCCTATCAGTTTACCCCTTCTCATCTCTATGTGTTTCAAAATTTCACGATTTTCTTTTACTCTTGTTGTCAATATTTCTGTGTTAGTAACTTTTTGTGTTTAGGGCACTTTCTCCATTCGACGCCAGCACCACATCTCAAAAGCTTCCAACCTTTACCTGTCTCTCGGTCTTGAGGTCCACGTTTCGCAATCTTATAGGGCAAAGCTCCAGATATAAGATTTAATTCGTTTTTTATCGGATATCTTTGCTAATTTTTGAAGTGAATAGATGTTTTTTTTTTGTGGAAGGTCTGTTTTGCAATCGCTATTCAAATTTTTATGTCCTCTGATAGTCTTGTATCTTCTGTTATTACACTACCTAGATATTTAAATTGTTTTACTTGTTCTATTGGGTTATGGTAAATTTTGATAGGGATGAGATTTGGAGGATTATTATCATTCAATTGGTTAATGGATATTTTGATAAAAATATGATATATTTTGTAATATTAAGAGTACGTAGTAGTCTAATTGACCTCTTGATATTTAGAGTAAATTAACACCGACAACCTGTACCTCTATCTTTTATTTAGGTTATTAAAATAATCGCTTCATAATATATGAAAGGAATTAATTGACTGACATAATCTTCGAAAATAGAGCCTTATTTTAAATAGTGACTAAATAAAGATAGCTGTGATAAATTTTAGACTTATCATACTAAATTTCAGAATACAATAGATTTTGTTACATTTTTGAATGAATTTCAGTTTCGAACAAAATTGAAATAGTCCGAAATTTCGGTTTTAGCTCCATATCCTGTTTTGGTTTAACACAAATTTTAAGAGATAATACATATACCTACAGAGTGCCGATTATAAAATGCAGGCATTTAAAAAGCACGACATAACTGTCTCTTGAGTCGAGACTGGGCAATCATTAACCATGTCTCCTGCATGTAGCTGGAGTACGGCGTGGAGCCCGAAGCCCTGCGCTACAGCCCGGAGCCGCCTGCGTACGCACAGTGCGAGACCACGCCCTCCGTCACTATGGATGCTATACGGTATGTATTGCAGTATGACTAGATTTTGTTCGCGTAAATGTAGGTAAGTTTAGGTAAGGTGCTCGGCGAGATCGCGATTGCATGTAATATTTATTCGCGCGGCCTCGCTATCTTTGTTAACGTCGAGGAACACCGTGGTAGGTTTAGTCAGTAGTACCTCATCTTTCCCCGGGTGAATTCGACATATACCTCCTCTGCCCCGCGGATAGGTACGCGTCAATGCATTCCTCGAGTTAAAAAAAAAGTTATGTTGGGAACAGTAATTTTTACTGGATGAAATACACCCTATGTTCTTTTCTGTTCCTCTGACAACGTTTCTGTGAAATTTCATGGTGACCGGTTGAGTGGTTAAGGCGTGAAAGTGTAACATAGTTTATAGTTTAGTAATAGTTCATGCAGAAATGGTTGCAGCACCTTACAGCTCTTATGATTTTTAAACAAAAACTTGACGATTAAAATGAGTAACCATGAGTTTCTTGCTTCTTCTCATGAGCCCTACACCCTTGCTAAACGTGGCAGTAAATGTAAATTCACAGAAAAAATATATTGTTACTTTGACATTCATAAGTGTTGTGTTACCTTGTAATAATCTGAATAAATTTATTTTGACTTTTTATTGGTGTGTCATATCGTTAGTACTAAACTCAGCATAGTAACTGTTATACCTTTTTCAGATGTCGTCTTTATTTGAAGCTAACGATTGAACCACATAAAGCTTTGTCATAATAATTATAATCCCTTACTAAAAACCTACTGCTGGATGGATATTTCTCAGTGTGAAAAGAGTTACTCCATCGTCCATCACACTGACCCAGTGAGGATTGGCAAACTTGGATTGGATTTAGGTGCTGTCCCTCGCTAAACTAGGTAGTTAATTTCAGAAGGAACTTCTAGTAAGGAATGCCTCAAGGAAGCGTTTTAGGTTCTAGATCTGTCATTGGAGTTTTATTTAGTATTTTTGAATATTTGTGCCTAATTACCCCTAGCCGGCTATGCTTTATTATACATGAAAGAATTTAGTTCCAAAACTTTACCTATTGCAGCATAACATTTTTGTAGTTATAGACTCTTCAGGAGCCAGCCTCTAAACGAGCATGTGCTCATAGAAAATTGAATAATGATCTAGTACTTAGGAAAAAAATTAGACAATAAGACGTTAACTGAACACAATATAATTACAATTTACATAAACTGAACCAAATTACAAAAGGCACAATCCCGGGATGTGGGTCCGCGGTGATACAAAGATTCCAGGTTGTATCAAAAATCAGGAACATTTAACTGCGCGGCGGTCAAGAGTCGAGAGAGGGCTCCACCGCGCGCTTTCACTATATCTCTGGTGGGACCGCCACCACACCCAGCAGGGCCAGGTGATGCACGCGCCGATCGCGTGACAGCTAATATCCATAGAAACTTTTAAACTAGTTGGTTATTGTCGGTAGGTACATGTACTTGGGCGGCGGGTCCCGGCCAGCGCGCTGGCGCCAGTGTGCACGCTGCGGGTCCCGCGCGCTCCCCAGCGCGCTACAGCGACACCCGCTACAGAGGGCCTACGACGCGCGCTTCCTCGCCGCCTGCAGGTACGTACTACATACACACGCTGCGGGTCCCGCGCGCTCCCCAGCGCGCTACAGCGACACCCGCTACAGAGGGCCTACGACGCGCGCTTCCTCGCCGCCTGCAGGTACGTACTACATACACACGCTGCGGGTCCCGCGCGCTCCCCAGCGCGCTACAGCGACACCCGCTACAGAGGGCCTACGACGCGCGCTTCCTCGCCGCCTGCAGGTACGTACTACATACACACGCTGCGGGTCCCGCGCGCTCCCCAGCGCGCTACAGCGACACCCGCTACAGAGGGCCTACGACGCGCGCTTCCTCGCCGCCTGCAGGTACGTACTACATACACACGCTGCGGGTCCCGCGCGCTCCCCAGCGCGCTACAGCGACACCCGCTACAGAGGGCCTACGACGCGCGCTTCCTCGCCGCCTGCAGGTACGTACTACATACACACGCTGCGGGTCCCGCGCGCTCCCCAGCGCGCTACAGCGACACCCGCTACAGAGGGCCTACGACGCGCGCTTCCTCGCCGCCTGCAGGTACGTACTACATACACACGCTGCGGGTCCCGCGCGCTCCCCAGCGCGCTACAGCGACACCCGCTACAGAGGGCCTACGACGCGCGCTTCCTCGCCGCCTGCAGGTACGTACTACATACACACGCTGCGGGTCCCGCGCGCTCCCCAGCGCGCTACAGCGACACCCGCTACAGAGGGCCTACGACGCGCGCTTCCTCGCCGCCTGCAGGTACGTACTACATACACACGCTGCGGGTCCCGCGCGCTCCCCAGCGCGCTACAGCGACACCCGCTACAGAGGGCCTACGACGCGCGCTTCCTCGCCGCCTGCAGGTACGTACTACATACACACGCTGCGGGTCCCGCGCGCTCCCCAGCGCGCTACAGCGACACCCGCTACAGAGGGCCTACGACGCGCGCTTCCTCGCCGCCTGCAGGTACGTACTACATACACACGCTGCGGGTCCCGCGCGCTCCCCAGCGCGCTACAGCGACACCCGCTACAGAGGGCCTACGACGCGCGCTTCCTCGCCGCCTGCAGGTACGTACTACATACACACGCTGCGGGTCCCGCGCGCTCCCCAGCGCGCTACAGCGACACCCGCTACAGAGGGCCTACGACGCGCGCTTCCTCGCCGCCTGCAGGTACGTACTACATACACACGCTGCGGGTCCCGCGCGCTCCCCAGCGCGCTACAGCGACACCCGCTACAGAGGGCCTACGACGCGCGCTTCCTCGCCGCCTGCAGGTACGTACTACATACACACGCTGCGGGTCCCGCGCGCTCCCCAGCGCGCTACAGCGACACCCGCTACAGAGGGCCTACGACGCGCGCTTCCTCGCCGCCTGCAGGTACGTACTACATACACACGCTGCGGGTCCCGCGCGCTCCCCAGCGCGCTACAGCGACACCCGCTACAGAGGGCCTACGACGCGCGCTTCCTCGCCGCCTGCAGGTACGTACTACATACACACGCTGCGGGTCCCGCGCGCTCCCCAGCGCGCTACAGCGACACCCGCTACAGAGGGCCTACGACGCGCGCTTCCTCGCCGCCTGCAGGTACGTACTACATACACACGCTGCGGGTCCCGCGCGCTCCCCAGCGCGCTACAGCGACACCCGCTACAGAGGGCCTACGACGCGCGCTTCCTCGCCGCCTGCAGGTACGTACTACATACACACGCTGCGGCTCGACGATACCTCATTGGAGTGTATAAATTAGACTAGTGGATTTGGCAACACGCTAATAAATCTAATAAAATAGTGGGTATTGTTTTTCTTATTTGTATTGTTAATTATGTAGCTAGAATCATCCCTATTTGTATTATGTGAACTGCTTAGGTACTATTTATCTCGTCCACATTAGCATAAGATCGCAAAAACAATGTTGGTATTAAAGGATGAAATCGTAGCTTGGCGCAGAGAGCACGCTTTTGCTTTTTTAACGTGGCGGTCAGAGTTAACCTCAAATGATAACGCAAAAGTAAATTAATCCTAAAATAATCTAAGATAAAGTACACGCCTATATGCTCAAGGAGATAGTCAGTTATATTACATCCACATTTTGCTAGCATTGGTTTTGAAACCCACGTAATATTGAGCGAGCCTTTTACCGTCTACCGGGCAGTTCCAGACTCCGTGCTAATACTGAGTATTTTCACAGACAAACTGCGTAACTCGGGAATCTAACCTGCGAAATCATTCACAGCAGTCGCATTCACTGTATAGCTCATCTTGACACAGCCACTATCACAAGCTGGAAATCTGTTTACAGTAGTGAAATAAGTCGTTGATTAGTCGAAAGTCGTGGTGCAATCAATAATTTAGTATCGCTAGGCATTGTGGTTTCAGAGATATTGATGTAGCTGCGCCGCAAGTCGTGAGCGCTAATTTTGGCATAGACCGACCAATTCTGGTACTTGACGACCAATTTCGACAGTCCTTAAGATTTGTTTTTAATATTTAATTTATTTATATTTCAGATGCGGTGGAAAATGGACGTTATTCTCAAATATATAAAATTCTTAGCTTTAAGTTGTTCAATAGTATGTATGTTTATTAATAATTATGTAAATATAAATAAATTAATCATTTATAAGAATTGAGTGTTGAGAATTATTTAATACCTGGAACATCAATCATATATTTAAATATTATAGGTATGTACATAGTTTGTTTCAGGTACCTATTAAATATAGCCGAATAAAATAAATTGGGTATAGACCCAATTTAATCTTTATGTATCTACTAGCTGACCTAGCAGTATGAAATATACTTTACGACTTTTTCTCATATCTACCAAATATACATAAAGCTTCATAAAATCGGTCGAGTCGTTCCGAAGGAGTGCGACCACAAACACCGTAACAGAGATTTTTATGTATATAGATATTAAATAAATCTTTGCTAAAATACTAGGGTAATTGAAAGAAACATTTAAGACTTCTTTGCAATTATTCGATCGAATCTTTAATCTTTGTAAACATTCAGGTTGTTAGACTAGTCTTTGCCAGCGACTTCGCACATGTGGAATTTGCAAGTAGAACCTACCTATATTCAGCCACGACACAGGCTTTATTCCTAAGGGGCTTAGTCTTTTAACATTTTGACCGTCACAGTCATGTATACATGACAAAGCAAAATCTGTCCAGCACACCACGGTCACGACTACGCGGAGCCGAGAGCACGCTTTTGCTTTTTTGACGTGGCAGTCAAGGGTTAAAAAATTATAAATAAAACACACAAGTCGATTTTTTAATAGTTTTATTGGAAACAAAATAATAATTATGCTATATATTGCACGTGACTCGCAAGTCTAGATCCACACTTTGAGCAAAACCCCACTTTCACTTACATATGCCAGACAAACGCACTCGACTCGAAAACGCAAGTCGCACAGTGCGATCACAACTTTAAACGCAGTATTTTTGAACAAACAATTTTACTTACTGCATAATAGAAACAAAACTTTTAGGCGAATAACGGAATTATTGTTACTTACTAAAACTATTAGTCGATTATATGACTAAAAACTAATCCTTTTAGTAACATATTCACCGTAAAGTTTCAGATACTTGTAACTTCTTTCGAGAAAATAATTATTACGTTTAATATTTATTGCTAGGAACATTAGCTATAAAATAATAATATAAATGGCAACAATAATAATATTATTTAAATAAAGTCGATTTTCACAGCTAACGTTCGAGTAAAATGTTGTTATTATTTGCAAGTAATAAGTTACAAGTTGTTGAATATCAAACATCTGTTGATCACCGAATGTTACATTGGAATCCATGTCTTCGATGGACAGGTAATCAAAATAGAAATATCATTTCCATGTCTATTAATCATCAATGAATCTGATTTTCTTTGACAATAATTCTGCCGTGGTAATCGAGAGGGCAGTAAGTCAGAAAAAGCAGTTTTAGGAAACAGCGCGCAAAGATTTTTTTACAATCTTAGCGTTTGTGATAAAACTATATACTCGAATTTTATGTTCTATATGTCAGAAGAAAGGACAAAAATATGTTGTTTACAGTATTAGTAGAAGCATTTCAAATCAGTAGTACAAAAAATGGCTATTTTTGACTTACTGCCCTCTCGATTACCACGGCAGAATTAGGATGAACTTTTTCCCCCGCCAAATTTTGACAATACAAATCCAGTGTTACCATGACAAAAAAATATCGGCAAAAATGTTGACTTGTCAGAAAATATAATAAAATGTACAGTCAATATGGTTTGTCGATGTTTTTCCTCGTTTTATACAGATGCTTGGTAAGATGTTGTGTTTGGGTTTCACACCTGGTCCCTTAGGCGTTGGGAGCTATTAGTGGGTACATACTTTTTGTTGCGTTGCGAATAATGTTGATTGATGCCTATTTCTTTATCGCAATATAATTTAGGCTGCCATTTTTCTGCACTTGCCAAAATTGCAGTTGCAGTTCGAACGTAGCCCGACAGCCCTTGGACTGCGTTTTAAAAGTTTTATGAAAATGTAAGTGGCAAGATTGGCAGTACTATAACGCTTCAAACATATAATTCGAGGCGCAGACTTAAATTAGACGCCTTCATCGAGGTTACGACTGCTACATCGTATTGTAAATAGTAACGCGTTTAGCGGCCGCGGTGGCGATCAATTACATTCAATTATGGATAGACTATTCGTCTGATCTGATCGCGACCGCAAATTGCAGCGGTCAGACATTGTTCCCAACGCAACAAGCTCGCTACATCGCCACATAATCCTCAAATTATTCCATTTCCAACTAAATCTCAACAACATCATGATTCGATCAACAAAAAAATTGCAATATAATCAAAAAAGGCTCAAATATAAACTAGTACAAAAAGATTCTACGACCACACAAATGGAACATAGACGAAAACATCTGTCAACGAAATGTACGCCATCTTGGCTGCTGTGCCGCCATTTTGTTTACGTATAAAATATAACATGACAATCTTATTTATCATGTCTTGATGGTAAGAATACAGTCCGTATGATAGTAAGCGGTTACCGTAGCCTACGGACCCTCATCAAGGGTTATAAATCGTGACCATACAAAATAAATTCACGATTTGAAAATAGTAAATCCAAGATGGCGTGCTGAGAAAGCAAGAGATTTCGTTCACTGATATATTCGTTTGGTAGCATTGTTTAGTAATGTGACCATACATATCAGAAACGATAACGTAAGTCTGTATATCAGAAAGATTCTTATTTTCATACAAAAATATACTGATGTGAGACCGAGACGCTTTCATAGGTTAGAAAGAAACAATCCACTAGTTTATTATAGCTGCCCTGATTTTAACCAGCAACAAAAATATTCTCTTAGCTAAGTTCAAATTTATTAAGCTTTAATTGAAATTGAGATTCTTTAAAGTGAAGTTAACCCTTTATTTATTTTATCGGTTTTAGTTCAAGTTTTTACGAAAATAAGGTCTCTTTTACATAATATTACAGACTTTTAAAGACAAGAATCATCGATAGTACATTGTCACATTGCCAAACGAGCATCATTTCATCAAAATAATTCACCTACAGCGGGCATTTTGCCCAACAGTAAAATATCACGGGCAAACAGTGCCCCAAGAGAAAATATATTCGAGTTTCACTGTAAAACACAGTTTTTCAGTTCAATAAGTGTATAACAAACATGTTTTTTTTTTATTAAATACAAATGCTGCATAACATGCTTCAGAATTATGAAGTTCAATATATTATTTTCGAGAAAATAATCACTGAATTCTATAGTGAGTGCTAAGTATATTTCTAGAGGGTCTATACAGCGAATGTCAAAAAATATGCTTTGGTACAAATTATGAATATCTTTTAAATGGCATTTAGTACTAAATTGGTAAAATATTAACCTACATTGCAAATTTCAGCAATGTTATATGAAGTTGCGAATGCAGTATTATTTTTTAATACTGGTACTAAATATTACCAATTAGGTACTAAATTCCGGTGATAAAATTATCAAAAACAAATTTTCATAGACATCGATAGAAATCCGTCTTGCTTTTCAGATAATTTATTATTCATCGCTGTATAGAAGCTATAGAGCAATACATTTGTATTTTAAATACAATATTTTGTATCACGGCGTGTCATATACAATTAACGGAATTAACATTCGTCAACAATTAATCTGTGTCAAAGATATTTGTCGCCCCTTTTTTGTCAAACGTAGACATTTTTTGCCCCATTACATCATACATATTTGTACTTCGGATATTTATTGATCTATTTCATGAGACATTTGTAACATTTGCCCCATTTTGTATTTTTGTTACGTTTCGGTATTTATTGCCCTTTTTATCAATAAAATTTATTGCTTGCCACGCCATGATACATAACACTAAATATATAAGAACTTATTTGTTGATATTTATTAATTTAGTATGATATTATTTTTATTAGAGCTATAAGTACTCTATAATTAACATGGCATACGAATAGTCATAAGCCGCCCATGTTGCCCCAAAAGTTATATTAATGTCGTACACTTATAAAGGGGCGAGAATGACGTAATAGCTGTCGTAAAGGTGTGACTGGTGTGTAACATTTTGGCTATAATGTAACAACAATATACGAATGTTAATATACATTCGACACGTGTACTATGTCGTTCCTATGAGAGTCTGATTTTGTTAGATTGTTCTGAGATTATTTGCCCCAAATGTTACATTAACACAAAAATGTTACATTTCTGTCTAAGTTACTCAACTTCCGTCAAGTCACACGCGACACCATACCGTTTCATGTGACAAGGTGACAATTTTTAATTTTCAGGAAACAAAATGGCGACGAGTTTGACCGGATAGAAATTTGACCATAAATTACTCCTTAGGGCTATTCATTAACTTTACATACGTTGGACATAAAAACAGTAGAATACGCTCAGTTTGTACTAATTTAAAAAGACAAACTGTTTTATCTATAGAGGCATAGACACTATACGATACAGTTAAACTGAGATTCCGGCACACATCCTTTAGAATCACATGCACTTAAACAAATGGAAAACATACAGCTTATATAAATATCACTCAATTTATGGCAACACTGTGTGTTGCCAGATTTAAAATATATCGTTGGAATTTTTATAGTATAGAGGTACTACACGGCGGTGTGTTGATTCTGATGATACGGTATCTCTTTCTAATCACTGGAAGATAAGGACAAGATAAGGTCATACTACTTAGAGAGTGACTAAGTTAATAATGTAATGTCTCATCACTAAAGTCACGTGAACTAACTATAGCTGATGTGATTCTAGTGATGTCACAAAGATTGTAAGTTCTAATTATTAATATATTTTTGTCTTTATTAGAAACAGGTTTAATTCAGAATCAGCACAATTCCCGACGAAACTATCCTAAAGTACATTTTTAAAGCAGCCACACCAAGCGTATAGATTGGCAACATTGATGCAGTGTTGCCATAGATTCAGCGGACCAACCAGAGGATTAACACGTGATTGGCTTAAAAAATTGCTGTCACATACTGTAATATACCAGAGTAGTGTAGGGGCTGTATAATAGTACAAACTACACATATTTGGATATCCGGGTATGACGCGGGGATACAGTTCTGCTCGCTCCTCGCACGTACGCACGTATGCACGCACGCAAGCAAACACGCACGCACGCTCGCTTAGTGAATACGTAATTTTTGGCGTTATATTACCTTGGCGTTCAAAACGTTTGTGGCAAAAACAGTACTTATTTCATCCAGAAATCGAAAAGACTATCTTTAAAATAGTGCCTAGACATATGTAAATTTTGAAATTTATTTTGCAAACTTTTTGGAGATAGACATTTGTAATATTCAATAATAATTTAAAATATATAGGGTAGATTGAATTTTGTTAGTTCATGTCTTCATTTCAACCAAGAAAGGCCGCGTTACTTTGGGTGATTATATTATTGCGGCCTTATTATTAATTATTATTGATTTTACATTGTTTTTAAGAGAAGCACACAGTCCGGCTGATGATAAGCGGTATTGTAGCTTATGGACGCTTGTTATAATAGGCTATCACTTACGCGTTGCCGGCCCGTCTATATAACCTCGCTAATACTCCAATACAGCGTTACTTACATTATCTTATAACGTGTATGTACAATAAACCAATTATCAAAATTCGCGGCTGCACAGATAGTGATTATAAAAACAGTCAAGAAGAATAAATATTCCGGAATCAGTTCGTATCAAATTAGGGGAAACCATTCTTCCTGCTTCGGTATAATTTGTGGAAGGAACATACGCGGTATTTGACAAATGTAAGTTACGCGGTATTGGACCATCAATGACGATCAGCTTTTCGGCTAAAACATGGATCACAGATAGCTGGCCTACAAACACCGCAGCCTCTCTTCTAGAAATCTCGAAACCCTATATCGCAGCAACAACACTAGGTTGTAAGATTCACATCAAACCGAGAACTTCTAATTTAGAATAATTTTAACATTTTCTTTTCACAGTTAGCAGTAGCCCCTACACTCAACGCAAACAATACTCGATCTCGCTCGCACACTCATTGTCTCGCTCATACGCCACGCACAACCACTTGTTATATTTATTTATTTATAATAACTAAACGCAGGCGGCTCGTATCGGTCTCAAATTTATTCACTTGATTTTTTTTTGTGTTATCTTGTGCGTTTATATACAAAATAGTAATTAAAAATACATTTTAGTATGTACTGATGATTTAAAAATAAATTGGAGATTATAATAAATTAATGTTTTTATATAAGTGCGCTTTTTTGTAGAAATACTTATGTATATATGTATATCACCAAAGTAGAAGGCAGTAGTATATTTTACTCACAATTTGGCAGTATTTTAAGTCCCAAGAAATAGGGGACGAGCTTGCCTTTTCTGAATTAAATTATATCACAAAATGCTGCCTAGGATTTTTGGCGATATTTTTAATACATCTCTAAAGATTTTTGATAAAATATTACGTTTCGGGAATGTTATTTATTATTATTCCTGAGTGACTAATATTGTCCGAATCTTGTCTAATTTCGTTTAACATTTCCATTTTTTCCATTGATTGAAAATAAATATATTACGATTAGCGGGGATGTACGATATGTCTTGGTAAGTTGACTGATAATCACCAAAATGTGATAATCTTTTAGTTAGTTTATAAATTGGTCGATAATAATTAATTAATCACCGAAAGTTGTCAAATGTCTTCAAAGCATATCCGATTGATATAAGACTATATTTTTAGATTTGATAATCACCGAAAAATGGAAAAATGTCTAATTATTTATTGATAGATTTTCGGTTAAAATATAAACATTTTACAATAACCGCGATGTTCGCTACATCACCGCGAGTTGCTTAATTACCGAACATTGTCTAATCCTAGTTGTCGGACAAACCGACACGAGCCACGCCACGTGTCTATACTAGACTTACACGTGTTTCCGGCCATCACCGCCAGCCATACCATAGCCACAGCTATGATATATATAACTATAATACTATACCGTTGACACCGCCGTAACGGGTGCTTTCATGCGTACGCGCTCGTTCAACTACACACGACAGTTTTACGACAATCGGGTTGTATCTATACTAATATTTTAAAGAGGAAAGATTTGTATTTTTGTTTTTTTGTAAGTATTTAACTCAAGAACTATTTAACCGATTTTAAAATTATTTCACCAGTAGAAAGCTATATTATCCCCAATTAACATAGGTTATATGTTATTAAAAAAAATAACTGTCACTAACATAACCTAATCTACTTTTACGCGAGCGAAGACGCGGGCAAAAGGTAGTATGACATATATGACAGACGGTTTTACGACAGTGTTTTGTTTTACATCAGCTTTTATAATATGCCACTGCTGGACAAAAGCCTCTCCCAAATCACTCTGTTGGTGGATATCCTCTGCCAGTCTCTATCAAATGCGTCTAGGTTAATTCGAGGAGTGGTTAATACAAAAAAATATATATAATCACAATATAACATTGTGCTGGTAAATAACGCTATCTGAATGTAGACAACTCCATTAAGAGTTAAATGAAGGTGAATCAGACCTACATTTAGTCAGTTACGTAGGTAAGTAGTAAAATTCGAATTTATTGCCGGGCAATACCAGATATCGAACTGCTACTGAGATTTATAATAAGAAAATAAAAATATAATATATTTTTATTTTTGTTAGAGAGCTTAATTTCACATAGTGTTTTAAATTACCGAGACCAAATGACCAAGTGTGAGTTGTTTCACATAATTTCGAGAATATTTAGCAGTTCTATTCTTTTTGATCTCATTCATGCCTATATTCAAAAAACGAGTCATTTTACCTACGGGCATTTAATTGCCGACACATACGCTATGAAAAATATGTGAAAATTTAACTGCCCTTATCTAAAGACTCGATTTTTAATATAGAAGTGTTAATGAATTTTCACCTTTATTACTTAGACGTTAAGGTATATTTAACTAACCGTACGATAGTTCGAGCGAGCGTATAGCATGTCATCACAGTCAATAATATCGGACTAATACCGTTGACGCGAGGCACACCGCCATCATTTAATTTCATTTATATCAAATATTTAATACTATTAAATACATATATACTTATTTTTCATGATATTAATTGTCCGAGACGACCGTTACACGGTAAATAAAAAAAATATTCGATGATACTTAAAAACTAGGGATGTGAAAACAATCGATAATTCAAAAAATCGTCGAGATCATTTTATTTTGAAAACATGTTTTTCAAATATGGTGCTTTTCCGTTGTATGCTATTCACTGAGATAAATAATAAAATAGGCGATTTTTACAAATATCGATTATCACACTCTGTTATTAACTATTTAATCACATCCCTACTAAAATATTTGTAATCATTACTTCTAGGCGACAGCTACATACAACAGTATCTCGTCATATAGCACATTCAAATGGGATAAGCAGAGACGTATCAAACCTTCTCCAATGAAACATTCATGGGATCGAAGATTAGCTCATTATATGACAGGTTACCATTGTAAAGATACCACACCGATCGGAGTGCCTAGTGGAAGTTGTTTTTACGTTAACACGATCGAAACATTGACCGCGATTGGTTAAGAGCTTGGAGCGGGCCAGTCGTAGCGCCGAAGGTCATGAACGTGTCAATCGCGTTAGCGTAAAACAAACTCGCAGTAGGCACTCTGATTGATCGAATTTGTTCGATCATAGTCACGTCGACCTTTGGTCGAGATCGATCAGATTTGGTACAACACTAAGAAGTAGTAAAACTAGATATACATAAATATAATGTAGCGACAGTAAAGACTTGTTCTGCCGTGCCATGACAATACATTAGATAAGAGTATCTGGAATTACAAAGTATATGGAAATACAGTCTAATTAGAAATGTAATGTATCTGAAAATACAATGTATCCATAATACAGTGTATCTGAAAACAGTGTACCTTGAAACACAACGTATATGGTAATATGATGTATATAAAAATACAATGTATATGAAATTACAATGCATATGAAAATGCAGTGTATCTGTAAACACAGAGCATTTGGAAATACAATGTATATAAAAATTCAGTGTATTTGAAAATACAATGTATATTTAATACAGTGTATCTGAAATACAATGTATATTTTAATACAATGTATCTATAATTAAAATGTATTTAAAAATAAAATTGTCATGGCACGCCAGCGTCAGCCAGTACGTATATCGCATGTTCGCCTAGTAGTATGTAGTTAGTGGGTCGTCTCACAGTACTGCTATATTCTTGCATGGATAGGTACGATTGGTGCAGGTTTGATGTCGGTGACCTCTCGCGCAAATACAGACGTTTAGCGCCAACTGGTGATAAAGCATGCTTAGGTCACAAACTTGTACTTATTAAAAGTTACAGATAAATCGGAAAAAGTAAAAAACATGTCATGCCTATATGCGACATGATATTGTAATAGTTACTATGCTGCTGTATTGTACAGCGTAGCAGTACAATACAGCAGCATAAAGTGTGTAAAGGCATGCCACATTACGACATAATGATGATGATTCTGCATCACGACATGCCACATACCAGCATGACATTATGCCGCATTATGACCTGCCACATACCAACATGCCGCATTATGGAATGTCACAGAGCAGCATAACGTGTTGCCGCATTTTGGCATGCTATGTCGGCGCAAGATATCGCACTGCAATACAGCAGGTATACTCACAGCACTTGGTGCGGCTGTATGGCGGCGAGGTGCGCGGGGGAGGGGGGCACGCCGGGCGGCGCGGGGGGCAGCAGCGTCTGCGCCAGACCCTCGAAGCGACCGCCGGCCTCGAACCCGTTCTGTGCAAACATGACACGTCTCTATTATAACGCCTTAAGATACGTCATTAAGTTGGTTAAATATATTGGCGAAGGTGTTAGGCATCGGAAAATTAATATTATTAACGTTGGTATTTGGTTTATGTTGGTTCAAGCCAATATGCGGGCGATATTTACAAACTAGCCAATATCATTGCGACATACTTAAAGGCAATTGTATATGTTTGACTTAGGAAACAGTAATCAAAAGAAATCTTTTTGCAAACAGTATCAAAATTGGTTGCAAAATAAGGGAGTAATTTATATTTTAAATTTGGATAAGAATAATTAAAAATAGGGCTGTAGTGGGGATATCATGACGATGACGATGGCGATGGCGTAGTGGTTAGTGTAACCGACTGCCACGCCTGAGGTCGCGGGTTCGATTCCCGTACAAGTCAAACATTTGTGTACATGAACATAAATGTTTGTCTTGGTCTGGGTGTTTCTATGTATAATATGTACATATGTATTTACAAAAAAAAGTATATTAGCATGTTTATCCATTGTCTAGTACCCATAGTACAAGCTCTGCTTAGTTTGGGCTAGATGGTATTGTGTGTATGTGATAGAATATTATTATTATTATCTCTCTATCTCCCTCAAATACCTGCAATTAAATAGCGGTTACATCATAGTTTGTATCATGCATTATTTTTCTTTCATATGACAACTACTCCAAGAATAAGATTGAAATGGCTTATAGCTTATTTATGTATGAGTAGATTCTAAAAAAAATCGTATTTTAGAATTTAGGATATACAACTATTTGACTTAAATAATAAGAACAAGTATGTCAAATACCCTATTCAAATAACGGACATAAAAAAAGCTCAAACTCTGAACAAATGTTTGTAGATCACACAAAATGTTGTCCTGTGTAGGATTTCTAACCCACAACACTTGGCGTAGTGGCAGCAAAGAGACGACCACTTAAGGCACTAAACACCTTTCTTGTAGTCAATTGCTTCTGCAGTAAAAGTCACAAACAAACATCTTAAACATCTTTACATTTATAATATCACTAGATTTTGCGTCTCGCGTTAACGTATATTTTGTCAATGAATTGTTGTTCCTCGGAAACGAAGTCTTTTTCTGGATATAAGGTACTCTATCTCCTTGTACGTACACCTGACAACGTGTATGCAAAATTTCATATTGATCGGTCGAGTAGTTGAGGCGTGAAAGCGTAACAAACAAACAGACTCACATTTTCATTTATAGTATTAGTTAGCATTTGAATGTTACATATAGTTTGAATACGTACGGGTATCATGATCGTGGGTCTGAGCGGCTGTATGGAGGGCTGCACGGCGGTAGGGTAGTATGGGTAGTATTGTACCGGGTACCCGATATACCCCGGGTAGCCTGCCGCCGCTGCGTACATCGCTGCAGCCGGGCTATACATCTGCTGCAAGACAAACAAAGATACATGTTTAAATATGACATGGATTGAGGATATCTAGGCACATTTTAGACGAACTTGACGATAGGATTACACTCGCTAAGACTACTAAACACGGCTCGCGCAGCCACAAAAAGTCGTCTGCAGCTCCGCCCTCGCCGCCGAGGTCGGAATACGCGTCGCGTTAACCTTAAACCCGTGGATCACCTTAGATCTACGTTGCCGACAACGCCCTAAGCCGAAGCCATTAGGGAAAAACGGTATCTAGTATATTTTGTAACGGGTTGGGAGCCTTCTGCGCTCACCCATAGCCCGCGTTAAGTTGTCAAGGCTTGCATGTCAAGGTTGGCAAGTCATCTGAGGCTAACAACTAACCCACAAAAAGAATATCATTCTGATCAGCGAAATTTATGTCACGGCATCAAGAGTTCAAGACAGTAAATCTAAACATAAAATATCACACTTCAATCTGTTAGATGATAAAAAAGAATGCCAGCTTGCCCTACTTCCAGCAAAATCCCTAAGGGTACGAGTTTTATAGTATTTGATGCACACCATTGCACTTTATATTCTCTCTGCCTTGTCATATATTTTGCCCAGTGGCAGTGTTAGACGATAAAAAAGAATGCCAGCTTGCCCTACTTCCAGCGAAATCCCTAAGGGTACGAATTTTATAGTTCTTGATGCACACCATTGCGCTTTATATTCTCTCTGCCTTGTCATATATTTTGCCCAGTGGCAGTGTTAGACGACAAAAAAGAATGCCAGCTTGCCCTAGGTCCAGCGAAATCCATAAGGGTACGAATTTTATAGTTCTTGATGCACACCATTGCGCTTTATATTCTCTCTGCCTTGTCATATATTTTGCCCAGTGGCAGTGTTAGACGATAAAAAAGAATGCCAGCTTGCCCTAGGTCCAGCGAAATCCCTAAGGGTATGAGTTTTATAGTTCTTGATGCACACCATTGCGCTTTATATTCTCTCTGCCTTGTCATATATTTTGCCCAGTGGCAGATTTTATATATATACGTCCACAAGAGCAGCCTGTTTTACTAAAATGAGTGTCGCATAATATATTTTATTTTATTCTACTAGCGACCCGCCCTGGCTTCGCTTCGGTAATACAAAACCAACAAATAAAACACCTAAACCTTCCTTATCAATCACTTTGTCTATTGATGGAAACCACATGAGAATCCATTCGTTCGATTCGTTTTTGAGTTTATCGCGAACAGACAGACAGACAGACGCGGCGGGGAACTTTGTTTTATAATTTGTAGTGATAATAGTTTATTAATTTCAAATTAAATTACTTTACACGGATTTTATCACTTTGTTTATTTTCTAGAACACTATTGTTACATAATTGTAAAGTTTAAATATATACTTCTTCTCCCTAGCCTTTATTATTCCCAAGTCACTTGGGGTCGGCTTTTCTGGTCTAACAGGATTTGACTGGAAATCAGTTTTTACACGGAGCGGCTGCCAACTGTCCTCCGCAACCCGAAGGCTAACGATACCCTAAGGCTAGACCAGTGTCAGGATAATATAGGGTACTGACTTCCCAATAACGACTGGCATAGATGTTCATGGCACCCGGGACCGACGGCTTAACGTGCTCTCCGAGGCACGGAGAAGGCGATAATTGTCAATCAATACGCACATAATTTCGAAAAGTCATATAACTTCCGAAAGTCAGAGGTGCGCGACGTGGGTTCGAACCTGAGACCTTCTGCATTGCAGTCTGTTGGTCTCCCCACTGAGCTATCGCTGCTAAAGTTTAAATATATACACAAAACATTTTTTTTTTTTTACTTTTTCCAATCAAGGATCACATGAGTGAAAATACCGTCACAGGGTGTATAAATTTTTTTAAATGCCTATAATTTTAAAATGCGTAACTTAGATTATTTTTATATTTTTCTGCTAGCTATTAACTTAGCCTGTTACCTGATACCGGCTTGACGTCGACTTCTGGGACACCCTGTATATGAATATTATACTATATATTACTGCCTATTAATATAGCAGTAGTTCGATCCTAAGACACTAGTTCAATCTTAAGGCACGCACCTCTGACTTTTCGAAGTAACGTTCGTATACAATAGTTAAGTATCGCACGCTGTAACGATGAAAGCAAACACCTAACCCTTCGTCCGAGAAGGATGAGGATTATATAAGAAGGTTCTCGAAGATATGTGAAGTCTGCCAACCTGCATTGGATCAGCGTAGTTAACCATGGCCTAAAATTACTCACACTGAAAGCATGTGCCGAACACTGGGACAGTCTTCAACAGGACTGATATTATTATTATTATGCTTAATTTCATGTAAATTTCCATTTCAGGTCAAGGGAGTACTGAAGTTAATAATAGTAGTATTGTTAGGTACTTACGGGTAGCTGTTGGCTCAGTGCTGGGATAGCCTGATGGTGTTGTAATTGTTCATACGGGGGTGGAGCGTACACGCCCCCTGCGCCCGCGCCCGCCCCTCCAAACGTCACGCCGTACGGAGAGCCTCCGGCAACTGTGAGGGCAAATTGATTTTGTAATTTATTTATATAAAAATACTATTGATTTATTAAAAAAGCCTATTCATTCATAAAATGACAACTCCCGTACAAGGAATAATTCCTGTGTTGAAAGTAACCCACTTTACAAACATCACACTGTTATTATAGTCTGTTTCAAATACGATGTTCCTTTTGCCACTTCATAACATTTCATATATAATGCTAAAATAAACAATGATTACTTATGGTATTAAAAACTATTTAAAAATAATTACAATCTATACAAAACATGATGTCATTGTTCCACAAACATAGTCAACTAATAATTTCTATTGATATAAGTCTTAAATAATTTAAACATCAATATAAAATAACATTTTGCTACAATACCATGGTTACGCACTAGGGTTATTTTTTCACTTTCAAAGTGACGCGACAATAATGAATCAGATAAGATCGTACTAATTCGAGGTAAAAACAATTGTACGAGAAATACTTTGTAAATTTGCAATTAATACCAATTATTATTACGTTGCAATGTACCTTAAATCCCATTCTGCAAAACCTTAAATTAATTTAAATATCAAAAAATGCATTTGAAGATGCGATATTATAATGTTGTATGGTTTAAATATGCCATAGTTTTTAAAGAGTAGTCGTCTTCAAAATCAAAATCTGATATACCTACCACATTTATTTCACCCTTATACCAAGTATGGAGTAAGTATGTGATACTAGGAATTCCTCAAGGATAAATCCAGATTGTTTTTTATTACATAGATTCACGCCTGTTTCCCAGAGGGGTAGGCAGAGACTACGGATTTCCATTTGCTACGATCCTGACACACTTCTCTGGCTTCATTCACTTTCATCACATTCCTCATACACGCCCGTCGGTTCAAGGTGCTCTTAACCTGGCCTTTGTCCAGAACGCCTCCGATCTGATCAAAAAACGTTCGCCTAGGTCTTCCTCTTGCGACTGTTCCATTCACACTAAGCCTTATAAACTTTCTTAGTCAGTCTTTCCTCGTCCATTCTTATGACATGCCCAAACCAGCTTAACATACCCTTTTCTATTCTTGTCACTATATCCACTTTTATGCCGCATCTCTCTCTTATCACACTATTCCTTATTCTATCTTTCAGAGTCACACCACATATATTTCTCAGCGCTCTCATTTCTACAGCATTTATTCTTGTTTTTTTACAATGAAACAAATCATTACAACTGTGACTTTTCTATTCTTCAAACATAGATGGATTCCTTTTTTGTTTTCCAGTTTCTATTATTTTTATCTCGATTCTAAACCCACGATTAGTTTTGTTTAGAAAGTTAATCGGTAATCGATTTCGTGATGTGTCGATTGAAACGGTCTCTTCACTATCGCTGTTCAACGATCATCTGTCAAATGGGACTTCGTATTTGAAACGCACTATAATATAACACTTTTTTTTTACCCGTGTGGGATCCGAAGCTACAACATTCGGCGCGGCGGCAGTGGCGACGTTAGATCAGAAATCAGGCATAACTAAATGAAGCCTACGTTTTAATTGGCAATACATACATAGCCTTATGCTGGGGCTACATTAGCGGACGAAGATTCGTGTCGCGTTGGCGCGCTAAATACATCGATTACGGACATACAATGTTCTTATCTACATTAAGCGGGCGAAGATTCGTGTCGCGTAGACGCGATACATCGTGCTGGGTTGTGTTGTTCGACCTGTTGTGCGGCCGAGATGCAGGCGGTAATTCAAAATGGATGAAGTGGCGTTGCATTACATGTCAGTAAATTATTATTTACTACAGTTGTACGAGTAACAAAATAATATGATTTGAATGAACTCCAAGTCCTTTCCGTTACTCTACTCCATAGTGTACAAAAAAACACAAGGGCGTCCCTCCCGCTTCAAAATCTGGACGACGTAGGTTTAGCCACCCAAGCGAATATTGGCGCACCATAACCCTTTGATGCGCGCCCGTTTACCGCCAGTGCCCCGATAGTACAGTCTTCGCCCGAATACAACGCGTTGCTACGATCTAGCCGGCCACACTCATCGTGTTAACACGAATATTCGCCGTAGCCCGCTAATGTAGCCCCAGCATTACGCGTATATACCTGAAGAGGTAGGCAGAAATGCATATTTTAAACTTACATTTCGTCACGTTTTCATGTCCCACGAAATAGGTGGCGGCTGATATAAAAAGAGAAGACTTGACTCACTCACTGACTCATCAACGTCCACCCTAACCGTAGGAACAAGCAAGCTGATATTTTGGATAGAAGTGCCGTTTATGATGTATACAAGGAATAAATCTCGCTTTTAAGGAATTACTGGCACAAATTCATGCTTGCTTCAAAAGTTTTAATATTAATATTACCTATATTAAGTTATATTGTAATAGAAACTTCACATTTAGCATGTGTGTCGGTACCTTAGAGTATACATAACCAATAGAGCACTCATAACCGAGTACGAACTGTAAGCAGGGCTATGAACAGTTTGAAAAATGATACATGACGTTCATTAGTCACAAATAAGCGCGCGCGTAGAATCTGTCTCCCGCCGGTATTTATTTAAAATTAATGTTAAAATGGTGTAATGTAGTGTTAAGTTGTAAAAATGACTCAAGGAAACAAACGAAAAGAAATAATGGAATTTCTTTTTATAGGTAAGTATTATTTTAACAGAAAACACTGATTTAAAAAAAATTACTCAAGACGTGAAATGGGGATGCGAGAGGCGCGCGGGCAGGTCAACTTCATACGTGCTCCCGCGCCTCCCGCTTCACGCTTTCCCCGCAATAGGAATAGTGCTGCGCCACGCTGAACTTGATTTGTTTGTTAAAATATAATTTCATAATAAGTAATTTTAGTAAAGTTTCATAATGAGATATAACTGTAATTGAAAAAAAAAATATTTCGATGCCTAACCAGAACAAATCTTTGTGTGATAAGTATGATTATTTCCGTGGGAGTGTAATTTATATATTATAATATTTTACTTCACTCTATGTATAGAATTGTATAGGATAATTTTTTACA
Organism: Catocala fraxini; assembly: GCA_930367265.1. Taxonomy (NCBI): domain Eukaryota; kingdom Metazoa; phylum Arthropoda; class Insecta; order Lepidoptera; family Erebidae; genus Catocala; species Catocala fraxini. The sequence goes on from OV884051.1 coordinate 2,671,046, forward strand.
TGACTACTAAAAAAATAGTGTAATGTTTTTAGCGTTCATGTATGTATGTAAGTGACAGTGTATGTGAGTTTCTTAGATAAATTATCCTTTTCATGGCGTAATGGGTAATTACTTTTATATTGTTATGTTTTATTTTTGATATTTAGTTTAATTATTAAATATTGTTTAATAAGTACATCAAAGTTTTTTTTTATTTGACCGCTACCTCTGTTGTAAGTATCTATAAAACATCTGCTTACGTTTGGCACAATGGACGAAATGGATGCGCGCTCTCTATTGGTATGTATACTCTAAGGTCGGTACTATGTAGGACACATTTTCAGAGATTTTCCAAATTCCCTAGTGTACACACAGCGACACATCAACCTAGACTGTTTGGACTTTGAACTATTAGAAGTTATATTTTTGTTATTTTAGCTCATTCACACTGAACGGGCCGCGGGCATCGCCGCGCGCGCTAGTGCACCGTGATGGGTCTACACCACTATGCACTGTCCCTTTCCGACAATTCTCTATTTTGTATGTAGCGTTATAGTTATATATATATAGGGTGTCTAACTTGATGTGTAGCCGTGTGTACAAGCATAGGGTCGGAATTATGGGAAAATGCTAGTCTGCAAAAAAATACACGCCTACAGCCCTGGGGTAGATAGAAGTACCTTACACCTATATTTTGCCAGCTATAATTTTAGGTTCCACGTAATACGGGGCGATCCCATTGCCATCTACCGGGCACAGTTCCAGAGTACGCGCTCGTACTGAGAATATTCTAACCAAAATACTTAACAACTTTATCCAACCCGGGATTGGACTAAGGACCTTACGACACGATCGCATGCCAACTTACCACTTCAGGGTCAACGAAACTGATGAAATCAATAACATCCTTAGACCATTCTCAAAGGTTCGTCGAAGATGACGTCATATATTACAGCAGTCTGAAATGACTCGACTAACCTCCATACTGCGGCGCGGCTTGGTGCGGCGGTGCCGGCAGGAAGGGTCCCTGCGGCGGCTGTGGCTGAGGGTACGCACCGAGCGGCGGGGTCACTGCAACAACTTATATGTTCTAAACGCGCACAACACTACCTTCACGCACGCCCCACACAACGCACAACGCACATCACTAGCTATTCGTTAACAGGGAATTTGAATAAACAATCGACTAACAAGATCAAAAATAAACTAATTCTAAAATTGAATATAGAACTTAGGTTTAGGTTGGGGGGAGGGGTACACTGACGCCAAATGCTGAAATTTACCAACGACATATTTTGTTCGATATTTGAATGTTTAGAATTCGGTATTTGGCTGATAGTGTTTCTAAATGTTTTATTAAAATCCCCATTTCTTTTTATTATTGTTATTATAATAGTGATGTGGTTGTGGCAATGTGTAGAGTGCGCTGTGTCGCGCCGCAACCCAAGCCCGAGCATTCACGCTTGACGCAGCGGTGACGCCGTGCTAAATGTGTTACCAATGCTATAGCTTTATCTTTATATATCGTTATGACGTCATATAATTTATTGAACGTTAAGTGAAACACTGTTTCGTTCTTACATCTCTATAGGGAAATGTAAAAAAGAGACAACAGTATTTCTGTTTAACTATAGCATAGTTTTAGCACGGCGTTAAACATGGATGAAAATCTATCACTGTTTCTATTTCAACATTTTTCGTCTATAATATTAATACTAAAATCAAAATATTTATGTATGTTCGTTGGGTTATATCATTTCATCCATATTTATTATCACTTGCGTCAGTGTTAACGACAAGCGATGCCCATACAACGCGTAACCACTAAACGACGTTTTTCAAAACTAACATTTAAACAGAAATTCCTTTGAAAAACCCGTCATTGTGGTGACAACACTCCGGACCGACGAACAAAAATATCTTTACATAAACAAAAATATTTATACTCGCGGTCTGAAGTTAAAAAATACATTAAATTTGGTAGGCTTCGTTATTGTTTCAACACGAGTGTGAGTGCTGATCGCCTACCAAATTAGTTATTTACAATGCATTCCTTATTTTTCATGGTCACCCTAGCTAAACTGACTATATGAAACGTAAAAATTAATCTATCGAGGGTCACACCATAAAATAACGCCTGACTCTCGATCCAGCCATTTTATGTTAATGATGTACATATGGTTCTAACTCTCATATAATCAGTAACATTTTATACCAAGCTTTGTGCAAAAAAGCTAGTGTGACCATCCAAATGTTTTTCATTAAGAAATCTTAAATAACAAAACAATCATCACACGATAAGGAACCTTTTAAAAAGTACAATATTTATTTATAATTATGACCTTGAACTTTGCCTTGTAATCTGTGATCAACTTTTTTTTGTAAGTCTCATCGTATCGTAATCGGCGTCTCATCACAAATTATATTTTTTATAAGCATTGGTACAACCAAGTTCAGAGTCATAAAACAGCTGCCAAGACTGGCATTAAAAACGTGTATACATGATGTGAACATTCCTTGAAATAAAAAAAATATTCATATTCTATTATATAACTAACTATATATTCAACAAGTGTACCAAGATTTTTGTTGACTGTTATTAAATTTTAATATACGATATTTTGCTGTTCAAATCTAAATAAGCATATTGATGCAGGAGAAGCAAAAAAATAAAATAAAAACAGAACTATGATATTGGTGCGTTGAAGGACACAGAAACATGCACATGTGACAACACAAAAATCTTCTAAGAACATATTCTAGACATGCAACCAACTTACACAACCAACAACTTAGTCAAAAACCTATATTTAATAATAAGATGCACATCAATATCTAACACTAAAACATTAAACAATAAACTATTGGAGAAGCAACAATGAACATAAATGTCAAACTCATGCTTGTCACAAATTAAACTGAAAACAGCTGCTAGTAACAGCAAAATTGTCATATATATGGATGATGTCAAACCACAAAAAACCTGGTAACATCCCTCACCTAAACATTAAGTACTAAATTATAACCGATACTGAAAACATTGCCCCGTTTCTGTCAACGGGCAAATTCTTCAATACGGTAGACACAAAATACTTTCAAGTTGTAAAAGCTTAATTTTATTATTTTTGCAACAAGCAGGGAGTTCATTGCTATATTAAAAAAATATAACAACAAACTATTATAATGTATATTTATTTATGACTGCTGTGAATAAATTTAGTTTAAAAATTTCATTTGAACATCCGGATCCCTGTAAAAGACTCGAAAGAACCGACATAGAAAAGACCAAAAGGAAGTTGAGTAAAAGAAAAATAAAATTGTATATAAAAAGAATGTGGCTCCTATAAAAATGGTGTTGAAATATAATAAGACCGTGTTTTGAGTGTTTGTACTATATTGTCCAGTTATCTGAGACACTCACAACTGGCATACTTCCCTGTCCTTCGATTAAGCTTATATTTGCATGCAGTGTTGTCTGTAGCACTGGTACAATGCTAAAGGCAACATTCAACAAGTATATATCACTGTCTCATGCCAAATGATTAATAAAAGTTTAGAATATGTAACAGAAGTTGATAATTTTAACTACAGCATAGAGTTAAAATGACATATATTTATAGCTTCCTTAGTGTTTTAAAATGAATTTGTTACTTAGCAAACCTACTAATAGCTTTTCAGACCTCCTCAAAAGACTCAAAATAATTTTAAATACCAAGCTCTTTTCCCTTGCCATCATTAGTATTTATTATGCCAGTACCAAACCAATAAATTTTAATATCTTATATTGCTATAAAGCTGAATGAAATTGATTGCATAAATTTGAGTATATTCTATCGGTAGTCTGTGGGTGAGAAGATACTTATGATGATGTTGAAGTGTTATCACAAACATCTGTTACACATTGTATACTAAAAACATATGTTTAATTATAATATCAGGTGATATATATTTGTTAACTTACATCTAATCACACACGCACTAACAATGGTGTCATTCCTGTTAACATATTTGACTCATGTTGACCTAAAATCCTCGCATCTCAATCACCACTTAATAATATTAATTTTACCAAATTATCGATGTATAGGATTCAAAGTCGGATTCTAGAACATGTATCTATATAAATGAGATACACTATCTAAAACAATTGTTAAACATATTTGTGTAATTTAAACATACAACTAGAAAAATTGGCAATAACAATTATATTTGTTTTTAATAATTATTTATTTATTTTTATTGTCAGTGCCAGTTTTACCATCACCTTACATAAAATGTCTACAAAATTATATTTGTAGACTATAAAATAAATACAAAATAGACATCTGTTATTTCAGTAAAAATAGCCATGTTTAAATATTGCTACTTTGTATTTATTTATGTTAGTATTAGTAGACACACAATCTTATAAAATAGTAGACACGACTTTTACTAGTAATTAAAATTATTTTAACAAAGTATTAGAGTTAAATATTAAACGCAAAAGTCGTACCTAGAATCAGTAACAAAAATAGCTAGCTTTTTTGTGCCACTGTTTCTGAACTCCCAAATACTTGAAAAGTTCAGAACAACACAAAAAATAAATGACAGCATTTTATAATTAGAAATTTATTATAGAAGTATTATTTAAATGAACAATTGAAATATTTTATTTATCAAATAAGTATGTTTGTCATTTATTTCTGTAACATTATTACTAAAAAGTTAGCTTAGTCTATAGTAGGAAAACGAAAATAAAACAAACACAAGACATCCCTATTTAATATTTTAAACACAATAGGGAAGCTTAGTAACTAATGAGGCAATATATATTATTTATAATTAAACTAACAGAAACAATATTGCGTCATAGTCAATTAAGGTGCATGAACTAGCAACAAATTAATAACTACTGGCTTTTATTATTAAATAATGCTTTTTGCTAACATTGGCAAAGATTATTACAATCTATCACCAGTAATTATTATAACTTAAAAATAAAGTGTTAAACACAATAAAAAATAAGCTGTGAACTAAATATTGAAAAAAGTAAATAAACGGATAACTAAAAATTTGCTAAGACACATATATTTTAAGAAACAAGTTCTGTCTTATATTAACTTTTAAACTTTTATTATTAGGCAGAACTTGGGTACTTAGAACAACTTATTTTTTATAGTAAGACATGGTTAACTAAGAAACCGGACAAGCAATTACATGTTTTACTTTCCAGACACAAATCCAGGACTTCATCAAACACTATACAAATAGTATCAAGCAAAGACATCTACTGTACAGCCAACCATTTAGCTTCATGTCAACAAGCCCATTTGGATTTGTGTTATGTAAATGGATACATAATTACACAAAAACAGCAAATTTTTTTTTTGTATATACGTAATTGCTTATCAGATTTAAATAGAAAAACATTTAGATTAGACTGTTTCAATATTTCTTTCCTAAATACCCTTTTTTTATATAGGCATATTCTAAAGTTACGTAAGCCAATGTACAAGTCATGTTTTAAAAATTAACAAGTAATGTGGATTGACAATTAGTTGCACGTCATTAGAAAACAAATAATTACAACAGTCTAATCAATAATTAACTGGTTACAATCGAATTAATAACACATACGATCGTCCACACGCCGATACGCACATATCATATTTGTCTCTCTTTAACTATGTTTCCAAAAAAAAAGAAAAATAAAGAAAGAAAAATTCTATGTGATTTCATTACATGATAGCGATTAGTCGACTGCCGCGCGGGGACTGCGCCGGCGCACTCGCGGCTCCTGTAGAGGGGGGGCGGCGACTGGGAGTAGGGAGGGTGTAGGTAACTTGTATTATCATCAAATCTCAGTGTTGCGCGCAAGAGTCAAAACTGTCTCACACACACTCCTAGAGAATTACTTCTTACATATCAGTCAGTATGCATCCACACAATACCTCTTGAAGGTACTGTGAATGGTGAACAACACAAAAATATGTAAACATCCTATTTTATTAGATATGCTGCTGAGTCATTATAATAGAAACAATATGTAAGAAATTTCTCTAAACTTTATTACCAATGTTTGCAGACCCTGATTAGGACAGTTTCACTCAGTGTGCAGCCATCCTTACTGTATCTATGGGCCTTAAATATTTTTATTGACACTGGCACTTACTCCAGACAGCCAGTGTCTTCATTTCATATTTGGAATTGTAATGGTACTAATAAGCTTACAATAGTCAGAGCATTTTAACATATGTAACGCCATCAAGGTTGCATACTAATATATATATTATGAATGCTAAGTTTACTGACCAAAGAGAACATGGTATAATTTATTTTGTTCATAAACTTGTAGTAAAAGATGAGGGTCAACCATTTTATAATATAGATAATCTTTTATCTAATGTAGCTAGTTTTAGGTTCAAATTAGGATGTTTAGATAATCTAAACTTCTCAGAAATTATTTAAGATTATGGTAACATAATATTTTTATTGTATTTTACTGAAGATTCCTATCAATAAGAAGAGAGAGCATAAAACAATAAACCTTTTCAGACCAGTTTAAATACTTAAATAATTAATCATCCACCATAAATTTATGGGGAATACTTCGTGACCTACTTATCCCAGCTCAATAAAAGATGAAATATGTATGCATAAAATGATTCAGGTCAATAAACTGACACATTTTTCAGCCGTGGACAGGGTATTCTGCTAATTCACAAAGCATATGTTCGTTTTGCGCACTATTAAGACGCTTAGAACAAATTTTAAGTTGAAAGTAAAAGCTAGCTTTTGCTGGTGGATTGAGCGCTCGTCAATCAATTATAATGATGAATAGACCTAAAATTAGAACAGAATAAATCCCGCCTTGAAATAAGGGTGGTCAACCATCTTGGATTATAATCATTATCGATCTACCGCGCCTTAGCTTTGTACCAATATTTTTACGAAATTTTGCACCTAATACGCTCTCCTAACGCATTAATCCAACGTCCGACGTTTAAATTATTGTTTTATTAGATAAAACTAGATTTTCAAGGCCCTCCTATGACGTTACACATGTCAAAACGTATAAGAAAAGAACAAAGAAAATATTAATTAAATTGCATAAATACCTTTTTTGTCGGCCATTTAATAAAACTTTGTGTTTACTAGTAATAACTTTGATAAATTATGAGTGGTTGCGAATGTAATTGGAAATTCGCAATCAAAATTTTACGCAGTCGCAGGCAAACGCTTTGCAACGATTCTCACAACGACAACTAGTGATGTGCTCAGAGAAGTACTATTGTAATATTCTAGTTGATAAGTATGGGCACGTAGCAGTAATAGTCGATTATAAATGGATTATTTAGGTATTTAAATTCATAATGTACAAGAATAAGTGCATTTTACGTTGATCAGATGTAATTTCAATCTTATTAAGTTGTTTTTGTAACAAAACTACACAGGAATAAGAACTATTCGACAAATAATGGGTTTTAACAAGCTTTTTTAGTATGTTAAGGTCTCCTCATTGCTTAATCAATACTGTTAGGCTGTACTGAAAGCTGAGTAGCTATCACAAAAAAGTACCTAACTAAAATAGTAGGTACCTATGTATTGTGTGAATAAATTTTGAGCGGAACCATTAAAAGGCCTCTTATCCATATATTCAATAATAACACCTCGTTACGATAATTGTACACAAATTAATTAATATTAGTTAATAAATCATTAACTAAGTATCTAAAGCTCAAACTTATTTAGTAAACAACCTTCTAAAGGTGCTATCGTAGCTCTTAATATTATAAGTTATTATTCTTGATGTTAATGTAGCAGAGTATTTACTCGTTATTAGTCAATAACATAACTGGATGCCAATTACGAAATTTCTTTTTGAAATGTTATCTCACTTCAGTTGCTTGCGTATGCCAAAATAATATATTTAATTCTTCTTTTTTTAGGAAACGATCAGCTTACAAAATTATCTTTGTTCTTCCGACAGCGTATTTACTGTATTTACTTTTGTACTAGGCTCGGGTTCGAACCCACGTCGCGCACCTCTGACTTGCGGAAGATATATCAATTTTCGAAATTATGTGCGTATTGATTGACAATTATCGCCTGCTCCGTGCCTCGGAGAGCACGATAAGCCGTCGGTCCCGGCTGCCATGAACATCTATGGCAGTCGTTATTGGGAGAGTGTCGACACAAAAGATCCCACTGGGTCGAAGTGTCGCCGGTCTACATTGACTATCACATAAAATAAGATAATATACTGTATCCAAGTGTTTCGTAATTTAACTAAGAATATTACAAACTAGAGGTATAGGTGTCTGCTGGTTTGTATATCAAATATGGTTGCAACTTTTAAGAGCGACAGAAATTTTGTACGAAATCCAGGGACTGATCAACCATGTACCTAAGTCAAAGAGGTCGACGACCAATGGGGCTGCAGTTTTAAATCGAACTGTTTATAGATTAAAAAAATATAAATTACACGTGAAAAGTCATCGATTTTAAGTGGGATCTAACATATGCATAGTAACTTTTCAGACATTTCTAGACCGCTGACGAGTAGGTAATGTCATTAACGTAGCTTTACCTCTGCGGGTCAGGAAAGAGAGCCTAGGGTACAAATACAGACCAGTCCAAGGCGACGTGTTGAGGTTATTCCGACACGATTTCTTGGGCTAGGTGACTTGTCAGGCTGTCAAATAGGTTCATAGGTGTAGGAAAATGCTAATAGTCATGGATAAGCCTTATACGAGGAAAACTGTAAATCAGGCTCTGGTTCAATGGCACCCTTTCTCTGCTCTAGCCATGGGCAACCTATAAAAAGCGAGGCCTCTTGTATCTTGATACGAGATTTTATAGTTCATAGTTATTAGCATATCTTTCCATATTATGTCTATTCGATGATTAACTTTTTCGCGCACATTTTAGAAAACGTATGTACCTATATACTAGCAAAAAGCTGAGCTTTGTGAGGGCTCGCGTAGTTTTTCTACCTGGTAATAATTTTCTAAACAGATTTTATTTTTATTTTTAATGAAACTGCTATATACGGATTTTACCGCGTTGTTTATTTTACACTTTATTACACAATTTAGAAACTGTTACACTACTACTAGATACTATAAAATTTTACAAATTTTTAAGCTAATTATAATATTAATATAATATAATAATAATATTCTACCACATACACACAACACCATCTAGCCCAAACTAAGCAGAGCTTGTACTATGGCTACTAGACAATGGATAAACATACATATATACATTTTTTTTGTAAATACATACATATTATACATAGAAACACCCAGACACGCACACAAATGTTTGACTTGTGCGGGAATCGAACCCGCGACCTCAGGCGTGGCAGTCGGTAACACTAACCACTACGCCACCGAGGCCGACTAATAATTAAATTATTAAAACTATTTAAACTATTTATATTTAGGTTTACATTTTCCCCAACGTTTCGGTTGCTTTTCAGCAGCCATGGTCACGGGGAGACTAAGATGGTAGTTGTCTCAATGTTCCAGTGTCGTTATTTCAAAGTACCCGAACATAATTTAATCATTAGTGTTACTATTTACGCAGAATGAGCTCAGAGTATCATGAAGTCTAGCTGTGGTTGCTTCTTCTTGGGTTTGACTATTTGTATTACTGGATCCCAAGCTGGTGGTACATTCCAACCATCTTCTCTATTGAAATTAGGATGTTCTTTGATTTCAATAACCTCACGAAGCATCCTTGGTAGGAATCGGTGTTCTTTAGCGAGAATCTGTGGTTTGTCAAATCTCAGATAGTGGTTGGTCCCCTGTTACACATGTTCACACACAGCAGACTTCAACGAGCGTTGGTGTTTATACATCAGCTATGTGATATTTCATGCGGGCGCCTATGCTTCTCTTGGTTTGATCAATGTATGAGAGTCCACAGTCACAATCTATTTTATAGACCCCTGCATCTTGTAAAGGTAGTTAGCACTTGACGGATGGTAAAAATTGACTTATCTTCGTTGGCGGCTTGAAGTATGTGTTGATTGAAGCTCGCTTCAAGATGTAGCCAATCTTGTCAGTGATACCCCTTACATAAGGCAGTATGGCAGGCTGGCGCTCGACTGTGGCTGGCTTTTCTCAGGATCTGTGACAGCGGCGCGGCTGTTGGAGCTTGTTGTCTTTCAGTACTTGCTTGACATGTAGAAGCTGTCACAAGAAACACCTGGACGCAGAGCTTCAACATGTCAAGCAAGTACTGCAAGACAACAAGCTCTTGTTGTTCTATTTCAACTTGATCAACTTCTTGATAATCTTGTTCGTCCTCAAAATTGTATAATATTTGATCCAATTCAGAACTAAACACATCATTATTATTCTTGAAATGACGTTCATACACAATCTTCCAAGTATCATAATCTGGATTTAGGTCAATCAATTGTCTCCAAGCAACATGTAATAAAACTTGATGCTTATAAAATTTTTCATTATCAATGCAATTAGGATCATATTTCACTTTTGGTATAACTCTAAGAATAAAAGGTACTGTTCTCATACTATATGATAAAACTTTTTTAAATCTGGAAAAGTTTACTAAAGGCTTTTGTTCGAATTTCACTGGTCGTTGTTGATATCTTTCAAAAGAATTCAAAACAGAAACACTTCTATCTCTTTTATTCTATTCATATTCAGATGTTACCACGTTTCAGAAGTTACCAAATTTGTTAAAAAAATTGTCGAGGAGATCGATAAAAAGGCCAACCCATAATAATCCAAAATATTTCTTGAGCAGAGTAGTCACGTTCAGCACACATGTTATAATTTTTTTTTTTATTAGCTGTCCATTGAACATGATGGTACTTACCTAATAATCATTTAAAATATGTTAAATCTCGTAATTACTCCAATAAAATAATATTTCTGTTTCACCGCCGAAATAGACACGAAATGAATTGAACTTAAATGTTAAGACTGCGCCGAGCGTAAGACAGATATTGACAGAGCTCGTGCGGCGCATATTCAAATCGGCGCGCAGCCGCTATAGTAAAACTGTATGGAGGATTTGAAGTGCTTTTTTGATAAATTTGTATCAAAAAAGCACAAATATTTAAGTTATTGTCAACCAATAACTTAAATATTTGGCACGGACAAATTATAATATATAACTATTTATTTTTCGTTTAAGCTGTAAAAGAGGATAGATTTCTACTGTTATAATCTAAAAATCACGTAACACTAGCTTACGTTTTACATTTTGTAGGCGAAAATATTAATTATTTTAAGTTTTTTACATGGAGTAATTGTAAACACATTAATTGTTATGGTAAATGTATATTTTATATTTGTATTAAACAAAAAGTGTTGATTTTATTCACTTAACTGTGACCGCCTGTTTTGGCACATTTCGCTCGGCGCAGTTTTAACGATTTTATAACGATACGTCGTTTGGATGACAGAAGGCAAAAATAGAAAAATTTAAGGGGCACACTGTGTACCCTAGTAGATAATAATTAATTACTAACTATTAATTTATTTATACCTAATTTTCCACTATTTATTTATTAATACTCAACCGGAAAACCAAGCATATTTTTAATCAAACTTTCTGTCCGCATTGATGTATTTTTTTTAGATTTCTAACTATTATGGCGTTAGTAACCAAACATTCTGTTCGGAGCGATGTTTTAACTCTTTGGTTTTCTAACAGATGGCGTTAGTAATAAAATAATATTCTATCTAATGAATACAACATTGTAAAACTTAATTTTTTTTAAATTTTAAATGCTGAGGTTGTAGGATAGTGTTATTGATTATTTGCTGGGTTTTATAACGACGTCACATAATACCTAATTAATAATTATTGCATAGATGGTGTAGTGGTCTAATTGATGACCTCGGTAGGTACTGCCACTGTGCAGAGTTTTGTAGGTTTGATCACCACATGAAACAAAAAATTGTATGATGCACATATACTGTTGTGCCGAGTCTGGGTGATTTTTGTGTCCGTAGTTCTGATGCTTCTGAAATCCTTTTATTTGATAGATTCCTACTTACTGTGGGAGCTGGCTTTTATATAAAAAGAAAATTTATATTATGACGTATCGTTATTGTCAATAATTGTTCAAACTAATTCCTTCTATCCTAACTACGTACTATATAAGTACAGTGTCAGGTATGTAGCAGAGGTCAGTATCGTCACGTACTCAAAATAGATCAATACACGGCTACCCCTCTCCCCTTTGCTGTTCCTTGAGTACCTCTAGTATTTGCCGTGGCCATAAAGTAATTATTCGTATGGTCCTAATTATTGTTCTAAATCCATCCAATCCAAATGTTTGTAAGTTCCTCGCTCGACGAGGTTTGATCTCCAGTCTTGGAGAAACAGAAGGAATTGTCTTTTAAACAGAAAGAGAATCAAATTCGCAAATAAATCTGATGGGACGGGAATTGTAGCGGCAACATATTTTTAGGAGGCAACCGTTTACATGTTTTTAGCCAATGTTGGAAAAGCGGGCAGGGCAGCAGCGCCAGCCTTAGTGCAGGTTTTATCAAGGCGTCGTCGTCCGCAGGCATTTCTTGATGCCGCCATAGCCAATTGATTAGGTAATCGTAGAATGGCGATCTTCCGACCATACTTAGTCCAGTGAAGTAACGTTTAAGATTGTGGAGAAACCTGGTTTAATGTACTTCTAACATAAAGGGATTAGGCTTAACGTTTGTTGTCGGGAACTTGTATATATGTAGTATCTCGCTGTGTAAGCTTCACTTGCGTGATTTAAGATTGAAGTGTGTAATTGTATAAAGCGCCATCTTTTGTTATGTATCGAAACTTTTTAGCAAGTGTGAGTCGCTAATTGATGTACCTTTCCTTGCTTTGGAATCGTCGCCCACAGACCTTTGTCCTACGGCGAGCGCTGCTGGGTGGATCGCTGATGTAGTTACAGCTTCAGCGACCCACACACACTGAAAACATGCCATAAGTAGTCCCGGACTTTAGCCGCTAGCCTGTCTCCCGTAGAAGAGAAAGTATACGTGAGCTGCATTTTTACGCATAAAAAAGGTACAGCGTTTTCTCGACTTATCCTTAATTTAAAAATACGAATATGAGTTAGTTTGGTACGCTTTCGTATTTTCGAGAACATTATGGAGAACTCTCAGACTTGCATGTTTCCTCACTATGTTTTCATTCACCGTTAAAGCGAACGATAGTAAACTATTTCTTTAGCTTACAATAAAACTACAACAAACTAACAACAATACCATTTATTTGGTTATACAGATTTTTACATATAGCAACAATAATAGGATAGATTTACTAATTTCGTCTCACATTATAAGTGATCAAAAAGTGAACAATATAATATTGCTTCTAAATACTAAACCTTTAGAAACGCTAAATATTCCTATAATAAATATGTATATTAAATATATATTTTATACTGAAAGAAATATTTATGGGAAGACAATACTGGAAGACTCGTTTTGCTAAAATTATAATATTATTTGACATTGAAAATATATTTCCTCTTATTTAAATATCAAGTATTTTTACAACTACTCATAATGGAAGCACTGCTTGCGTGAATTGTTTTCTTAATTTAACGACATCTGTTATTAAATTTATGAACTATTCTATATAGCTAGCGCTCTGCCCTCTGTTTTAGAATACTAAAAACAATACATCTGTTAGCTAGTTGAAAAAGTAATTGATTCATAATACCTCTAGCCACTCACTGTCTACTTTAACACTACATATTTACACTTATAATTTTATAATTTGACTGATAGTTTCATTTCAATTTTGAAAAAGAATTGGCTATTGGTTACTAGATAGAGCTAGCTTCAAGTAATTTCACAAGACTACCTACTAATCAAGATGTTACTTAATAATACCACAATCACGAACATCTAACATCTTTAACCCACCTTCGCACTTAATGGAATCAATTCCACCACAAATATTAGTCTACGCTTTCTATTGTCATCGTCACATCGTATTTTTCTTATATTTAGATTCTTATTACTACTTAGCCAAACATAAATTTAATTTAAACAAATAATTATCTAATAGTTTCCTGACACAAATAGTTAAAATAATGCCAAAAAGTAAGTGAAAATTAATCAGTAATTCATACAATGCAAGTAAAATCATTATTTTAAATATATCATAACGAAATATATATTTTTATACAAACTTAATAAATGAAGTTTATGAAAACACTTACTCACTAATTTGATCTAAACATCGACGTACATTACATCTAATAACTAATGAATGCGGTTTAATATGATCAGTAATAATTATATTCCGACAATACACCACAAAAATTATCTTAGCATTAATTAGCACACCGCCATCTATTGACCTTTTTATGTAATCAAATTGCGTAAAGATTTAGTTTTGCACAACAAGATGGCGTTATTATTTGAAAGTGTCTTCGAGACACTTATTTGGCGATAAGTAAGTAATTATAACAAAATTTTATCTTATTTCTTTTTCATAAGCACCAATAAGCTGTCTACAATGCGCTCCACAACATATAAAATTTAACAATACTCGTTTAATTGGCAAAACGGGAGATATGTTTTGTTTATAATGAGATTTTTTCGATATTAATATCAATAAATATATATAAATTTTACTCTTAAACAACACTTTTATACAAAGAGAATGGTAAAAATATATTAGCTATTCAATTAAATGCTTTTATTAGATATATGGCACCCGTTCTCTTTGTATGAACGCTATGCGCTTCTTAAAATCTAAGTTTTAATTTAGCAAAAAATAAATTTATAGCTTTTAACGTAATACATATATTTTTGTTTTTATAGGCATCAATCACTTAATATGATATATTATATCTTAAAAATATTTTGAGCGAAGTATAAAGACAAATAATCTCAATAATTAGAGGTATATTATAAAGATGAATATATATTTCAATAGATAATTAAAGTGTTTATATCAATATAATTGATGCCTATTTTATTTTACATATAAACAAATAGTATTTTATTATATTTTATTACATATATCTTATAATTACAACACATACTCATGTCATCTTTTATTCACACACACACACACACACACATTTAATATACATACATTTACTACAGAAAAAGTATTTTTTTAAATAAATTATAACAAAATAAATATTACACATAGCCAAATGGAATTACATGTGCGTCATCTAATTTTTATTGTGATATATATATATAATATATGTATTATAGCCTATTAGAAAATATATTTTCACTGTCAAATATAAAAAGATATTATTTTATATTATATTATAAATAGATATATATAAGAAAGAGCGGCCAACACTCAATATATATTTATTTTTATACAGAAGAGACGGTTCGTCGTTTTCTTAAAATCACACTAGTTAGAGCTATTACGTTTTGGGAAGATAGTGGACCACTAAGTTATTGAGGAGTCGAAAATCTTGATATTCAAATTTAACTTATTATTATTTAAATTCAAGGTATATCAAAATCGAAGTAAAATTAAATATTTTAGTTCGGTAAATATTATTAAGCAGAAATTATTATCAAAAATAATTATAAATCGTTGTTTTTTTTTTAATTAAAACGCTAATTTTTCTAAGAAATTGCTAGTAATATTCATCTAAAATTAGCTAAAGTTTTCACTTAAATGAATTGAACAAGACACAATCGGTAGATATAAAACTGAAATTCCAAAAACAATCCGCCGATTTTTATTTTAGTATTCATTTTATTTTTAACTCAACATTTTAATACTTAGTTTAGCTACTCCTCGTTAGATGGCAAAAATGAAGCTTTTAGTCTAGTGATTCTTGTGAATGAATATCCTCCCCACGCATTCCTAAATTCTCTATGCGTTTTTACAGCAATTATCTAAATAAATAAGTTACTAGATCCTTCAATACACGTACATACGTAACATATTAAATACATAATGACGGCGAAGACTTTTATTGTTACAATTAAATGGAATTTGGCACATTAATTGAAGTTACATTTATGATTGACAACTTCGAATAAACAACATTTGTAACATTTATTATAAGAGCAAAACATTCAATTCCGTTCATTTTGTTAGATAATAATTACTACATTTATTTTAAAAAACGTGTTATTTTACATATATTTTAAAAGTCCTCGTCGTTTTTTAGTTTTAAAGCTTAGTCGACGATGATGTCGTGTCCGAGGCGGTCCATCTCGGAGAGAAGGAAGTCCACATCTTTCTCGGTGACGGCTGCCGAAGAGATGACGTTTCGGAAGAAGTTGGGGCGGCGGTCGTCAGGTTGGTAGCCCACCATCAGGGTGCCGGCTTGCATCATCCTGCCCTTCAGCTTAGCGCAAACCTGAGGGGACATTAGGCTTTATAATATTCGTTTCCAACGACTTTGTATCATATTCCTGCTGTAAGTAGCGTTAATAGGCTCCTATCGGACGAGATAGCAGCAGGAGACGTCGTAATCTTTAACTTCAACCAAGCTATATGGTTATTATAATATCCGACCTTTATATAAACAGTCCCAATGCTGGGCACGAGCCTCATAAGACCAGTTGACGGTCAGTTGTTCTTAACATTTTGATATTCAAAACATCTACAGCTTTAATTTCATTATTTAGTACTTTTGACAATTATCGCCTGCTCCATGCCTCGAAGAGCACGTTAAGCCGTCGGTCCCGGCTGCCATGAACATCTATGGCAGTCGTTATTGGGGAGTCAGTGCCCTATAATATCCTGACACTGGTCTAGCCTTAGGATATCGTTAGCCTTCAGGTTGCGGACGTCAGGTGGCAGCCGCTCCGTGTAAAAACTGATATCAGTCAAATCCGGTTAGACCAGAAAAAGCCGAACCCAAGTGACTTGGGAACAATAAAGGTTAGAGATAAGAAGATTTAGTACTGAGATTTTCAATACATTTTGTTTAAGTATTAAATTGCAACCATAGGTTTAATAATAGGTAGTATGTTTACACATATTCTCTCGTATCGTAGGTCATACCATAATACTTATACGAAGACAAATCCAACAGATTTGGAGGAACAAACTTCTCCAAGTTCGAGAATCTTGGATAACCCTGCCTTACTTCTTTATAAATACATATTAGGTACTATGTGTACACACCTTTCCAAGCTTAATTTCTTTGTGAGTGTCGTGAGGAAGGCCTCGCAGCTGCTTCGGCAGGTACCAGAAGGATACGTTCACCATCTCCGGCTCCAGGATCAGGTGGAATTTGTCGGGCTGTTCCTTGATGCGGCGCACCATGTACTCGGACAGCTCCATGAGACGATCCATCAGGCGTTCGAAGCCGGAGGTGCCCTGGAAGACGAGAAAGGTTAGCTGATGGTAGAAGGTTTATTTTCCGATTTATTCTATACCTTTTAATATAAAATTACTATTCTTTTTCACTTACAGTTAGGTATGTTTTGAGTTTATTCAATTTGTTATACTATATATGATTGATCCCGAAGGGGTAGCCAGTATTTATGTTTCTCTAGCCATGTGTCATATGTAAGTACATTTACAGAACTGTTTTCTGAGAATTTTCTAGCAGAACTAGACTTTCTGTTCGCCCTTGTTTGACAACAAACAACTACACAAGTTCTATTGATATTGTTTCTGCAATACTTAGAGATAAAACACAGCTATGAGAGAGATCAACAATCTTCGTTTAGCATCAGAATGATTAGGTTCGCTGCCTTAAAATGCAACTTGCAACATTATGTCCGAAAGTACAGGTACTAACACTTTTACTGTCCCAGAAAACTATATTTGCATGCCATAAGACTTTGATGGCAGATTTGTTGTATCCAATCTTGTATCACACCATCTGTATAAACCACATTTTGGCATTAATAGTTTAACAGTACTAGTGTAATTGTTCCAAAATTATGTAATAAAAGTATTAAATAAACAACGCGATAACATCCGTATAAAGTAGTTTAATTTCAATCTAAACTAATATTATAAAGAGGAAACATTTGTGTTTTTGTATGTATGTTTGTAATGTTTTCAAACAAAAACTAATGGACCGATTTCAAAAATTCTTTCACCATTAGAAAGCTCCATCTTCATTGAGTGACATAGATTATATTACATTAAAAAAAAAGGGATCCTTAATAAAATGCAATAATATAACCCAAGATGTGAAAAATTTGTCATAAAAAATCTGTCATCGCGTGCTCTGCGGAAACTATTGATGATAGAACAAAAAAATGTTTACAGTATTATAAATCGTATCAATATCTACAAAAAAGTCCGCGATATAATATGTATTTTTTTAATATATAGCTAACTACACCTATATAGGTGTATTTAGACTTATTAATTTCTTTAGTTGTAGTTCTATATATTAAAATTAGATAACAAATTAAAAGTAGGTATTGGGTAATAAATTAAAGTGCGGGCAACAGCTTGTGTATAATATTCGCGTAAAAGAAAGATTTTCTCTTGAGCTCTCACCTTGCCGCGCCACTGCAGCCACAACTTGAAGATGTCGTTATGTCTGCCACACTGGATCACCTTATCTCCAGTGTCGTACTTCGGGTCGTAGATCTTGTCTGTCATGAACAGATACTCGGCAGACATGGCGTTGCAGTTCAGAAGAATACCCTGTAACAAAGAAAATGAAAAGTTAGGATCACTAATTGTAGTAGGTAGTCGGTTGAAGTAGTTAAAGTTATCCTGATTTAGTAATAGGTGTCTGGTGAATGCAAATCCGGCGCCCCGAGTCATCGATGCCGCTTTTCTATCTGAGCTTTAAGTGTGCTACTTTTCTCCTTTTTAAAACCGACTTGAAAAAAAGGAGGAAGTTTTTAATTCGATTGTATTTTTTTATGTATTTCACAACAGAACTTTTTTCTAGGTGAATTGATTTCAATGATTCTCTTTTTATTTGAAAGCTGATACTTCCCTTGTGGTCACTTTATTTTTATCAAGATCTGATTAGTAGTTTTCGAGTAATCCTTAATAATGCGTATTGGTTGACTTCGACTACATTGATGATGTTCTCTTATCTAGTTGTTGTCTAGCTGTTTCTATAACCAGTGTTAAGGTTCCATATTAATTGAAATTACTAACTTTAGCTTAGTAATTTCAAGGCAAAGGCGAATACACAGAAACGAGGTTTCTTTAAGCTCGTGAATTTGTGAGTTCTCCATAAATACCTATATAATGTTTTCGACGATATGTGAAGTTTGCAAACCCGCATATGGCAATCTTTATCACACTGAGAAGAGGTCACAGCACTACAACAGTTAATATACAAGGCTGATATTTTTGTAGGTGCTTATTTTATACATTAATTCTAAACAACAACTCCAAGTGACAAATATGGGGTCTACTTCATACATCTTTATGTTTACGTTCTATTCATAAAGTCAGTCGAGTATTATGCAGATCTGTAGCTATCTGTCGGCCACAGATGTTTGTTTGTGATTTATATGCTAAACAGAATGTTAGGGTCCCTCCCAAACGACAGGGAGGAATATTTACAATTTTTGTTTGAGTTTACGTTGTTGTGCGATAGATGGCGTTACCTGTACTACAAGTATAGTAAGTATTAAATGACTATGGTATCAAATAAAGTAGTAGAATTATTATATGAGTATAATACTATTACTATTTTTATTGAAATTAAACTACTATATACGGATTTTATCGCGTTGTTTATTTGACACTTGATTACAAAATTTTGAAAATTGTTACACTACTACAACTATTAAACTTTACTAAGTTTTAAGCTAATTAAATTATTATTAAAACTATTTAGATTTAATTTATTTTTACACTTTCCCCGACGTTTCGGTTGCTTTTCAGCAGCCATGGTCACGGAGAGACTATTTTTATATTAAAGGATTATTTCTCGTAATAATAACTGTAGGCCATGAAAATGCCTATCTGAAACTTTGGGCCGAACGAAATAAACCTGCCATGAAGTATTCCGGTTTTGTTTTCTTATAAAATGACACGGCTTAGATGTTCGGAAGACTTCATCGTATATGGAAATAATTACACAGTAAATGTGTTTCTTAGTACGAATAATTGCCCAAAACTTCCGACATTTACGATGCATGTTACTGGAAATTGGATGCTGTGTAAAATATAGCTCAACTGTATAAACACAATATGTCAACATTTGAGAAAAAATTGTCAAAGAAGCTATGTACCAAACGATAACTTATGTTTAAATTTTATTATTTTTAATTCTGTACAGTAAATGTTATGTACATCTATAATAGATATAATATTCTAATAATATTCTATCACATACACACAACTCCATCTAGCCCAAACTAAGCAAAGCTTGTGCTTGTGCTTGTGCAATGGATAAACATACATATATACTTTTTTTTTGTAAATACATACATATTATACATAGAAACACCCAGACCAATGCGAACATCGATGTTCATGCACACAAATGTTTGACTTGTGCGGGAATCGAACCCGCGACCTCAGGCGTGACAGTCGGTTACACTAACCACTACGCCATCGAGGCCGACTATATATATATATATATATATATATATATATATATATATATATATATATATATATATATATATGTATATACATATAAGTTTTTATTTTCAGCTTCTTATGTAAACCGATTTTCTATATGTATATTGTTGATGTACCTTAAAATAAATAAATAACGATGTTTTTTTAAATATATATACAACACATAAAATGTATGTATGTATGTATCATATGTGGGGGCCAGTCAGTGCAGACCGGTGACACTTCGACCCAGTGGGATCTTTTGTGTCGACACTCTCCCAATAACGACTGCCATAGATGTTCATGGCAGCCGGGACCGACGGCTTAACGTACTCTCCGAGGCACGGAGCAGGAGATAATTGTCAATCAATACGCACATAATTTCGAAAAGTCATATAACTTCCGAAAGTCAGAGGTGCGTGACGTGGGTTCGAACCCGAGACCCTCTGCATTGCAGTCTGTTGGTCTCCCCACTGAGCTATCGCTGCTCTCTACACATAAAATACTATAATATGTTTAAAATCAGAAATGAAGAGATC
Organism: Catocala fraxini; assembly: GCA_930367265.1. NCBI lineage: Eukaryota > Metazoa > Arthropoda > Insecta > Lepidoptera > Erebidae > Catocala > Catocala fraxini. The sequence goes on from OV884051.1 coordinate 2,692,042, forward strand.
TGTAGGAAAACAAAAGTTGCCGGCATAGCTCTCCGGATGGCCAATCTGGAATGGCAGAAGGCAGGGTACATAACGCACAGGACTGATGGCCGTTGGGGCAGGCGGTTGGATGCGGGTGACCCAAGATCGATCTGTGGGGAAAACCTTGGGAGAGGCCCATGTTCAGCAGTGGCCGTTTTTGGCTGAGATGATGATGATGATACAATGTTAATCTAAAGCCTATCCCCAGAATGGTGAGCAGGGTTATATATTACACTTTGGTTAGCTATGGTTTTTAATGCCACGTTATAGGATAGTCTATCGCCGCTTACCGGACACACCTGGGCACACCAGTCACCGTGCTGCTACTGAAAATGTATTTGCCTGACTAGGGAATCGAACTAAGGATCCACACAGTCGCACACACTCCCGCTGCGCCACCGAGTAGGTCTATGTCGCAATTCGTGGTTTACAATGTTATTTCAACAACATCTATTAATTTTCCCAGTCAATAACTACTTTAATATAACTCCCCTTAGCTTTCGCATCAATCCACTCGATATAAACAGCTAAATTGCATATAACTAACAAATGTAATGTTCAAGCGATTATCAACCTTATCCTTTTGTAGTAAGAGCTATTGGGGTTTTAGACAAGTAGCTATGAGACGTCGGAACAATATGCTGCATGATAAATTCTTGTGGACCCCGCCTACATAGAATGTTTGGAGTTAGGGATGGGCAAGTGATTACATCGATAACTAATTACATGAAAGATCGATATTTTTTAAAGACATCTACCGCATTTGAATTCAAGCTCTAGGTATTACATCTAGGATCCAGAATCATTATTGGTGGACCGCATAAATAATTGTCCCGTGTGGGATTTAAACCCACAGCACCTAGCGTGGCAGCAATGGCGAGATGACCGCTAATCAGCTACGCCATTTATGAAGCCACTAGCGACCCACCCCGGTTTCGCACTTATAGTACATACATAAATTATACACCTAAACCTACCTCATTAATAACTGTCTATTGGTTAAAACCACATGAAAATCCGTTCAGTAGTTCTTGAGTTTATCGCGAATAGACAGACAGACGCGCGAGAGACTTTGTTTTATAATATGTAGTGATAATGGTATTTTCAATGTTGGCCATGTGCAAGAGTGTAATTGACAATCATAATATTCTAATATATTCTACCACATACACACAACACCATCTAGCCCAAACTAAGCAGAGCTTGTACTATGGGTACTAGACAATGGATAAACATACATATATATACATTTGTTTTTGTAAATACATCTATATTATACATAGAAACACCCAGACCAAGACAAACATCCATGTTCATGCACACAAATGTTTGACTTGTGCGGGAATCGAACCCGCGACCTCAGGCATGGCTGTCGGTTACACTAACCACCATAAGGTCTCGGGTGTCATTTTTAAGTTGAGCAAGTTTATTGTATTTATCTTAAAAGAATCTTGATATGACATACAGAAGTAGGGAGTTAACATTAGACTCGGTGCTCCTAATGAGATCTTTTACACCTAAATGATCGCTTTGCGTGACCTGGGCACGATCTACTTCTATGTCTCACGATCAATAAGACAGGCAGCAGTCGGAATCGGTTAAGGTTGGGATATTAAAGTTCTGTCTGGCTAACACGTTACAAAACACATAAAGCAACAGTTGCGAATGTGACTGCAGTTAATAGGGTTTTAATTTTTAATTTTTTAATTTTAATTACATTGAGATTTTTATGATAATTCTTCGTAGAAGCAGATATTGGAACTGTGCTCAGTAGACGATAATAGGCTCGCTTTTAATTACATAGGATTTAAAACCACAGTTGGCGAAATATAAATGCGTTAGACTATGTATCTACAATATAATATACCACCCCAAAAATTACCCACAATCTGTAGTTTATCGATAAAATGTCCCTTCCCTAGTAGCAACTGTCGGAACGCGGTACATTTAATTAAAATTCCTTTCGCGACACTTCGAAACATATGTTGCCAATTGGGGACAACCCTAACTGACATAACAATTGAAAATGTACCTTATTTCCATTTTGTTAAAGCTTCATATTCTTTGTATTGTTATTATTGAATATTTTGCACGATTATTGCGAATATATTTCCGTGAAGAGAATTCTTGTTATTAAAAAGCTTGCCTTGTCATATATTTATGCTTATGTTTGGGGCGGATTGTGAGGTCGCCGGTTCGATTGTCGGGTTGGGCAGTGTTTTTGGGTTTTCTATTCGGAATCTATCGGTAGAAGCACACAAATTTATTCGCTACATGACAGTTAGACGTACCTACAGTTGTCTTGAGAAAAAACATACATACAGTTGACTTGAGAACCTCCTCCGCTTTTGAAGTCGATTAAAAATATGTCGTTTCAGTGAAGTCCTTCTCTCCTATCAGAAGATTGGAATTCATAAAACTTCTCTAGAGTGAAATGTGTACGTACCTCATACTTGAAGTGCACAGTGGAACACTGCAGGAGAGTTCCCATCAGCTTGTGAGGGTTCCAGGTCACGGAATCAGCCCTGAGGACAAACGCACAAGAGTTATTACAGACAGATAGCAAATAATATCCTCTCCAGACCGATTTTCAGTGACGGGGGACAATCTTAACCGAGACTGGTGGACTGCGCAAGCACAAGAGCACTTTCTGTTCCCTAACTCTCACGATCCGATGGGGCGGCAATTCGACTGGAGAGAGATCAGAGGCAGGTACAATGGCTTTACGTACTTTCCAAAGCACGGGGGTATCTAACACTAACTCTTCCTAACTCTGAGCTGCTATTGAGTCTCTAAACAGAAAAACCCAGGAATCGAGACCTCATGCATCCATGGCGCAGCGGTAGAGACAGTATATACTGCCTTAGTAGAGCAGCGGTGGCGATGTTATGACTAGTCTTTTCGATGATGAGGTCTTAAGTTCGATTCATGGGTGAAACAAAGTGATATTGGGTATTTCTGTCAAGAATAGGTATGGAGAGCAATGACGTCGCACGCCATTGTTCTTGAAACCGAGTGTAAGCATTATCGTCGACTATCTACACAACGTGATGTCAGAACAGACTGACTTATTCTTATGTTCATTGAATTAATTCACTAAGGCTGTTAATCAGCGTAGAGTTTTACAAAATAGTTTTAATTTTTCGCTCTATTCAAATTTTTTCGCTAAAGTAATTGTAGTCTATGTTACTCCTTATAACATCCACTATCTGCCAGTGTAGTCTCGTCAAAATTGTTCCAGCCGTTACAGGGATTATCCGGAATAAATAGATAGACAGACAAAAAAATTAAAATTGTTTATTTGATAGAAGTACTGTATATACTTTCATATGCATGTAGTAAAAAGCTGTTATTTTGACATTACAAACAGACACTTCAATATTATTTATTTGTATGTAGGTATAGATGTGTATAATGATTAATAGTATGTATTTATGTTTGATACTACCCTATTGCATTAAGTAAATAAACCTGTAATGATACTTGTATCCAAAGATATATCATAACTATTATTATAAATGCGAATGTGAGTTCGTTTGTTTGTTACGCTGTAACGCAATAACTGCTCGACCGATCATTATGAAATTTCGCATACACGTTGTCAAGGGAATAGAAAAGGACTAAGAGTACTTTTCATGCAGAAAAAAGTACTGTTACCTACCTGACCTAGCCTACATTTACGCAACCGGAGTCGCGGGCATAATCTAGTATATTCATATTTATATATCACTCAAGCCTGATTATATTTAAACACTAGATGTTACCGTAGTTTCACTCGCGTTTATCGTTACTACGCCGCCCCAGTGGGTCGTAGCGTGATATTATATAGCCTATAGCCTTTCTCAATAAATAGGCTATCCAACGCTAAAAGAATTTTTCAATTCGAACCAGTAGTTTCTGAGATTAGCGCGTTCAACCAAACAAACTCTACAGCTTTATAATATTAGTAGATATAGATAGCACGCATCAATGATATTATGTAAATGTTTGAACAAAACTTTCAAATCTAATATTCAGAAAACCACAAGAGTGGCATTTTAATAAATTGGTTGTAAAATTCAATGTTGATTTTTGGCTAAACCAATGTCATTAGTTAGGGGTGGATTGTCGCCCAGGGGTTGATTTACATAATTCGCTAATCAATTGTGTATCAGCCGTGTGCTACCCCTTCTGTTTGTTGTGGGAAATTGATTCACACATAGGGGCTGTTCGGACAATATGATTTCAGAATACAGATTATGGTTTTTGAATGGTTAGGTTTAAATGCGATTTTGAGAAAGCTGCATAAATATGTTACATCTATAATATGTCAGTTTATAGTTAGACACCATTGACGTTGCCACACAGGAGTGTCGTAAACCTAGAATCGACAAGAATGCGGTGCTTCCTAAGATAGGTGAGAAAGAGTATGTATCTTATGTGGGGGCCAGTCAGTGCAGACCAGCGACACTTCGACCCAGTGGGATCTTTTGTGTCGACACTCTCCCAATAACGATTGCCATAGATGTTCATGGCAGCCGGGACCGACGGCTTAACGTGCTCTCAGAGGCACGGAGCAGGCGATAATTGTCAATCAATACGCACATAATTTCAAAAAGTCATATAACTTCCGAAAGTCAGAGGTGCGCGACGTGGGTTCGAACCCGAGACCCTCTGCATTGCAGTCTGTTGGTCTCCCCACTGAGCTATCGCTGCTGAGAAAGAGTAACACCCGCGCCCCATCACCTATATGTATTTTGCATTGCGATGTTTTTATACATAAATCCTTGCTAATATTATAAATATAAATATGAGTTAATTTTTTTACGCTTTTACGCCTTAAGACTGCGCCGAGTGTAAGACAGATAACGACAGAGCTTGTACGGCGCATATTTAAATTGACGCGTGGCCGCCATAGTAAAATTGTATGGAGGATTTGAAGTGCTTTTATGATAAATATGTATCTTTATTGTCAACCAATAACTTAAATATTTGGGACGGACAAATTGTAATATAACTATTTAAGTTTCTTTTAAGCTGTAAAATAGGATAGATCTACTGTTATAATCTAAAAATCACATAACACGAGCAAATTTACGTAATTTTGTAGGCGAAAATATAATTATTTTATAATATTGTCTTCTATTTACGCGAATAGTATTCATTGAAATTAAACTGCTATATACGGATTTTCTCTCTAGAGTCTCCCCGTGACCATGGCTGCTGAAAAGCAACCGAAACGTCGGGGAAAGTGTAAAAATAAATTAAATCTAAATAGTTTAATAATAATTTAATTAGCTTAAAAATTAGTAAAGTTTAATAGTAGTAGTAGTGTAACAATTTTCAAAATTTTGTAATAAAGTGTCAAATAAACAACGCGATAAAATCCGTATATAATGTCCTCCAGACCGAATTTCGGACATGGCGGCCAATCTTAACGGAGATTGGCCAACTGCGCAGGAGATATTATAGTCCACAAGTATGTGCGCAAACACAAGTGCACTCTCTGTTCCCTAACTCTCATGATCCGATGGGACGGATAATCCGACACGACCGGAGAGAGATCAGGTGCAGGACCTACGGCTTTACGTGCTTTCCGAGGCACGGGGGTGTCTAACACCGCCAACTTCCTAACTCCGGGCTCGTATTGAGATTTCTTAACAGAAAAACCCAATAACTTTTTGTTGGCCCGACCCGGGATTCGAACCCGAGACCTCATGCACAGCAGTCGCATTCACTACCGCTGCGTCACGAAGGCAGTTCGTCCGTATATAGCAGTTTAATTTCAATAATTATTTTAAATTTTTATACACCAAGAAATTGTAAATCCTTTCATTGTTATGGTAAATGTATATTTTATATTTGTAATAAACAAAAAGTGTTGATATTATTTACTTAACTGTGACCGCCTGTTTTGGCACATTTCGCTCGGCGCAGTCTTAATTACTAGACCGATCATAATGAAATTTCGCATACACCTTGTCAGGGGTACCTTCCATCCAGAAATAAAATACTATTCTCAAGAGATAAGTAGTTTAAGATAATTTTAAAACTATTGAAGTATTACTAGTATTAAACTTTTTAGATTTACATTAAAGTTTATGTACACAAAGTACCTACCATTCGCGAGCGAGCGAAACCACTGGCAAAAGCTTGTTTTGTATAAAAAAACATTGAACAGGTGAAGAGGTGAAGCTGATAAGCCTCCAATATATACTTAATACATATATTATTGAACAAAATAAAATACATATATTACTTTTTGAAATTATATACGCACATAATTTCAAAAAGTCATATAACTTCCAAAAGTCAGAGGTGCGCGACGTGGGTTCGTATCCGAGACCCTTTGCATTGTAGTCTGTTGGTCTCCCTACTGAGCTATCGCTGCTATTAGAGTATAGAGTATTAAAGTACCTACTCGTGTAAAAAATAAATTTATAAAGCATTTAAAATTATATTCAACAATTGGATACCCATCCCACGTATGAATACGAATGAGTTCCATTAGCATGTGCGCAGTGTCAGTAAACACAAGCTCAAACAATTAGTTTATCTCGTGTTGACTCAGTGCGGCGCTCGTCGCTCGAGCTCCCTTCAGTTAATCCCGTGTTTTCACAGCTTCCAACTGTCCGCTATCATTTACACCGAAATGTAACAGCAGACGTCAAATAAAATTCTATCATAAAAGCATAATAGTGTGTGTGTTATTGTTAGCCTTAGGGTATCGTTAGCCTTCGGGTTGCGGAGGTCAGGTGGCAGCCGCTCCGTGTAAAAACTGATATCCAGTCAAATCCGGTTAGACCAGAAAAGCCGACCCCAAGTGACTTGGGAATAATAAAGGCTAAGAGAGAAGAAATGTGTGTGTTATTGTTGTACTGGTCCGACTGAAAAGTTGTTTTATGGAGTTTTACGCGTATACACGGACATTAATATATTCTAAAACAATATTTTATTCCGAGGAGTCCCAGATATATTCTGCGCTAGAGATTTAGCTCATAGCTATAGCTTTTTCTTTATTTAAGTTACATTACCCAAACTCTTAATAAAATACAAAGAAACTTTGAATACTACTCGAAAGTAAATAAGATGTATGTATGTATCATATGTGGGGGCCAGTCAGTGCAGACCGGTGACACTTCGACACAGTGGGATCTTTTGTGTCGACACTCTCCCAATAACGACCGCCATAGATGTTCATGGCAGCCGGGACCGACGGCGTAACGTGCTCTCCGAGGCACGGAGCAGGCGGTAATTGTCAAGCAATACGCACATAATTTCGAAAAGTCATATAACTTTCGAAAGTGAGAGGTGCGCGACGTGGATTCGAACCCGAGACCCTCTGCATTACAGTCTGTTGGTCTCCGCACTGAGCTATCGCTGCTCAGTAAATAAGATACAAGCGTCTCAAATCTGGTAGTAGGGTTAATTGGAAAAGTACAGAAAAAGAATGCACGATACAAACTTTTACGTAACCACTATGCATCTGTCCGAAGGAGATAGCGAGAAATTCCCACTACAGCCCCACTCTTTCTTAAATCTAAAGTAAAAATAATAGTTACTTCCTTTTTTTGAAACCTATTTTCATACTTTTTTCATAAAAGAGTTTTTTTATTGCTATTGGTTATTGAGCGTAAAATAATCTATACTAATATTATAAAGCTGAAGATATTGTTTGTTTGTTTGAACGCGATAATCTCAGGAACAACTGGACCGAATAAAAAAAATATTTTAGTGTTGGATAGCTCATTTATCGAGGAAGGCTATAGGCTATATAACATCACGCTACGACCCACGGGGGCGGCGCAATAATCATAAACGCGGGTGAAACCGCGGGCACATCTAGTGTTTAATATCTGTAAAGTTATATGTACTGTTTGTGTCTATGTGTTCGTTTTTGTGTTATCATCATCATCATCATTTCAGCCTATTGCAGTTCCACTGCTGGACATAAGCCTCCCCCAGGGTGCGCCACAAGGCTCGATCTCCCGTTTTCGCCATCCGTTCACCTCCAGCCACCTTTTTCAGGTCATCGGTCCATCTGGCCGGAGTGCGTCCTACACTACGCTTGCCGAGTACAAATCGTGATATAACAATATCAAACATAGGCAAGTAACGTTTAATTTTGTATATATCGCAGGAGGATCATACTAACATAACATAGCGTAAATAATACGATGCCTTCAGTGTGCTTGCCCGCTCATCTGTGAAAGCAAGTGCAGTTGAAAAATAAAGCTGGAACAAGATGGATTCCACTTTCTATTTTTATAGACACTTTCCGAATCATTCGGAGGACTTCAAAAACATTCAAATACCCCATCAAATACCGGACAAAGAACATCTAGACTCGGAGCAATTATTTGTAAATCACAATATTTTGTCTCGTGTTGGGATCGAACCCAACTCGACGCAGTGGCGCGGCGACCACCTAAACCATTACGCTGTTCGTTCAGTCACACATGCAGTTCTAGAACCCAAGGCACACTACTAATGGTTACCGGAAAACAGGCATGGATCTATGTACGAAATGACGTGAGCTCATGACGGTGTAACAGGAGTCCAACTTTAAAATATTCGTGGAACTAATTCACGTTCGCCGTGCGGGCGTGTACTTTTTTATTTTTTGTTGCCTCGGCTCAGACCCTCGCAATTTGCTGTCTAGGGACTTTTAATTAATCTTAAGAGAGGTTTAATAGTGACGTTCGGAGGGGAGATTAAGCATAGTTTTAGAGGAAAACGGAACGATTGTTTTTTAAGAAAAACAGCTGTGCTTGTGCCTTTTAATACAACCCAGGTTGCAAACAAGAATATGGCCTTTTAATGGTATCACTGGTGCGATGGTGGTAGGCAGAAGTGTATTATAGCTTTGCCTTGTAAGTACTACGTAATAGGGGTTAATCAATGGCCGTCTACCAGACAGAGCTCCAGACTCCATGTTGCTTCTGAGAATTTCGTGGCAGCGAAATAAAATAACTTTCGCTGTGAATCGAACCAGAGGCTTCATGTACAGCAGTCGCATAAGCTGTTCACTGAGTCACCAAGATCCAGTCACAAGATGAGTAAGAGCTCTTGACTGGCTCTCAGTGAATACGTTGACCACCAGTAACAGTTCTCGACTGCCTCGTAGAGAATGCCACTGCTGTGTAAAATAGGTTCGAATTCCAAGTGGACCTACAAAAGATTTTCATGTCAAAAAATCATAATAATAGCCCAGAATATAAGGAAGGTGGTGTTGCATTTCCGTTCCTCAGAAAAACGTGAAAGCATTGGTTGCGTGCCTAATATCTGTCTGTAGGATTTAGGAGAGAGTGCACTTGTGTTTACGCACACACTTGTGCACTATCTTTTAGGTTAAGAGTGGTCGCGATGACCAATGCAAGTCTTGTCTATCAATGAAAAGTTTTGCAGAAGGCCGAGTCAGTCCGAAGCACTAATTCTACAAAATTTAAATTTAAAAAGATATTGTGTGATTTTCTGTTAAATGTAATGACTGATTTTTAACCCAGGAAGATTTCTTGCACATTTTAAATGTAAAAAAATATAACTGCATTATATTTTTTTTTCTACACTATGCGTAATATGACATCACGTAACTCACTCACGCTTCCCAATATACATTTTTATGAACACATCAGACAATCTTTAAGGTGCAGTCGGTTCGATCTAAAGGAATCATGACGTTTATCCCGAAGGATTGAGATCATGTTTCCATCGTGAAAGGACATGGGAACTACGGGCTGCTACGCCGTAGACACATTCGTAGCAATGCTACGAGACCATAATCCTTGACGTCGTAGTAGGGTTGGCAATATATTGAATACTTAATGTCAGTGTTATTTTTGTTTTACTATTGGTTAGGAGTTTCAAGCGGTCCATTGATTTCTGACTTAGTACGATATGATACTTAGGCATTGCTTTCCTTCACTCGAAACGGACTATTGCCATCGATCAATACTACGTTGCTAGTTTATTGGCCTAAATTTGCGTCTACTACCGATCAGGTTTGATATTAATTTAGCTCAAGCAAAGTTTTATTGCATATTCTATCAGTACCAGCGTGTAATCAGAAGGCTGGTCTTTTCTTGGTCCAAGGACTCAGCATTGCCATTCAACGTGGCAATGCTGTTAGTCTTCTGGGCACGTTACGACGCCTAAAATATATTTGTAAATATTTACCTTTATCTTTGTTAATACGTTTGTACATTACATTACATTGTTACATATTGGGTTAATAATTGTTATAATAAATAATGTATAATATATTGGAAATGTCTCTTGGTAATAAAATACAATTTCTTTAATAATTGTAAATAGGCTCTCTACTTAATACCAAAACATACATAGCTGGCAAATTGTAAGTGTCATCTCTGCCTATATAAGGATGTAAACATGATGATGTATAACAATATTTATATAATAACATTTTATAGAGACATTTCTGAAATCTGTCATCCCTACATCACTTGTCGCACGCATCACTGGACGCATGTCTGCCGCATTTAGCTTGATTTTCCCTCGCACATCGCGCCCAGCCTCGGCGTTTGTTTAAGTGATGTGCACATCACTTATAGATTTATAACTATCGATAACATTAGCATTCTATTTTTAAAATGGGTCTTGCAAACGGGCCAGTATACCCGAAGAAGTAGAAAAAGGGTAATATTGTATAAAGTGGGACGTATATAGCCTAAGGGCTGTATCGCTGAAAAGTAAGGTTGAGATGTATTACACTTGCATTTCGCCAGTTATGGTTTCAGCTTCAAGTAGTAGAGCGCGCCTATTGCGGTCTATCGAGCTTAGAAACCTTCTCCGTGATGCTACTTATAATATCTTAATAGTACAAACCAATAACATGTTGCTCGGGAATCGATCCTGGGTCTTTATGTACAAATAATTTATACTACGCATTTTAATAATGTATCTTGGTCTGCTGATAATGTTTTAAAAGCTAAATATTAAACTGTTAATGTGTATAGATAAGTTTATTATTATTAACTGATTATGATAAAATTTGGGGTCTATCAAAATTAAATAGCGGATCAAAATATACGACCGCATACCATGCACGCATACCTGCATAAACAATAAAAATACTATACGAATATTACAGACCACGCGAGCGTAGCCATAAGCAGAACAATATTAGCGCTGTATTAAACTGTCCCACTGCCAGCAGTGGTTGTTGGCAGTGGCGTTTTCCCAGTGTGACAAGGGTTAGGCCATAGTCCGCCACACTTGCCCAATGCGGGTTGACAGACTTCATATATCTTCAAGAACATTATTTAGAACTTTCAAACATGCAGCTTTCATCACCTAGTTCCAAATAATTAAAATGATTTTATCGATAACAATTATCCCCTCACTACACTAAAGCGCACTTCGGCTAAGCTTTAGCGCATTTAACGCGAACACTCATGATTGATAGACGCTAATGGCTACCGGATTAACATCGGATAATACGACCTACTTGTTTTTTGGACCCTTAAGGGCCTCCAGTGAACACGAGAACGTAATTAATTGTACCTACGTATTTTTAAAAAGCTGTGCACTTTTATGGAGGGATCTCTTGCCAGATACATATTATATCACTTACCTATTTATTGACTAAAAAACAGACGAAACTGTGTGACTAAACGTGGTTAAAGAACATTTGCATTACAATATTAGACAAGCTGAGATAGCCTAGTGGATGACGAGAACGTTTCTCAAGTTTTTATCAAGTATTAAATAGTTTAGTTACTATCGCATGTAAGAGCAGCGATAGCTCAGTGGGGAGACCAACAGACTGCAATGCAGAGGATCTCGGGGGTTCGAACCCACGTCGCGCACCTCTGACTTTCGGAAGTTATATGACTTTTCGAAATGAAGTGCGTATTGATTGACAATTATCGCCTGCTCCGTGCCTCGGAGAGCACGTTAAGCCGTCGGTCCCGGCTGCCATGAACATCTATGGCAGTCGTTATTGGGAGAGTGTTGACACAAAATATCCCACTGGGTCGAAGTGTCGCCGGTCTGCACTGACTGGCCCCCACATATGATACATATGATACAAACTATCGCATGTATTGGTGATAGCAAACTTCGCGTAAATTCTTCATGTCTGAGAGTTTTCCATAATGTTCTCGAAGATATTTAAAGGCTGGCAACCCGTACTGGGCCAGTGTGGTGATCTATGGCACGGGTCTCTTCTCAGTGTGCGAAGAGTTAGGTCTATCAGCCGAACAGTTTTATACAGAGCTGATATTATTATATGTATATACTATTAATAGAGAAGAAAGATGCTCTAACATCACGAATAGTAAGTATGTATGTATCATATGTGGGGGCCAGTCAGTACAGACCGGCGACACTTCGACCCAGTGGGATCTTTTGTGTCGACACTCTCCCAATAACGACTGCCATAGATGTTCATGGCAGCCGGGACCGACGGCTTAACGTGCTCTCCGAGGCACGGAGCAGGCGATAATTGTCAATCAATACGTACATAATTTCGAAAAGTCATATAACATCCGAAAGTCAGGGGTGCGCGACGTGGGTTCGAACCCGAGACCCTCTGCATTGCAGTCTGTTGGTCTCCCCACTGAGCTATCGCTGCTCTATATCTGAACAGTAAGTAAGACTTATCTTCTTAACACTTACCTCTCGATGCCGGTGAGACGCGGATGGCGGTACTTCTTTGAAAAGAGAAGACCACCGCCCCATGCAGCCTGGACAACGAAGAACAATATTATAACCACAGTTTCTGGCATAGCACCAGCAACTTAGAAAGACGCTGTGCTATTAGTAGAGATATTGTGGTGTTTTCACTGGCATCATAGTGGCAAGCAACTACACAACATTTTTTGGAATACATATTTTTATTGTCTCGATGGAGCAGCGTTGACTTGTACCTATGAAGATTTGTGTTAGATAGCCGGGTTGTCGCTAAATAAGTCTTATTTCCAGCCACCCACCCACCATTCAAGACAACGAGTTGGTATACCGTGATAAGTTTACTCCATAGGACCTGAAACTTTACTTCTTCCCCGGGTAAACTCGACACATTCTTCTCCCTTTTTCTCGCAGAGAGTGATGCGAAAATGCATTTACCAATGTTTAAACAACAGACAGCCAGTTTTGCTTTAAGGTGTTATTAGGTATTTCTGTTAATTAATTCTCAGTAGCCGCACGGAGTCTGACAATGTGCCTGAAAGACGACAAAATGCTCGCTTCCTATTACGAGAGGCTTCACCTCGAATGTAAGGGACACTTGATAGGAACTTTATGCATGTTTGAATATCAAGATTCCACTTTTCCAGTTTATGTTTCTAGTTGCTTGTTTTAGAGTTTTAGAGAGAGTAAGGCTTGTTTCGGAGAAGACTACTTTTCGATCTATAACTCTGAAATGAAGGAGTCAGTTTCATACTTACGTCGACATGCATCCACAAGTCGTATTTCTGGCAGATATCAGCGATGTCCATGAGCGGGTCGAAGGCTCCAAGCACGGTCGTGCCAGACGTAGCATTTACGAAGAATGGGACCTGATCCAAAGAAAACATTTGATTTGTTTAGGTTTAGTCACTTAAAGTTACACGATAACCTAGTAAGACCGTTGGACTGCCACACTGAAGACTCGAGTTCAATCTCAAGAAGCATCTCTGACTTATCGAAGTTATGTACGTATTAAATAGTTAACGTATGTATGTATCGCTCGCTTTAACGGTGACAGGAAAATTCAAGAGGCAATCTGTTTTTTTGAGAGTTCTCCATAATGTTCTCGAAGATATGTGAAGTCTACCAACCCGCACTGAGCCAGCGTAGTGGACTATAGTCTAACCCTTCTCGCACTGAGAAGAGGCCCGTGCCCAGCAGTGGAACAGTTTAATACAGCTGATATTATTATATACTTACATTGCCTCTATCCTTGTGGTACTTGACGAGACGCTCCAGCTCGGAGGGAATCATGCGTCCGTGCTCATCTGAAGGTACGCTGATGCAGTAATCGGTTCCAAGCCCGCAGACAGATGCGCAGGATTTCACGGAGTAATGACACTGGGGGATGAACAGAATAGTAAGCATAGTCATAAAACCTTGGGCACTAATAATTGTGACTGCAACAATTCCCTCATGATATAAAGTCCCTCTTGATACTGGAATACCAGCCAGACGAGAGGTGTCTTTTCAAAAATGTACTAGAAAAGAAAATGAAATGTGTGTAAATAGATTTAGTGGCTACAATTTTTATATGCGACTTCTATGCCTAAGGTCTCCGGTTAAATTACCAAAACGGGCAGTGTTCAGTAGCAGTGTGGAAAGTGAGACTGTGGCTGCTAGATTGCAGTAGGCTTGCTCCATACTAAGTGGAACCAAAAAAAATTGCAATATCTAGTTGTAATACATCACTACCTAGCTTTTTATAATAGGTGTAGGTTATATGTAAATAAAATATAAAATTTAGTAATAAGTATTTTTGTACTAGCTCATAAATTCTTTGAAAATTCTCAAATTTTCTAAGTATAGAACGAGAATATATTAAAATAAATAAAAATAAAAATACTAAACATAAATATTACCTATTTTCTGCAATTAAACTACTATATACGGATTTTATCGCGTTGTTTATTTGACACTATATTACATAATTTTGAAAATGTGTTACACTACTATTACTATTAAACTTTACTAATTTTTATTACCTATTTTATCAGAAAATATAGCATAGGCAAGCCCTGGTTGCATAGCTTGGTCTAGACTTCGAGATCAGGTATCTCAAGCCAGGCAACGAGGTATCTTAAGCAGTTGTCCTCACCTGATCAGAAGTGAACATGATGAGATGTCCACCGATGATGGCAAGGCCCTTCTCCTTGTACTGCGGGAACTTGTGGTGGCGAGCCGCCAGGAACGCGTATAGGTTAGACACCGAACCACCTGGTGGAAGAAAAAGGGTATTTTACTGACCCTAGCGGCAGACGAACCAGCTGCAACAACCGCTGTTCATCGATCTGATTATTTTCCTCCTAGCAGTGTGAATATGTAAAAGGTTTTCCTTCGTTTATCGATTGTGACGTGGCTTTTAGGTCAGATAAATTTATTGTATCTGTATAAATCTAAATTTTTGAACCTTATATACATATAATCATTAATCATTATATGGTTTTTATACTGTAATAGGCTTGCGTTTGACCGCGATCTAACCTGATGTTAAGTGAAGATGCAGTCGACGATGGAGCACGCTTGCCTAGAAGATACCTATTCACTCGCGACTTGAAGACACCCAGATTGTACTCATCGGGCAACACAGACTTAGGTAGTGATTTCTACTCCTTTGCGGTACGCATTATAAAAGTGGAAGCAAAGTGCTTCGTGCGTAAATGCGTGCACCATGTACCTGTGCCGCTGGTTAGTTTGTTTGGTGTAATGGATGCATTACCTTGCACTTTGCAGGTATCTTCTCATCTCTCTCTAACATAAATGTAGTTTCTGTAACTAATTAAACTAGCTAACCACTATACTTAAATGTTTATAAGTGTTACTTTGTGACCTGAATGAATAACTGATTTTTCACTTGTCTTTATCTTTGATATATTTGATACATGGTAAATATCCATAATGGGGGTTATAAATGAGATACACCTCTGTTTACCCCATAAAGGATCAGAAGGCATATCTCCGTCCTCTACTCACCAGGAGCCAGAATAGAGTCGCCAGTCTTCCATCCAATCATGCTCCTCATTTTCTCCAGCACAATGTTCTCCATCAGGATGAAGACGGGCGCGATCTCGTACGTGAACATGTTGGTGTTCGCGGCGGCGGTCAGCCATTCTCCAGCTAAAGAGATGATGTCCAGACCGCAGGACAGCTGATTGAAGAAGTGGGGATGACCTGGGGAAGAGCAAAATGAGTGAATATATGTTTCTTTATATATAACTAGCATCTAGTAGGGGCTTCGCCCGCGTGAATCCCACGGGAACCAGAATATATTGTTTTCTTATGGTGTTAATCCATATCAAGGTCTATCTGTTTGCCAATGTTTTGAAATAAGGAGGATGGATTTTATTAATTCATTTATAATCAATTAAAATGATACAAAACCATTTACATTAAATAACTTAGGACCTCTAACACAATAACAACAAAATTATAATAGTAAAAAAAAATTTTTTTTTTTATCGACATCCCCTCCCTTGTATAATTCCTGTGTCGCGGCTTTACAAACATTCAAACAACGGACACAAAAAAATTTTGACCCGTGTGGGGTTCGAACCCATAGCACTCGGCGCGATAGCAGTGACGAGGTGACCACTTAAGCCACTTCGCCATCCGTGCATAAGGAATAATAATAATAAAACAGACCAATCATTACAATTAACATCTTTTCTTCTCCCTTAGCCTTTATTATTCCCAAGTCACTTGGGGTCGGCTTTTCTGGTCTAACCGGATTTGACTGGATATCAGTTTTTACACGGAGCGGCTGCCACCTGACCTCCGCAACCCGAAGGCTAACAATACCTTAAGGCTAGACCAGTGTCAGGATATTAGAGGTACTGACTTTCCCAATAACGACTGCCATAGATGTTCATGGCAGTCTGGACCGACGGCTTAACGTGCTCTCCGAGGCACGGAACAGGCGATAATTGTCAATCAATACGCACATAATTTCGAAAAGTCATATATCTTCCGAAAGTCAGAGTTGCGCGACGTGGGTTCGAACCCGAGACCCTTTGCATTGCAGTCTGTTGGTCTCCCCACTGAGCTATCGCTGCTACATCATTACAATTAACATAGTATACATATTTTCACAAAATACGAAATAGAATGAAGCATAAGAGACATAAAGAGAGATCAAATGGAATGGGCATGTTTTTGGTAGAAAACAAGAGCGCCACGTGGGACCTAAATCATAGTAAGAAAAAAAGAAAGAAAATGTTTTATTTGAATCTCCATACATACATAATTTTAAACGATATAATCTATCATATATTATAAACCTGAAGAGTTTGTTTGTCTGGTCGAACGCGGTAATCTCAGGAACTACTGGTTCGAATTGAAAAATTATCTTAGTTTCGGATAACCCATTTATCGAGGAAGGCTATAGGCTATATACTATCACACTACGATCAAAAGGAGCGGAGCAGCAAACATTGCACAAACGGGGAATATTCTTTTATATGAAGCAGACGATGTTGCGCGGGTCAGCTAGTAATAAATACAAATGAAAAAAAGGCGGTACATGGAGTTCAAATTAGGCAACTGTGTCAGCTATTGTTGCAGTATAGACTATGACGCTGGTATTCTCGCAGGCCTATGAATAATATAGGTAAGTAACTGGTGAAATGTGTAGTTCACTTTTGTATAGCGCTTCGGCAATTTAGGAGTGAGACATATACAGGGAACCCCAGGACGTCAAGGCGGAATCAGGTAACAGGCTAAGTTATTATAACTTAGCCTGTTACCCGATGCCGGCTTGACGTCGACTTCTGGGACATCCAGTATGTAATCGATTATGTTCTGGTAAAGTATTATAAACTAAACTAAAACCGATTGCAAACTCGATTTGTTTTGAAAATCGCCCCCGGAAATAATATCACACGTCACCACACTAGACGATGACATCCGGTCCGAACCGGATATAGCTGTTTCATGCTTCTAAAGATTAAATAAATCGGTATTTCATGCGATAGGTTTTGTTTTAACAAAGTTGTTTTAGAAAAGAACATTTTATCAAATTACAATAACATTGTGTTACGTTTATGCGAATGTTATTCATTGAAATTAAATTCCCTTAAACGTTTATTTCAGCAGCCACGCTCACGTGGAGACTTGGCTGCTGAAAAGCAACTAAAACGTAGTAGTAGAGCCTCGCTGATTTCAGCATGAATGGGCCGGCTCGACCGGGGAGGGACTACCCTCTCACAGAATATCGACGTGAAATACCAGTATTCCTACTGTAGTGTTTTGTTCGGTGAGTGAGAGTTCCAGAGGTCCAATCACCCCCTTTCCCCCATTCCCGCTCCTTCTCCTTCCCACTTCCTTTCCTAAAGTGTCGGCAACGCGCAAGTGATGCCTCTGGTGTTGCAGGCGTTCATAGGCTACGGTGACCACTTACAATCAGGTGGGCCGTGTGCTTGTTTGCCATATTAATGGAATAAAAAGAAATCTAAATAATTTAAAAAGTAGTTGTTTCATAGTCGCAAAATGATTTAACAGTAGTGTTTTTAAATAAAACGCCTTAAAATATAAATTAGTTTATTTGCAATGTATAACATTCGCGTAAACGTAACACATTATTACAAAAAAGTAAGTCAGTCTCCAGGGGCATAGTCATCCTAAATAATATTATGAATGCGAATTTGTGTTTGTTTGTTTGTTACGCTTTCACGCCTTAACTACTCGACCAAACATCATGAAATGTCGCATACACGTCAGGGGTACAAAAAAGGTTTATTGGGGGAAAACTTAACCTTCAATTACGCGAACGAAGCCACATGCAAAATTTTGTTAAGTATACAAACATGATTCGTGGGCCTGAATCATGACCTGATTTAGTGTTCTATATACCATAACCTTTATTATTAAAGCCTCCGGCATTTAATATCCAAAACCAGACCCTATTATTATCCTCTGAATCTTCTTCGAAGAGTTAATGAAAATACTATGTGGGTCTGTGTGTTAGTGATAGATTGGTGTTAGTGACAGGCATAACTCTGAAACCACTGGACCGATTGACTTGTAACTTGGTGTGCAGACACCTTGGAGTCACACCTCGGTCGAGTTTGAATATAGGCTCTGTGGGTCAAAAGACCCTCGAGATATAAGAGTCATTTCTTTTCATTATTTTTACATTTAAGACGAAGAGGTTGAATCCTAGATTTTACACCCATCTCGTTACTTTTAACGTTAAAGAACCTCAAATATATCTTTTGAAATACAAATTCTTATATAGACATGTTAACTGTCACACTGCATGGATGGCGTAGTGGTTTAAGTGGTCGTCTCTCCACTGCCACTGCGTCGAGTGTTCTTCTTCTCCCTTAGCCTTTATTATTCCCAAGTCACTTGGGGTCGGCTTTACTGGTCTAACCGGATTTGACTGGATATCAATTTTTACACGGAGCGGCTGCCACCTGACCTCCGCAACGCGAAGGCTAACGATACCCTAAGGCTAGACCAGTGTCAGGATATTAGAGGGTACTGACTTTCCCAATAACGACTACCATAGATGTTCATGGCAGCCAGGACCAACGGCTTAACGTGCTCTCCGAGGCACGGAGCAGGTGATAATTGTCAATCAATACGCACATAATTTCGAAAAGTCATATAACTTCCGAAAATAAGAGGTGCGCGACGTGGGTTCGAACCCGAGACCCTCTGCATTGCAGTCTGTTGGTCTCCCGACTGAGCTATCGCTGCTCTTGCCACTGCGTCGAGTGTTATGGGTTCGAATCCCACACGGGACAAAACTTTGTGTGGACCAAAAATTATTGTTCCGATTCTGGATGTTCTTTGTGTCCGTTGGTTGAATGTTTGTAAAGTCCCCCGCGACGCAGTAATTATTCCTAGTACGGTAATTGTCTATTTTAAAAGAAACTAAAATAAAAGAAACGAACTATAACATTATATGTATAATATGTATGTATTTACAAAAAAAAAAGTATATATATATGTTTATCCATTGTCTAGTACCCATAGTACAAGCTCTGCTTAGTTTGGGCTAGACGGTGTTGTGTGTATGTGGTAGAATATTATTATTATTATTACTTTGTTATTGTTGAATTATATACATTTATACATGCAAAAATTAATTAATTATTATATTTAACTATTTACAATTATTGCACCTTAGTAATTGTATAATATAACATCATACAATATAAATAGTAGTCAAATACTTTACAGTTTGATTAGCTATAAAAGACGTAACAATACTGCTATCTATCACTTCTTGTTGTGAGCTGTAAGTGAACGGACATATAAAACTTCCTCGTGTCAAAGTATAAAATAAATAGTTAAAGTGTCTGTACAGTGTGTTATTTAATCCATAACCTCTAATAGTTATCTGATTGCTTTTCTTTCTTTTGTAGAATGTTGTGATCTTTTGTAGAAAACATGACACCTTACTTTATTTATTAAAATGTATTGATTGAGTCATTGTATTTCTTATAAGAGCTCTTAAATAAATAAATGCATATCTAGTATAGGTACTCATAATCCCCCAACTGAACAACTGTTAAAAGATACAACCACCACACATTCTGCTTACCCCACAAAAGCATCTGTTTATGACACACACATAAACGTACAGATAACACTCATTGTTACCACAGTTTATCTAGATAACATTTTTTTGACGGCGGAGGCGGGCACCGATAAAAAATATAAATGACAGTTCCCTCTCCCGTGGGAAAAGGGAAGGAAGATAATGAAACTTATGCCTTTGAGGGTGACACGTTTAAACGGAATGCTTTGTAGTGCTTTAGTTGTAGTGGTTATTGTAACCGACTGCCACGCCTGAGGTCGCGGCTTCGATTCCCGCACAAGTCAAACATTTGTGTGCATGAACATGGATGTTTGTCTTGGTCTGGGTGTTTCTATGTATAATATGTATGTATTTACAAAAAAAAAGTATATATGTATGTTTATCCATTGTCTAGTACCAATAGACGACTTGATGGCGTAGTGGTTAGTGTAACTGACTACCACGCCTGAGGTCGCGGGTTCGATTCCCGCACAAGTTAAACATTTTTGTGCATGAACATGGATGTTTGTCTTGGTCTGGGTGTTTCTATGTATAATATGTATGTATTTACAAAAAAAAAGTATATAATTGTATGTTTATCCATTGTCTAGTACAAGCTATGCTTAGTTTGGGCTAGATAGTGTTGTGTATATGTGATTGAATATTTTTATAAATACACTGGCGAACGACCAGTACAAAACCCTTAAAATTATACACTTAAACCTTGCTCATGAATCACTCTGTCTATGAAAACCGCATGAAAATCCGTTCAGTAGTTTTTGAGTTTATCGCGAACAGACAGACACGCGGCGAGGGACTTTGTTTGATAATATGTAGTAATAGTCTAACGTCTATGGCCCCAAAAGGGTAGGCAGAGGTGCATTACACCCACTTTTCACCGGTTCGCTTTAAGTTTATGTAGCGAGTTTATTGCAACAGTTAAAGGCGTAGTACTGCTGCTGAAAAATGTTTTGTCAGGCACCTTATTTCACTTTAATCGAACCGGGAGTGGAATCCGAGACTTTATGCGAGCCAGTTCCTCTCACTACCGCTGGGCCAAAAATATGTTTTTTGTAATATTTAGTTTAGTTGATAACATGGCGGTATTACTGTATCCGATGGCTGAATGCGAGTCCCCGGTCAGACAAACAGTTACTGGTTTAAATTGTCTTTAATATTCTGATATCCAGTCAAATGCCATGAACATCTATGGCAGTCGTTATTGGGAAAGTCAGTACCCTCTGATATCCTGATACTGGTCTAGCCTTAGGGTATCGTTAGCCTTCGGGTTGCGGAGGTCAGGTGGCAGCCGCTTCGTGTAAAAACTGATATCCAGTCAAATCCGGTTAGACTAGAAGAGCCAACCCCAAGTGACTTGGGAATAATAAAGGCTAAGGGAGAAGAAGATTGTCTTTAATATTCGCGTATTTTATATATTGGAATAAAATTAAACTACTGCGGGTATTATTGTGACAGCAAAACACAAATTTAATAAATGTTTATAATTGTTAATATTTATTCTTTCCCCGACATTTCAGTTGCTTTTCAGCAGCCATGGCCTAAGGACCTAGCTATCAGTAGCTGTGTCTACACTCTCATCGATTAACTATGTGTTCTAATTACTATATTTAATTACTACAACTGACTGACTAGATGGCGCTGTCTAGCTAACATCTAAGTAAAAGAGCTCTGTATTTATAATTAAATTTAATATAAATAGTTTCGCATTTTCGTACCAATTTTACTGTAAAACTGTGAATAGTGATCCAATAAATCGATAGTGACGTTATCAAAACCCTTAGTACAACAGTGTTAAAAAAAAAACAGTGTAAATAATTCGAAGACTAAATTATAAACAAACAGCAACAGTATCATTAAGAAGTGACAACTGGGTTAATAATACATATAAACAAATAATGTACTCGCCAAACAATATTTAAAGTGACTTAAAAACATAGAAAGTGAATAAACAATATAAAAAAGTGAATAAACAACTTCGAACAAAGTGCATGACAAGTGGAAAAAATTCCTAAATGATTAGTCATATTAACAACTTTGCTTAATTTAAATCTCTCATACACTGGCTTACGATACATTTTTTCGACATATATTATTAAGTCTTGGTAGCGCAATGCGTAAGCTAGCTACGTGTTACTAAATAAGTAAACGGTTGATCGCGGGTTCCAACCTCCGGAGGCCACGTGAGTTTTTGTGAGATTTTTTCGAAGAAGTTTTAAAACGTTGAATTACAAGTTAAGAATTTAACATTAGAAGGCGCCACTTTAATTAGAAAATAAAATAATTTAGAAAAATATGGATACAGATTCTTTCGATAATGTTACTTATAGAAAACGAAAAACTACTGGCTCGTTAGACTCGATAGTTGACTTATCTATATCAACTTACGAGAATGAGAAAACGATACTTGACACCACTATGATGAGCTTGCCAGATAGCCTACATAACAATAGCGATAATGACATAGTGAACATTTTAAATGAAGAAATAAAAATACTTACAATGCAATTAATGAGCGCGCATCAAGAAATAGATAATTTAAATGGTGAAAACTTTCGATTGAAATCAGATCTACAAAAATCATTAAAAACTGTTGACACTTACAAAAATATCTGTTTAACCCCTGAGAGAAAAATTAATACACCAACGTCAACCCGTAAAAAAAAATCTAGACAGCAGAAATCGCCTGTAACGCTTGATATTGAGTTCACATCTAGAGACTATAATAAAGAAAAGAGTAACTGTCACATGTTATGTAAACAAACACAGACTAATTATCTAAATATCGATGCACAGACACAAACACAACACGATCTACATGCATCATTAGAACAATGCAAGATTGCTAACAAAAACTTAACAGGCACCAAATTAAAATCAAAACAAAAAAATAAATTATGTGTAATAAGCAGCGGATGCACGAAAGGTACACTGCCTTTAATTGAGGAGATATTTTCGGATTATTTTGACTACTGTCATTATCTACTACCAAATACTCCAACAAAATATTGGTTAAGCAATATTGAACATAAGCTACAAAACTTTACGATGAACGATTACTGCTTGATTTTTATAGGCGAAAATGATATAAAGAACATCGAGTACATAAATATACTGGACAACTTAAAAAAAACGTTAAAAACCAATCAAACAAATAACGTCGTATGTACACCAACCTACATGAAAGGTGCACTCATACATAATTACAAAGTCGAACTATTCAATAATCTCCTATTCTTAGACATAAAAAACCAAGAATATGCCTACCTTTTTGACAGCAACCTCTCTCTGACACATGAAATGTTCTCCTATAAGACTGGAAGTATAAATAAAAATGGATGGAGGAACATATATGAGAAAATTATGTCAAATATAATGATAGATTTTGAATTATTTTCTACACAAGACGAACAAGTAACTATCACGTTTAACCAATCAAGTACAATCAATACATCACACATACCACAGCAAACAGGAGAAGAAACCTTTTTTCGTGAGCACTAAATACTTTCATGTTCTACATCAGAATATTGCGGGATTATTGAACAAGTCGGATGCAATCGCGGTGAGCCTTGATGAACTATTAGATGAAAATATGAATGTAGACATCTTATGTTTTACTGAACATTTTATCATGTCAGGATATGAACACTTATTAAACATTCCAAATTATCAACTAGCTGCATGTTTTGCTCGAAAGGAAAGTAAGAGAGGAGGATCATGCATACTTGTCAAAAATGGACATCGTTTTAGGGAGTTAAAGCAAATTGTAAAAATATCTGAGACTGGAGTTTTTGAATGCTGCGCTATAGAACTGACAGACTATAAAATAATTTTAGCATGTGTGTATAGGGTTCCTAAACTTAGTAATTTTAATGTGTGTATAGAGAAAATACAAATACTATTGCATGAATTTAGTAAAAATCGTTATGCAAATATTATAATAGCAGGCGATTTTAACGTAGATTTATTGAAACGAAATGTACAAACTCTAGACTTTCAGTGTGTATTTATTAACTTTAATTTGAAATTGGCAGTAAATCAACCTACTCGCTTAAAAAGTCAAACATGCATTGACAATATCGCTCATAACTTTACTAAGAAAACTGTTACTCAAGTGCGTGAACTAGGATTATCTGATCACACAGCACAAATACTTAAGTTTCCTGTTAAAACAATATTTAATAATAAATACTGGCGAGTCACCAAAAGAGACTATTGTAAAGAAAACATAAATCAATTCAAAACTTGTCTAAAAAGCTTATCGTTTTCAAATATATACGAAACATCTGATCCTAATAAAGCTTATAATTGTTTTTTAGATACATTTACTCTGTACTATAAGTTATGTTTTCCTGAGGTAACTAGAGTTATTAATGTTATCAAAAAACCCAAGTGGATATCTCGCGGCATAAAAATATGTAGCAAAAAGAAACGCCAATTATTATGGCAATATAGGCATAAACCAGATGAAATAAATAGAAAAATATTTACGGATTACTCTAAAAGACTAAAACTTATAATTAAGCTTACTCGGAAAGCCCAAAATAACTATACAATAAAGGCTTCTGCGTGTAAGTCGAAAGCAACGTGGAAAATAATTAATAGTTCAAAACTAAGTGTACCAAGAGACATTATTAGAAAAATAAAAATTAAAAATAGCTTAATCACTAAACCTAAAGACATAGCAAATGCATTTAATACATACTTTGTTGAAAAAATAGCTCCATTTAATAATTCTTATAAAAATGTTACATCTCTTATAGAAAATAGATTAAACTCTTTCTTTTTAGCTCCCTGTGTCCCTGCGGAGATATATAACATAATAAATTCATTGAGAAATACTAATAGTGTGGGTTATGATGGTCTCTCAACAATAGTCATCAAAGCTGTTGCTAGCGAAATATGTACACACTTGAGCCATATTATAAACTTAAGCATCGATACGGGTATTTTTCCAGAGGCACTGAAAGTATCAATTATAAAACCGTTGTTTAAAAAAGACGATAAGGAGCTTATGCAATACTACCGACCTATATCCCTCCTAAGTATTATATCTAAAATATTTGAGAAACACATATATAAACAATTGTATACCTATTTTGAGAAGAATAATATACTAACTCAAGAACAGAAAGGCTTTCGTAATAATAAAACGATAAATATGGCTATTTACGATTTCATGTATAAAGTAATAATAAATGTAGACAAAAAGATTCCTGTTAGCACCATATTTTGCGATATGACGCAAGCGTTTGACTACGTTTGTCATGCCATTTTGATTAAAAAATTGGAAGCTTATGGCATCCGGGGTAACGTTTTGCGTCTCATAGAATCATATATTACAAATAGAAAACAACATACAGAAATCACCTCAATAAACACATACACAAAACATGAAGAAATTTATCGGTCATCTGGTAGAGTAGTCAAATACGGTGTGCCTCAGGGCAGTGTCTTGGGACCTCTGTTATTTATTATATATATCAATGACCTACCCAAAAGCATAAACCAAAACGTGACACTATTTGCCGATGACAGTACCATAACAATATGTTGTAAAAATAGAGATACCTATAATGATGACATTAATAATTCTCTGATATCAATGATACAATGGTTGGAGAACAATAATTTAAAAATTAATTTGGGAAAAACCAATATAATGCACTTTACACAAAGAGGATCCACTATGTCTACACTAAATATTCACTACAATAATGAAACTATCAATGAAGTTGATAATGCAAAGTTTCTTGGTGTCATAATTGACAAAAAACTTAATTGGAAAACACATACCGAAACCTTAATAAAAAAAATTAGTAAATCTTCTTACGCAATATACAAATTAGTACCAATGCTCAATATTGACGCCCTTCTTACAGCGTACCATGGTTTAGTTTCCTCTAATCTTAGATACGGCATTATCTTTTGGGGTAACTGAACGAATAAAGAATTAATACTGAAAGCCCAGAAGCAATGCATAAGAACCATGTTCAAACTAAAGGTCACAGAAAGCTGTAAACCATTCTTTATAAAACATAGAATATTGACATTACCTTCTCTTTATATTTTGGAAAGCGCAATGTTTGTTAAAAGCAATCCTAACTTGTTTCCACGTCTATCTGATGCGGTCGTTCGCAATAGACGTGATAATAGTAAACTTCGCCTACATAAATCAAAAACTGCTTTAATGAATAACAGCATATTTTGCATGGGCCCAAAAATATATAATAAATTGCCTAAACTTTGGAAAGAATATAATAGTAATATTTTTAAAAAGAAGTTAAATAATTTCCTTGCAAATAAGGCCTACTATACTATAAAGAATTTTCTAGATGACAACATTGACTCCTAACTGCTATCACACTTAATATTGACATTTAAATAAATTATTATATTCTGAGTTAAGTACTGCTAATTAAGCATAATAAAATGGAATTCATAAAATAATGTAATGAGAATATAGTATAATTAAATGGTAAATAATGTAATGTTAAATATGTATAGTATATAGATAGATTTTATTGATTATGTTTTCTATAATAATGTATATTGAATAATTTATTAATACAAATATGTAATGTCAAGACTAATTATTATTATTAAAAGTTTTTTGTTATATATTTGTATGCCGCAGAGGCTAAACATGACTGCCATTGACATTTCATTTAACAACTTGCATGCAATATGTATGTATACTCATGTTATAACAAATAAAATGATCTTTATCTTTATCTTTATCTTTACTATATACGGATTTACTATATACTACTATATAAGCAGCGATAGCTCAGTGGGGAGACAAACAGACTGCAATGCAGTGGGTCTCGGGTTCGGACCCACGTCGCACACCTCTGACTTTCGGAAGTTATATGACTTTTCGAAATTATGTGCGTATTGATTGACAATTATCGCCTGCTCCGTGCCTCGGAGAGCACGTTAAGCCGTCGGTCCCGGCTGCCATGAACATCTATGGCAGTTGTTATTGGGGGAGTGTCGACACAAAAGATCCCACTGGGTCGAAGTGTCGCCGGTCTGCACTGACTGGCCCCCACATAAGATAAGATAAGATATACGGATTTTATCGCGTTGTTTATTTGACACTATATTACATAATTTTGAAAACACGGGGTCTCCCCGTGACCATGGCTGCTGTAAAGTAACCGAAACGTCGGGAAAAGTGTAAAATTTAATTAAATCTAAACAGTTTTAATAATAATTTAATTATATTAAAAATTAGTAAAGTTTAATTGTAGTAGTAGTGTAACAGTTTTCAAAATTATGTAATAAAGTGTCAAATAAACTACGCGATAAAATCCGTATATAGTAGTTTAATTTCAATGAATAATATTCGCGTAAACAGAAGACAATATTATTTATACTTGTGTTATAAAGAGGAAAGATTTGTATATTTGTTTGTAATTACTAAACTCAAAATAACTACACCAATTTAAATAATTTACGACCATTAAAAAACTTCTTTACCCAGAAGAAACAAGTCTATATAAAATCACACTACGATCCGCGGAGGCGGACCAGTAATAATAAAAATGAATGAAACCACGGGGACAGTCAGCTTAGCCAGTATCAATATTATAAAGAAAAAAATATAGGTTCTTTCTTTATACGATTAAGGTGGCAAACTAGCATGCGACCCACCTGATGGTAGGAGGTCACCGTAGCCTATGGACGCCTGCAACACCAGAGGTATCACTTGCGCGTTGCCGACCCTTTAGAAACGGAAGTGGGAAGGAGAAGGAGCGGGATGGGGTAAAGAGGGTGATTGTACCTCCGGCACTCTCACTCACCGAACGAAACACAACAGTAGGATTACTGCTATTTTACGTTGATATTTTGTGAGAGGGTAGTCCTTCCACAGTCGAGCCGGCCCATTCATGCTGAAATCAGCGAGGCTCTACTACTCTGTGTTGTTTGTTGAATAAACTCAAACATTACTAAACAGATTTTGATAATTCCTTCACTTTTAGTAATCAATTTTCTGCAGAAGTAACATAGGCTATATACCATCACACTACGTTTCAAAGGAGCGAAACAATAATCATAAGCGCGAGTAAAACCGCAGTATTCACTAAAAACATCCTCACAAAACAACAATATTTATCTTCCACCGAATTTGAACCCGCGATCTCGCAAAACCGTATCTCTAAAGCCCGCTAATAAATTCCATCGCCTCTAAAGTGTCAATTGATAAACTAAAGTTAATACAGAGGGTCTTTAGAGTCCCTAGGGGCAGTTTATCACCCCCAACAGATGTGCCCAGGGGTGGGCAAACAATATTAAATCAAAACTTGGGGGAATACCGCGGAATGTGGTTATAATTGTTTTAAACAGATTTTTTTATGATAGTTTGTTTGTTTAAGATGTTTTTGTTGTTTTTAAATCATTTGTGTATATTTAAATGAATGTTACAAGCTGAAATTAAGCTTCTTTGTAAAGATTTTATCACGATTTAATTTATACTGGCTATCCTGAGAAACAATACTTTTTTCCTGGATGAAAAGTACTCTATGTCCTTTTCTGTAGCCCTGACAAAATGTATTGGAAATTTCATGATGATCGATAGCGTGAAAGCGTAACAACCAAACTATTGAATTTAGCTCTGGTTACTTAGAAATGAGTTGTTTTTCCCACAAACAGTTAATTTTCGACATAAGGTGGGTGGTTTTTGGAAGGCCATGCTTCTTCGAAGGCGAAAGATTAAAATGTAGTTATTGTCATGTGATTATAGATGCCTTCTACTCACACTAACACCCATCGAACTAATGTGTTTTTAATAATTGGTCTTCGAAGGAGCATGGTCTTCATAGTCCACCCACCGTATATTATAGATGCCTTCTACTCACACTAACACCCATCGAACTAATGTGTTTTTAATAATTGGTCTTCGAAGGAGCATGGTCTTCATAGTCCACCCACCGTATATTATAGATGCCTTCTACTCACACTAACACCCATCGAACTAATGTGTTTTTAATAATTGGTCTTCGAAGGAGCATGGTCTTCATAGTCCACCCACCGTATATTATAGATGCCTTCTACTCACACTAACACCCATCGAACTAATGTGTTTTTAATAATTGGTCTTCGAAGGAGCATGGTCTTCATAGTCCACCCACCGTATATTATAGATGCCTTCTACTCACACTAACACCCATCGAACTAATGTGTTTTTAATAATTGGTCTTCGAAGGAGCATGGTCTTCATAGTCCACCCACCGTATATTATAGATGCCTTCTACTCACACTAACACCCATCGAACTAATGTGTTTTTAATAATTGGTCTTCGAAGGAGCATGGTCTTCATAGTCCACCCACCGTATATTATAGATGCCTTCTACTCACACTAACACCCATCGAACTAATGTGTTTTTAATAATTGGTCTTCGAAGGAGCATGGTCTTCATAGTCCACCCACCGTATATTATAGATGCCTTCTACTCACACTAACACCCATCGAACTAATGTGTTTTTAATAATTGGTCTTCGAAGGAGCATGGTCTTCATAGTCCACCCACCGTATATTATAGATGCCTTCTACTCACACTAACACCCATCGAACTAATGTGTTTTTAATAATTGGTCTTCGAAGGAGCATGGTCTTCATAGTCCACCCACCGTATATTATAGATGCCTTCTACTCACACTAACACCCATCGAACTAATGTGTTTTTAATAATTGGTCTTCGAAGGAGCATGGTCTTCATAGTCCACCCACCGTATATTATAGATGCCTTCTACTCACACTAACACCCATCGAACTAATGTGTTTTTAATAATTGGTCTTCGAAGGAGCATGGTCTTCATAGTCCACCCACCGTATATTATAGATGCCTTCTACTCACACTAACACCCATCGAACTAATGTGTTTTTAATAATTGGTCTTCGAAGGAGCATGGTCTTCATAGTCCACCCACCGTATATTATAGATGCCTTCTACTCACACTAACACCCATCGAACTAATGTGTTTTTAATAATTGGTCTTCGAAGGAGCATGGTCTTCATAGTCCACCCACCGTATATTATAGATGCCTTCTACTCACACTAACACCCATCGAACTAATGTGTTTTTAATAATTGGTCTTCGAAGGAGCATGGTCTTCATAGTCCACCCACCGTATATTATAGATGCCTTCTACTCACACTAACACCCATCGAACTAATGTGTTTTTAATAATTGGTCTTCGAAGGAGCATGGTCTTCATAGTCCACCCACCGTATATTATAGATGCCTTCTACTCACACTAACACCCATCGAACTAATGTGTTTTTAATAATTGGTCTTCGAAGGAGCATGGTCTTCATAGTCCACCCACCGTATATTATAGATGCCTTCTACTCACACTAACACCCATCGAACTAATGTGTTTTTAATAATTGGTCTTCGAAGGAGCATGGTCTTCATAGTCCACCCACCGTATATTATAGATGCCTTCTACTCACACTAACACCCATCGAACTAATGTGTTTTTAATAATTGGTCTTCGAAGGAGCATGGTCTTCATAGTCCACCCACCGTATATTATAGATGCCTTCTACTCACACTAACACCCATCGAACTAATGTGTTTTTAATAATTGGTCTTCGAAGGAGCATGGTCTTCATAGTCCACCCACCGTATATTATAGATGCCTTCTACTCACACTAACACCCATCGAACTAATGTGTTTTTAATAATTGGTCTTCGAAGGAGCATGGTCTTCATAGTCCACCCACCGTATATTATAGATGCCTTCTACTCACACTAACACCCATCGAACTAATGTGTTTTTAATAATTGGTCTTCGAAGGAGCATGGTCTTCATAGTCCACCCACCGTATATTATAGATGCCTTCTACTCACACTAACACCCATCGAACTAATGTGTTTTTAATAATTGGTCTTCGAAGGAGCATGGTCTTCATAGTCCACCCACCGTATATTATAGATGCCTTCTACTCACACTAACACCCATCGAACTAATGTGTTTTTAATAATTGGTCTTCGAAGGAGCATGGTCTTCATAGTCCACCCACCGTATATTATAGATGCCTTCTACTCACACTAACACCCATCGAACTAATGTGTTTTTAATAATTGGTCTTCGAAGGAGCATGGTCTTCATAGTCCACCCACCGTATATTATAGATGCCTTCTACTCACACTAACACCCATCGAACTAATGTGTTTTTAATAATTGGTCTTCGAAGGAGCATGGTCTTCATAGTCCACCCACCGTATATTATAGATGCCTTCTACTCACACTAACACCCATCGAACTAATGTGTTTTTAATAATTGGTCTTCGAAGGAGCATGGTCTTCATAGTCCACCCACCGTATATTCTATGAAAATCATGTCAATATTTTTTTGTTCGTAGCTAAACCGATAAGGTTCTTGATATAGAAACCTAGCCTTAGCTTTCGTTTCTATAAAACATGATTACTACAAAGTATAACAACGCTTTTTAAACAAAACACCTCACTTTCCTGCACAAAACTAATCTGCACAGAAATGCACAGTGTGCGCACAAAAGCTCCCCTATGTAAGCCAAGATTAAGCTAGCATTACGCCACCTGACTGCGCCTGCCGACCCCAGCTGTTGCACCGTGAGGGATTAGTATATAATTACTTTTGACATATTTATATTGCTATTCACTTTTATAGACGCAAATGGCGGTGTGGGGATTTAAAATTAATAGGGATTCTACAGATATTTGTGTAAGTATTTTATATGTGTGTAATCTATGAATGATTCAGCCTAGTGGGCGACCGTTGGACTGCCACGCAGGTCTCGAGTTCGATTCCAAGGCACGCATCTTCTTTTCAAAGTTATGTGCATATTAAATAGTCAACTATCACTCGCATTAACGGTGAAGAAAAATCGTCAGTAAACCTGTCTAAGAGTACACCATTATGTTTACTAAAATATGTGAAATTTTCAATCCGTACATTGCCTGCGTGCCTGCGTGGTTTACTATGACCTAAATTGAAGAGCAGCGATAGCTCAGTGGGGAGACCAACAGACTGCAATGCAGAGGGTCTCGGGTTCGAGCCCACGTCGCGCACCTCTGACTCTCGGAAGTTATATGACTTTTCGAAATTATGTGCGTATTGATTGACAATTATCGCCTGCTACGTGCCTCGGAGAGCACGTTAAGACGTCGGTCCCGGCTGCCATGAACATCTATGGCAGTCGTTATTGGGAGAGTGTCGACACAAAAGATCCCACTGGGTCGAAGTGTCGCCGGTCTGCACTGACTGGCCCACACATAAGATAAAAATACCTAAACTATCTTATACTAAGAAGAGGTCCATGCCCAGCAGTGAGACAGTTTATATACAGAATTTATCTAATTCTTTTTTATGAAGACTGTTCCTACACCAGGTTTTATACCTGTATCATTTACACTTTACATACATTCAAACAACGGACAAAGAACACTAGCTACTCGTGTCTGAAAAACAGATCAACACAGAAAGTACGCTCTCTATTCCTCTTAACTCTCATGATCAGACGGAACGGTAATCGGACACGAGCGGAAAGAGATCAGGCGCAGGCACAAAGGCCTTACGTGTTTTCTACACGACAACACTGCCAACTACCCAACTGCGGACTGCTATTTAGAATTTCCTAACAGAAAAACAATACATCTTTGATGGCTCGACCCCGGATTCGAATCTGAGACTTCATGCTCAACAGCGAGCACTACAACTGTGCCACCGAGACAGTTACACATAAGTACTACAGCCTAACTGTATATAATTCATACGTTCTTCTAAATCTACTTACTACATTTTTATTTAAACAGTTAGATTAAACTACGGACTACAATCATGCCTTGTCTTGATTATTTATGTACATGCAAGTGGATGCTCCTATTTACCATCTTATCTTATCTTATGTGGGGGCCAGTCAGTGCAGATCGGCGACACTTCGACCCAGTGGGATCCTTTGTGTCGACACTCTCCCAATAACGCCTGCCATTACATAGATGTTCATAGCAGCCGGGACCGACGGCTTAACGTGCTCTCCGAGGCACGGAGCAGGCGATAATTGTCAATCAATACGCACATCATTTCGAAAAGTCATATAACGTCCTATTTACCATACTGCTGCTTTAGAGACTACCATCAAATTTTATTAAATGCTTGAGTATGTTCAGTAATAGTTCATGAAGAAATGGTTGGAGCACCTTACAGCTCTTATGATTTGTAAAAGAAAAACTTGGCGATTGAAAATAGTGACCATGAGTTTCTTACCCGTTCTTCTCATGAGCCCTACACCCTTGCTTTGCTGAAAGTGGCAGTAAGTATAAATTCACAGGAAAATTTTTGTGTGACTTTGACATTCATAAGTGTTACCTTGTAACCTAACTTGAATATAATATTGTCTTCTGTTTACGCGAATGTTATTCATTGAAATTAAACTACTTATACGGAATATTGTCTTCTATTTACGCGAATATTATTCATTGAAATTAAACTGCTATATACGGATTTTATCGCGTTGTTTATTTGACACTTTATTACAAAATTTTGAAAATTGTTACGCTACTACTAGATACTATTAAACTTTACTAATTTTATGCTACTTAAATTATTAAAACTATTAAAAATATTTATATTTAAGTTTACACTTTCCCCGACGTTTCGGTTGCTTTTCAGCAGCCATGGTCACGGGGAGACTAAGATGGTAGTTGTCTCAATATTCCAGTGTCGTTATTTCAAAGTACCCGAACATAATTTAAGCATTAGTTACGCAGAATGAGCTCAGACTATCATGAAGTCTAGCTGTGGTTTGCTTCTTCTTGGGTTTGACTATTTGAACGACTGGATCCCAAGCTGGTGGTACATTCCAACCATCTTCTCTATTAAAATTAGGATGTTTTTTGATTTCAATAGCCTCGCGAAGCATCCTTGGTAGGAATCTATGTTCTTTAGCGAATATCTGTGGTTTGTCAAATCTCAGGTAGTGGTTGGTCCCCTGTTGCACATGTTCACACACA
Organism: Catocala fraxini; assembly: GCA_930367265.1. NCBI lineage: Eukaryota > Metazoa > Arthropoda > Insecta > Lepidoptera > Erebidae > Catocala > Catocala fraxini. The sequence goes on from OV884051.1 coordinate 2,726,287, forward strand.
GCTACAACGTCATAGGGAGCGAGTCTATTGCCATCTACCAGCCACAGTAGCTGACACTAAGTTACTACTGAGAATTCCTTGCCAAAAAACCCTACATTAGATACATTACCTGACCAAGGTATTAAACTCGGAACTCCACGCCCAGCAATTACATTCACCACCACTAAGCCACCATACAGACTCATGATATGATATTAATAATTGTCACGTCACGTACACTTCATTTAATATCATCATTATGCGTAGGGTGTCCATGCAATGTATTCAATACGAGACATGTCCGTAATTCAATCTGGCCGCCCGCGTTCTCTGACGAGCTCATTCATGGCTTGTGCTCGGTTTAATCGGGTTTAGGTTGGTGTATACCGCAATTACACCTATTGTTATAGAGAATCCCTAATTATTATGTGGAGGGTAAATCAAAGTTAAGAATGCAGTGTATATTTAGGTGTGAGAGAATAACACAAGTATTTTAGCTTAGCTGGAGGGATTACTAGTAATTCGATACACAAATAGGTTTTAATCTTAATAAAAATAACCTGTTCTATTTTTTTGTTATTAAACGTCGCCGCGTCGATTTATAAGTCGTACCGTTTCCATTCTTGGATATGTGCTTGTTTCACGTTAAAAATAACACAGTCGAAAGTAGGACATTATATGTTACAGTTTCTATAAAATCCGTAATCTATTTTGTCAACCTAGAATTCATATGTCGTATTTACTACCAAAGCACCAAGGTAGCCATAATAACTATCAGAAACCACAAACTCACCCAAACCGTAAAACCTTCCATCTCAATACAAATTAAAATAAGACCCACTCGCGCAACCCATAAGTCCTTAAACCCCCGCGGGTCTCTAAATCCTCATTCAAAATCCCCCATCCACTTGCTCTATAAAAATCAATCCATAACTTCAATCCTGATCAAAAGAGGGAAAGCAGAGATGTGCGGATGATCCATCAAACTATGTTAATATGGGTAACAATGGAATAAGGGAGAATAGATAGGGTAGCCATACCGGTAGATACGTATGCAAATGGAGTTATGGATTTTGCAAATGATATTTTTATTATTTTGTGTTAGAAAAGATCTGCCTTAAATTGGTAGTGAGTATGATTGCACGGATGGCGTAGTGGTTTAAGTGGTCGCCTCGCCGCTACCACTGCGCCGAGTGTTGTGGGTTCGAATCCCACGCGGGACAAAACTTTGTGTGATCCACAAATGGTTGTTCCGAGTCTGGGTGTTCTTTGTATCCGTTTTTTGAAGTTTGTAAAGTCCCCCGTGACAGGAATTACTTCTAATGCGGGAGATGTCTTTTTTAAAACAAAACCATAATAAAAATACGACTGTTTTGCATGAAGTCTCGAGTTTGATTCTCGAGCAAAGTGTTATTGTGTTTTCCTGTCAAGAAATTTTTAATACGCAATATTCGGCATTGCCCTTGTAGAAATAAGCTTGAGCTAGTACCACCTAAAACCATAGCAAAATATGGTTGTAGTACTTTTCTGCCTACCCCTCCGAGGATATACGTTAGAAAGTTCTCAGTTGCAGTACTGAGTCTCGAAACGTGACCGATAAACGAAAAAAGGCCTAAGTCTACGATATGTTGTAACATAATAATATAATTAAATTTTCTAATAATGTTTATACCTAAATATAGTTCGCTGTCGGATCCATTCCTACTTCAAGAGCTATATTTTATATATTTAGCTTAAGACTTGTGACAACCAGTCAGCCAATCACACAAATAAAATCCTTCTACGAATCGAACCTGCGTCACGACAGTAACCAAACTCAAACCACAGCACAATCTTCTTCATTACTCCCAAGACTATCCCACAACAAAGCCGTATTTATGCGGGCCCTCCTAAAAGCTTTGTAATCCTATGATTTGCGTGTTATTAGAGGCGGGCCGCGTCTAAATCACTATACAGCCTGTGGAGGGCTTATGTCTTTATTTGTCGTTTTGATGGCTATTGCCGACACTTTAAGGTTCAACGTTAAGCTTTATAAGTTTATGGTGATAGAATTTGGTTTTAAAGTATGCCGCGAGGTTCCGGCGTTGGTCTATGGAATTAAAAATATTTTGCGTGGTAGCTGTTTTGGTGGTTTAGTACAACTCTGCGTTTTTGTTTGTGGCTGATCGTGGCTTTGATGACCAGTTCAGCGTCAGTGTTATTGATTTTTATGTTAAGACTTTCAGTAGCAAAGTGACGTCTGAAAAACTGCCGGCTCAAGTAGGATTTACTGAAATTTTTATAAAAAAATTCGGTAGTAGATTGAATTCTGGAAATCTCCGATGTATATTGTATACGTCCGATGTATGTAGTCTCACTTTTTATTATCTATAGTAGAATATAAAACCATATGTGGCGACAATGTGTTGGTTAGAATTACCTATCCCTCAAAGGACGTACAGGCTAGAGACTACAATTATATTTGTGAACTACATAATATAATATAATATAATACTCTACCACATACACACAACACCATCTAGCCCAAACTAAGCAGAGCTTGTACTATGGGTTTTAGACAATAGATAAACATTCGTATATAATATTGTCTTCTGTTTACTCGAATGTTATTCATTGAAATTAAACTACTATATACAGATTTTATCGCGTTATTTATTTTATACTTTATTACAAAATGTTGAAACTGTCACCCTACTGCTAGATACTATTGAACTTTACTAAGCTAATTAATTTAATAAAACTATTAAAACTATTTATATTTAAGTTTACACTTTCCCCGACGTTTCGGTTGCTTTTCAGCAGCCATGGTCACGGGGAGACTAAGATGGTAGTTGTTTCAATGTTCCAGTGTATTTATTTCAAAGTACCCGAACATAATTTAATCATTGGTGTTTCTATTTACGCAGAATGAGCTCAAAGTATCATGAAGTCTAACTGTGGTTTGCTTCTTCTTGGGTTTGACTATTTGTATTACTGGATCCCAAGCTGGTGGTACATTCCAACCATCTTCTCTATTAAAATTAGGATGTTTTTTGATTTCAATAGCCTCGCGAAGCATCCTTGGTAGGAATCGATGTTCTTTAGCGAGAATCTGTGGTTTGTCAAATCTCAGGTAGTGGTTGGTCCCCTGTTGCACATGTTCACACACATGCGTTTTTACAATACAACATTTAAAGTATAACGTTTTATAAAACTGATCTTACACATTTATTCCTAGATTTCAAGTAATTCTAACGTCCATCAAATTGACAATAAGTAAGCGTGCATTAAACGTTCACAATCAGAAGCCGGAGCTATCCATCAGCGAGATCTGAGCACAAGCGATCGTCTCACGCTCCGTCAAGCACGTGATCCGACAGTGGAATTGTGATGGGGGTGCAGTCTACAGCTCCAGTTCAAGGGTCGCTGTTTAATGTGTAGTGTGGGTCGGATTCAGTTTGATGTTGATTGAAAGATTTTGGAGGAAATCCTTTTCAAATGGAAATATTTGGGTGTAGTTTTGTCTTTCGTTTAGGTAAATGTTGTAAATTGAAGTAGGATAGTTTTCAGGGTTTGAATGAGGCTGTTGGACTTTCAGAGGCTCGAGTTCGATGTCATGGAAATTAATGTGAGTTTGTTTGTTTGTTTGTTACGCTTCCACGCTTTAACTACTCGAGTGATAATTGTGAAATTTTACTTACACTTTGTCAGGGGAACGGAAAAGGACATGGGATACCGTTTATCTAGAAAAAGGACTGTTACTAACCCAACCTATAACTATGCGAGCGAAGCCGCGGGCAAATCTAGTCTTTAATGTTTCAAAGTTACGTGCGTATTAAAATGTTAATAATCGCTTAAGCTATATAGGAAGACAGTGTGACGAAATCTGAATATTAGAAAATGTGTGAAGTTTTGTAATCCACCCCGTCGGCGTAGTGGTATTTGGTCGTAACTATTATCATATTTAGAACATGATATATTCTTAGCCTAGCTATGGAGCAATTTATTTAAAACTACTAGGTACATCATATAAACTTTCAAAACCATTTCTCCATTACTAATATAAAATAAAATAAAAAAATAAAAAAATATTTATTTCGTAAACATTTGGTGTTTCCTTAACCTAGTGTTTGGAGTATCCATTTAAGCATATATCTATACTTGTACTAGGACACCCCGCTCTTTCACATCTATACGTATGTTTACAATAAGGTAAGTATTAACAAAGTATGAAAAATTCCTTAATTGATAGGTGTTAGTGTAAGCGTTGTTGTTTATGTGTATGTAAGTGTGAGTGTGCGTGAGTGCATGTGTGCGTGTGTGTGTGTGTGTGTGTGTGTGTGTGTGTGTGTGTGTGCATGTGTGCGTGTGTGCGTGTGTGTGTGTGTGTGTGTGTGTGTGTGTGTGTGTGTGTGTGTGTGTGTGTGTGTGTGTGTGTGAGTGAGTACATGTGTGTGTATAATATGAGCACACAAGTATGTTGATTTGATTTATATTTTGTTGAACATTAGTTTGTTACATTTTGCTAAATAAATGTAAATTGTGAATGTTGGTGTTTTATTCTAAACTAGTTAATAGTTTCTCCGTGTCGTCGTAAGACAATTTATTAATCCACTCAGTAATCGTCGTTTTGCAATCATGATAAGTTTTAGGATATATTGTAAGAATTTTGTTTAATTTATTATAAATGATAGCCGCACGTTTACTATACTGTATACTAGCAAATGTTGTATTTACTTTTGGGACCATAGCTACTCTGTCTTTCCTTCTTTTTGTTTCTACGTTTATTTCAACCCGTAGTAAAGTTTTATGCATTTTTAAAATTGTATGCATAATGTATAACTTCCGAATTGATAACAAATTACTAATTTTATATAGGATTTCAGTGGGGAAGATCCGTTTTTTTAAATACATAACCTTAATTAAAGCTCTTTGCGATCGCTCAATTTCTAGAAATTGCGTTTTAAATGATCCTCCCCAAACTGGTAAACAGTATACTACAATTGATTGAACTAGTGCTTTGTAAATGTTATTAATTAGTATGTTAGGAGAAGATGAAACTTCTATAGTTTTACTCTGAGTTATATGTCTTAGGTTTTTAAACATCCACATAAACTTTCTAATTCTTTTACTAACTTGTTCAATTTGGGGATACCAGGTCAATCTTTGATCAATTTGTACCCCAAGATATTTAGTATTATTTACCTTTCGTATTACTGGACAATCGCATGTTGTATTGGTTGTGCCATTACCACAAACGTGTATATGTATTTTTAGATCTTCTTTTGGCTGTGTGTTATTCTTTATGGCAAAACAGATATAATTTGTTTTATCTGTATTTAGTGTAAGCAAGTTGTTTTTTAGCCAGTTAGCTACCTGAGTAAGGCCATGCTCTGCTATTATTTTTGTGCTATCCCAGTTACTACCAGTGAAGACAATGGCAGTGTCATCGGCGTAGGTGAAAAATTTAGCGTTGCTTATAGTCATGTTGCAGAGGTCGTTAATATAGATTAAAAATAAAGTAGGCCCGAGGACACTACCTTGTGGGACGCCGTATGAAACGCCAGTGTCCTCACTGCAGTATTGATTCAGTTTAACTTGCTGATTTCGATTAAACAGATAATCTTTAAAAATAGAGAGTTCCCTACCTCTGACACCAATTTTTTCCAGCTTTTGTATAAGGATTGACAGGGAGACCGTATCAAATGCTTTCTTTAAGTCAATGAATACTGTTAGGCATTTGTATTTTTTATCTAAATATTCTATTAAATGAGTGCTAAGAGACGTAACTGCATCTTCTGTTGAAATTTTTTGTCTAAAACCGTATTGTTGAGGAGATAGTATATTAAATTTTGATAGGTAATTAAGTAATCTAGCGTTTAGTATTTTTTCTAAAATTTTTGCTATTACTGGTAAAACAGAGATAGGTCTATAATTGTTTATATCAGCTGTGTCACCACCTTTATGCACCGGAGTAATAATAGATTGTTTCAGAGGGGTCGGGAATGTCCCTGTACTAAAACAAAGGTTAACTAGATGTGTTATGATTGGTACGACGTAATGCCTAGAGTATTGTAGGAAACGAGTTGGTATGTTGTCCCAACCAGGCGCACTGTTTGGCTTCAAATTCATTAACGTACTATTAACCTCAGTATCATCAGTCTCTAACAATACAAATGATTGCAGTTGGGTAGGTAGATTTTTTATATAATCCTCAACGTCTTCATTATTCAAAGTGGATTTAATGTTATTTGCGAGTTGTTTACCAACACTGGCGAAATAGTGATTGATATGGTTAGCAGATTCAATAGGTGTTTTCTTGATATCTAGTAACTCTAGGTTTAGACTATTTGACTTATTAGTATAAGTTATATTTTTTATGTGTTTCCACAGCTGTTTACTATTTTTAATCGAATTGCTTAGTAGTTGCTTTTCATAATTTCTCTTTAGTTTTTTAAGGAGCTTATTGCAATAGTTTCTGTAACGAGTGAAAGTAATCTTTTTTATATCGTTATATGGATCACGTTGGTATTGTTTCTGAAGATTGTTGCGGTTTTTAATGCACCTCAATATACCGGAAGTAACCCATGGTTTAATAGTACGTTTGCTTTTAGGGATAGGTGTTACATGGGTGTTGTTTAGAATCGATACTTTAAGTTTATTAATGAGTTCGTTGGTTACAAAACTGGGATCATTGCAAAAAAGTAATTCTGATATATTTAAATTTATTAGGTATCTGTATGCATTTTCATAGTCTATTGTAGTCTTAGATTTTTCTACAGGTTTATGTTGATTTATTTTAGATAATGATAGAAAAGTTGTGAAGTGGTCCGTTATAGATGTCTGTAGAATAGCAATGAAAGCTGAATTTTTACTTCTATTGAATCTAAGCATAATATGGTCAAGGCAACTTGTTTCTCTAGTAGGTAGTGTGTGCCCCGGTAAAATACCATGCGTTGCTAACATGTTTAGATAATATGTTCTATTATTACAATCATAATCTAGTTCAGAAGGTTTTGGATTAATATTGATGTTTATGTCTCCCGTAATTATAACGTTATTTTGCGATTTCAAGTTATCTAAATGGTCACTTAATGAGTTACTAAAGTTTTCGGCACACTTGTGGGATGGGGACCGATAAACACATAAAATTATGTTATTTAGTATTTTTAATTGTAAACAGGATGCCTGGGCCAATTTAATTTCCGTGACAAGCGATTTTAGGTTTCTTTTTACATAGACCACCACCCCATCATTCTGATTTTTATGATTCGTCGTAGAATAGGCATAATAATTATTTAGAGTCGGTATGGGTTTGTTCTTATTTATCCAGCACTCAGTCAAAACAATGACATCAACTTCAAAAGCGAGAGAAGATAAGTTTACAATTAAATCATTAAAGTTGCAATATATACTCCTAATATTTTGTGTTAAGATTGTGAAGTCTGCTTTACTATGTTTGTAATGTTGAACTAGAAGAGAGGTATCACATTCAATAGAATTTGCTAGTTCCAAACTATCTATCTCTGATATATTTCCTAGTATGTCTTCCATTTTTAAACATGTTTAAAAACATAAATACACACCACTATAATGTAGCTCTAATAATAAAATTAGTCTGTATAGCAGCATTGTGAAAAGCATCAAAATAGTATTAAAATATGGAGGTACGCAATTGTCATTACATTTTAATTGTTTGTTTAACGCGTGACCTTGTAATGCACCCACCACTAACGGCCTAACATAGTTGATGAACCGCGCCACGCAGAGTAAATACAATTCTGTGACAATCAATATGAAACGAGTACCATGTACAATAAATGATAACTTGACTGGGAGGCTATATCTATAATATATAAATCTCAAATTTACTGCACAACATGTAACACCCACATGTTGCCCAATTATATAGTATATAGGATAACAGTACCTATGCAATTCAAGTAAGTATTTATATATTTCGATTTTTTGTTTCAGCAAGTAAAGAGATGTAATATTCATAATTAAACTACAATAACATATCGCCATATAATACAAATTAAAGCAACATAAGATGTCGTGTAAACTATTGCTGCAGTTTATTTTGTTATAGAATGGGAAATAGTTCGTTAGTAAGTGTGTACTATGTGTTCGCGTCTGTTTATTATAATGCACAAACAATGTAGTCACTATAAAATATTGAGGAGTTAACATATAATTAAAATAATAGTAGTTATAGAAGGATGTGTAAATGATGATGTATAATTGTGTATATGTCCGTATGGTAAGTGTGGATGATCGTGTATGTATGTATTGTGTTGATATTTTGATTTTCATGCTACACTTAGTGATTACGTAACAAATAGGGGGTAGAAAATAGTCCTTACAGCGCATTTGAATCTTGGCTAAGTTTACATTGCAGTACCAAGCAAAAAACAAAGAATAATTAATATTACAAGTAAACAAAAAAGTAGTTCGTAGTAAATATAACATAAAATTACTTCGTATTGACTTTTTGTCTATGACTGAATTACAAAACCAAACAGAGCTTAGACGAAACGTATGAGTATTGCAAATTAACAAAAAGTGATCTGGCCTTTGTAGCAAAATATTTACACAAAAGAAATCCCGACAATAAGTTTTTATGCAAAGTCATTTATCCCTTAAGCTTTGAATTTGAGATTCATTCTTAACTAAAATTACCTGGGAGTTTTCTTCTTTTTTTATGTATACCCGTCCATACGCGGTCCAGCAGTATTTATAGATCTTGGTCTTTATAAGATCACGAGCGAGGAAATGCAGCCTGGCTGCTTTTGCTGTCAGTTGTTCCGATACGTATATTGGGCAATCCGTGGGCAGTTGCAGACCCAAATGCTTGGTACACAGTTTTGTTTGTTGTTTGAGGTTGAATAACTTTCCAGCTTTTAAGAGATCATTCCTTATGAGGGTTGAAGATGTTTCAATCACAATAGGCGTGTTTTTTATCGTATCTTTTTTGCCACGCACTCTGTATACATCTTTAATATCCGTCCTGCTCATTTGGCAGCTTACAGTATTAGCCAGCGAAAACACCATGCTTAGCAAGTCTTCTTTACTCTCATTGGGTTTCCTAGGTACACCTTTTATCTCAAAATTTGTTTTTCTACTATCTTGTTGCATGTTTTCTATTTTCTCCTCTAATAAAGTTATGTATTTTCTGTCTTCCTTAATCTTTTCTTCCAACTGATTTATTTTCTTTTGAAACTCCTCATTTTGAGCAGATATAAATGCAACAGAAACTTCAATGTTGTTGTTACAATGTTGTATTTCTTTTAGTATAGAAGCGTTCCGTTTGAATTCCTGTTCTTGAGAACTAATCAAATTCTTGAACATATTTTGCATGTCTTCTCTTAATTTGGATATTTCAGTGGCATAGTGTTCGTCATACCTACTTCTCATTCTGCGAGATGATACGTAGTTAGGTGGCGAATTCATTTCCGAATCAGACTGTGATTTCTCAGATGGGCTCTCTTTCTGCATTGTAGATACAAATAAAGGTACCGTTACAATATAAGTACCTAAATATGGAAGTGTACTATGCCTTCGCGAAAAACGGCGCAATATCGTAAAATCGTGCGGTAGTAATGTATAAATGTTCTACTACAATTTGCATACAATATAAAATATAGCTATAACAGCAGTTAATTTCTTGAGATGACCGTGTCGACTCAACGTAATCGCACTGGCAACGGGCGTTAGACAAAGATAGAATTAAAAATATAGAATAGATATATAAATATAGAATAGAATTTTGTATACTTAATAATCTTAAACTCTGACAGTCTCAGATATCTTATTATTAACATTTAAAGCATACTATTTTTATGATAAAGGCTAATTTTAAATGTTGGCACAAATTTGGTGCCCACACTTATGTATGGAAGTGAAAGTTGGGTATGGCAAAATAAGCATGAGAGCAGAATCAATGCTGTAGAAATGAGAGCGCTGAGAAATATATGTGGTGTGACTCTGAAAGATAGAATAAGGAATAGTGTGATTAGAGAGATATGCGGCATGAAAGTGGATATAGTGACAAGAATAGAAAAGGGTATGTTAAGCTGGTTTGGGCATGTAGAAAGAATGGACGAGGAAAGACTGACTAAGACAGTTTATAAGGCTAGTGTGAATGGAACAGTCGCAAGAGGAAGACCTAGGCGAACGTTTCTCGATCAGATCGGAGGCGTTCTGAACAAAGGCCAGGTTAAGAGCACCTTGAACCGACGGGCGTGTATGAGGAATGTGATGAAAGTGAATGAAGCCAGTGAAGTGTGTCAGGATCGTAGCAAATGGAAATCCGTAGTCTCTGCCTACCCCTCTGGGAAACAGGCGTGAATCTATGTATGTATGTATGTACAAATATCTTACCTGTTTGTTCTTTTCTTTTGTGTTAATTATTCTCTTTTGTGTACTTATCTATGTTGTATTATTATGTAGTACACAGTAATATGTACCATGTTCCAGCAAAGGAATAAGCCGAATTATAATAATAATAATAATAAACATTTAATTCAGAATCATCCATATTTTGTTAGTAACAGTAACTTAAAAACAATGTTAGTTATACAATTATTAAAATTATTTCATGTATCTTCCTGCTGCACCGGCCCCGCCGCTATGCCTACGGATCCAGTGCAACAGGAAGGAACAGGCTGGCCTATCACTGATCACCTTTAGAATACTGTTGTTGCTCCGGCAAATCCTTTGCATCAGAGATGCTGTCCTCTTTCGCATTACAGCTTCAAAGCTGTCTGTATGCACCTCCGCAAACATGCCTGACGCACTACAGAATCGCCGGAGCCCCAAAAGTACCCTGAAGGCGTTATTATATTGTACTCGAAGAGCGTTGTAGGCCCTCTGAGTATATCTAACCCACAGGCTGCACGTGTAAAAAGTCTGGCAAAATGCTTTAAAAAGAGTGATTGTCACTTCTTTTGTACAACGTGCAAACCTGCGAGCCAGCATATTACATCGGACCGACAACGCTCTCCGCTCTCTCTCAATATCATCGAGCTTCTCAGTCAGTATGTTTTTAATTATAATAATAATAATAATAATAATATTCTACCACATACACACAACACCATCTAGCCCAAACTAAGCAGAGCTTGTACTATGGGTACTAGACAATGGTTAAACATACATATATACTTTTTTTTTTTTTTGTAAATACATACTTATTATACATAGAAACACCCAGACCAAGACAAACATCCATGTTCATGCACACAAATGTTTGACTTGTGCGGGAATCGAACCCGCGACCTCAGGCGTGGCAGTCGGTTACACTAACCACTACGCCATCGAGGCCGACAATTGAATTAGTGCGGTCTCTTTGGCTGAACAGAGTAACCCCACAATTTTTTTTAAGCTATTCTCGCAGTTTCCTGTCCAACAGTCCAATTTCAAGGATATACAGATAATATACCCGAAGTAGTTAATCGACAGACTTAATTTCAAAGTGTACCATTCAACCATAGGGTCATTCCATTGTGAGGAAATTAAGTAGGTTCATAACACTATTAACTTATTTTAATATACCGCAAATTATTACTTAAGTTAATACAATAGACAGTAAAATAAACAATAAAAGAAATCCACGGTTTAAATAAGCGACGCCATGGGATTTTCTTTATCAAAATTTATTAACGACCCGGTTAGCGAAGTGAATGCGACTAAATGCCCGGTTCGATGAAAATAACATTGCATTTTTGTTTTTAGTAGCAGTAAAACCAGCACTGTGTCAGATAAACGCATTGGCGTTTATCTGACACAGTGCTGGTTTTAGCGCTTTTTAATATCTTCTCTTTTAGCCTTTATAATTCCCAAGTTACTTGGGGTCGGCTTTTCTGGTCTAACCTGATTTGACTGGATATCAGTTTTTACACGGAGCGGCTGCCACCTGACCTCCGCAACCCGAAGGCTAACGATACCCTAAGGTTAGACCAGTGTCAGGATATTAGAGGGTACTGACTTTCCCAATAACGACTGCCATAGGTGTTCATGGCAGCCGGGACCAACGGCTTAACGTGCTCTCCGAGGCACGGAGCAGGCGATAATTGTCAATCAATACGCACATAATTTCGAAAAGTCATATAACTTCCGAAAGTCAGAGGTGCGCGACGTGGGTTCGAACCCGAGACCCTCTGCATTGCAGTCTGTTGGTCTCCCCACTGAGCTATCGTTGCTTTTTTTCGCGCTTTTTAATATGAGGGACCTATAATCATAGCTTGGAAAATGTAAGCGTAATAGACCTCTGTATGACTCCTAATACTACCTCATATATCCGTAAGACTAAGCCTCGCTGATTTCAGCATGAATGGGCCGGCACGACTGGGGAAGTACAACCCTCTCACAGAATGTCAACGTGAAATAACAGTATTCCTACTGTTGTGTTTTGTTTGGTGAGTGAGAGTGCCGGAGGCTGAATCACCCTCTTTTCCCCTTCCCTCTCCTTCCCACTTCCTTTTTTTCCTAAAAGGTTGGCAACGCGCAATTGATGCCTCTGGTGTTGCAGGCGTCCATAGGCTACGGTGATCACTTACCATCAGGTGGGCCGTATGCTTGTTTGCCTTACCTTAGTGGTATAAAAGAAAAGAAAAAAAAGGCTATGTATGAATTAAATTAGTATACGATTTTCAAAATATACGAGACTAGGTTTTACTCCCGGCTTTGCTCGCATAAATGTCATGTAAGGCGCAATAGCGGCGCGTAGTAGCAGTACTTTTTTCTGGATGAAAGGTACCATATGTATTTTTTGTCTCCCTGCCAAAGTAATGCGTAAAACGTATGCCAAAATTTCATGATACTCGAGTAGCTAAGACTGCGCCGAGCATAAGACAGATAATGACAGAGCTCGTGCGGCGCATATTCAAACCGGCGCGCAGCCGGCATAGTAAAATTGTATGGAGGATTTGAAGTGCTTTTTTGATAAATATTTATCTTTATTGTCAACCAATAACTTAAATATTTGGGACGGACAAATTGTAATATAACTATTTATGTTTCGTTTAAGCTGTATAATAGGATTAGGATTTCTACTGTTATAATCTAAAAATCACGTAACTCGAGCTTACGTTGCATTTTTCGTGCAAATTCACGTAATTTTGTAGGCGAAAATACTAATTATTTTAAGTTTTTTACACTGAGTAATTGTAAATTCATTTATTGTTATGGTAAATGTATTTTATATTTGTATTAAACAAAAAGTGTTGATTTTATTCACTTAACTGTGACCGCCTGTTCTGGCACATTTCGCTCGGCGCAGTCTTAAGGGGTGAAAGCGTAACAAACAAACACACGCATTTATAATATTAGTTAGAAATTTCAGACTCAACAATATACAACTTTCACAACTGACCACAACTTACAGACACACGCCATATATTCTATTGAAATTGCAACCACAGTGTTCCGAACAGCTCTTCTGTATGTAATAGCCCAATTTCCGGCGATGCCCGATGTTTACCGAACCCTCCCGAAGCGTCGACCGCGCCAAACAATTCAATTATGTCCTCAAATGTATCGGAATGATTGTTCCCCTATATAACGGCGAGTACACATATAATGAATTACATTTTAGATATTATTCGTTTTTCTTAGAAAGTATAGACAAATTGAACAACAAAAAATCGTATTTAAAAGAAACAATAGACACAAAAAACACAGCTATTAGTGGATTATACGAGACGACATAAATCTAGGCCATTCCGGTAAAGGAAAACATCGTGAGTATGGACTTTCAGGAAGCCTTTTATAAAAAAATTTTGCATAAAGAAATTGGATTGAAGGATAATTAATAATATAGTCTTTAAATGGTTTTTATAATTATTTATATATAATTATAATTTGTTACTATCACTTTAGGCATAATTACCGTGTCGTGGGTAACTTCAAAAACATCCCAATTACAGACACAAAGAACACCCAGACTCGGAACAGCTATTTGTAGATTCCACAAATTTACGTCTCGTATCAATCAAAACTAATCGAAATCGAACCCACTCGGGGTCATGGCAGCAGCCAGGCAACCTCTTTATCATTACGCCGCCCGTGCATTCAAGCTGTGTATTTCCTAACCATCCTGTCCATCCTATGATCCAATCCTAACTAATATTATAAATGCAAATGTGAGTTTGTTTGTTACACATTTACGCCTTAACTACTTGACCGATCATCATGAAAATTTGCATACACGTTGTCATGGGGTGCAAAACAGGACATTGGATACCTTTCATCCAGAATTAAAGTACAGTGCCCGAGTTATAATTAACGCAAACGAAGCCGCTGGTAAAATCTAGCTAACTATAAATTGATGATTTTCATGTGTGTGTTTTTTTTATACAATTAAAGTGGCAAACAAGCATACGGCCCACCTGATGGTAAGTGGTCACTGTAGCCTATGGACGCCTGCAACAACAGAGCCATCACTTGCGCGTTGCCGACCTTGTAAAAATCTTTTTACACCCTTTTTGAAGAACCCCATACTGTAACCCATCTGTCTTGTGGGAAAACCTTTTTGTTTTGCGCAGCTTTCTATCCCTTGTGTATGTGCCTTTACGTTCCTTTACTCGCGGCCCACTGGGCGGAATAGTGTACAGTTATTTGTAATTTCCTTCTCTACCGATCTCTTACGCTTTCGTCCTTACATGGAGCGAACAGAATGTGGTATTGATGGCAGCAATTATTTTAATCAATTTAGCAATCTTAATACGATTTCTTCTATTGTTAGTGGTTGGTAAAGGATGGAAGACGTTTAGAATTTCAAACGATTTGTATTTTGTGGGATATTGAGTATCATCAGCTTATGAAACTTGGGTGTCTAAGTCTTGGGTATGTTGATTACATAAGTAAATTGGGCTAGCAATATGTTTTTGTATTTAATAAAATAGACTGTTTACGTGTTATGTTATAATTCACAACCAAAAAGTTTTTGAATATTCTGTTATTTTTTCTTGAAGAAAATGCCAACGATTTTGAACTCGGAATAATGGTCTGTATATACTATTTCAGTTTTCAGTACGCTGTCTCTTACACCCGGTATATTGACATTATTTCTACTCAAATTGTTATGTTTGAGAGTGTCGGATATTTTTACAAGATCTATGTATAACATTCAAGTGCTACATGACTTCATATGACTAGTATGACGAAAATGCTCAGTTAAGTTCCTAATTCTGTAACGTCAAAGTCTAAAGCATAGACGACCAGCACTTGCCAGTTTTGACCTGGTGTCTAGAACTTAAAGATCTATAGCACAACAGAACACATTCGAGACCTAACCTGGTGCCTGAAACTTTAAGGTCTAAAGCATATTTGAACACTTTTCAGTCTTAATTGTTGCCTGGATCTTCAAGGTCTAAATTCTAAAGCATAACGGAGCACTTTCCGGTCCAGACCTGGTGCCTGGAACTCTAGGGTATATAGATTAAAGGAACACTTACCAGTCTTGACCTGGTGGCGTAGCGTGATCTTGCAGTCCTCCAGCAGCTGCTTCAAGGGTAGAGGCTCATCATGCAGCTGAAGGTCCAGCATCTTCATCATGTCTTCTGGCATCCTGAACTCCAGGATCTACGACAGAAAAGGATAAAATGAAACCACTTCAAATGACGAGCGTTCTTCTTTTCTATTCTTTTCGTGTGGTTAGTGGCCAACCTATTGTCAAGAGTTGTTCAAGCCGCCCGTAGGCCTCTGACATGGCTTAACGACTGCTGTCAATTTAACAACAACCGGGACCGACTTTTTACGTGCCCTCCGAAGCACGGAGACGCTCAGATGAAATACCACTAAGCGGTCACCCATCTATAGGCTGACCGCACCCAACGTTGCTTAACCTCGCTAATCGTTTACCGATCAGTGAGTGCAAGTGGCTAATAACGAGCGTTAATATACAAATATACATAGGTATATAAGGTTCTACGCCCTTGCTCTGCTGAATTGATTAAATATGAAGTTTCCGCTTTGTATGAAGAAAATCGGTAACGTTGTGATTTTCGTACAAACTATTTCATCAATACTTTTTGAATGGCCTATTTGAATTCTTTTTATTTAGGCCACTATGGTTTGTCTTACATAAAATAGAACATCAGCCATTATGTAACTATGGCGAATTGGAACAACGAATACAAGCAGACAATGCGATGTTATTTAAAATGCAAATTGTATAAAAAATTATTCGTTTTATTAATAATAGTATTATGTGTTATTAATAATATGTAAAGTGTATTCTTAATATAAAATATTAAGAATAGCCTATTCTCGAAATATAAAAGGATTTCATAAAGGGATTAAATATAATGACCACCAAAAATACTAATTGCACAGTAAAATATCCTTAATAAAATATATCATAACGAGCACCTATACGCCTCAAATCATTGCATTCAGTCTCAAAAGGGTTAGGTTATGTTAGGTTCCTTCTTAAACCTACCCAAAAATAGGACTTAGTTTGATCTCTTTAAAATATTTTAGTAAGCATATTTTGGTATGCAATTAGTATTTTTTGTGGAACAAACGCAAAAAATTGAGGAACAGTTAAATACTACCCTTTCATAAATAACCATTGTATTTTGTTCAGAAACCACGAAAATAGATGTAGGACATAAACGGCAATTTCATAGTTAAATAATAATCTAATAGTATAGTTTAGTTAGACTTAAGACTGCGCCGAGCGAAATGTGCCAAAACAGGCGGTCACAGTTAAGTGAATTAAATCAACACTTTTTGTTTAATACAAATATAAAATATACATTTACCATAACAATGAATGTTTATAATTACTCTGTGTAAAAATCTTAAAATAATTAATATTTTCGCCTACAAAATTATGAAAATATGCAAGAAAAATGCAAAGACGTAAACTCGTGTTACGTGATTTTTTGATTATAACAGTAGAAATCCATCCTATTTTACAGCTTAAACGAAACATAAATAGTTATATTACAGTTTGTCCGTCCCAAATATTTAAGTTATTGGTTGACAATAAAGATACATATTTATCAAAAAAGTACTTCAAATCCTCCATACAATTTGACTCTGGCGGCCGCGCGCCAATTTGAATATGCGCCGCACGAGCTCTGTCATTATCTGTCTTACGCTCGGATCAGTCTTTAACAAATAAAGATATTTTGATTCTGATTTGATTTTAATTCCTTCTATCGTTTGCATAAAATATCTTATTGGATATTTCCGTAAGGAAAATATTATGAGTTAGGATCAGTTGAATCTGCTTCTAAGCATAGAATGTCGTTCAACTAGAGTAACTTGAATGAAGCTGTTTCCCACTAAAGGAGATCGCAGCCAGCTCATTAGGAAAGCCTTGTATTGTTTCTCTACGTTGATTAAGGATTTCGTGAAACAGCAGTAGTGAGAGCGATTGCTGTGCAAGTTTTTCTAGTTGTTTCAAGTTCGATACCCGAATCAGGATGGAGAGAAATATATACCCTATTTCTCTCCATGTGTCTGGTAGACGCCAATAGCGTCGGCTTCAGGTAACACATAATACAGGTTAGTTAGTTGCCGTCTACTGGAAATGGGTCAAAGATTCTTGCTGCTCCTTCCTTGAACATTTCGGACCAGAAAAACCTAATCACACTTTAACCAACTCGAATATTGCGCTCATTTTTCCCTTCACATCACACTTAACTTATTGAATGGCAGTGGCACACCGGAGGCCAGACACAATAGGTTTTCAATTATGTCTGGTATTCCAACAATTGACAGGTTAAACAAAAGTACATACTTTTGTCTAGAACCAACGAAACCACCTTAGAAAATAAGTCCTTACCTTTTCGTTGCGGTCGTTGACGGCGTGTACGTAGTCAAGCAGGACATCGATGACCCGCGCCAGGAACTCGCGCGTCTGCGCCTGCGCATCCTCACGATACGGCAGGATCGCTGCAAGAAAACATACAATTAGACAGGGAAAATGAAAAATAATTATGAGAGGGCTACAGGAAATTGTCAATCAAATCATCCTTAGGCGTATGGACACCGGCGTCCAGACTCAATGCTTTTATTATTAAGTAACGATATGATTAAACTGATAGATTAAATTAATTAATAGACTGCACGGGTGGCGTAGTGGTTTACGTGGTGCCATTATGCCGAGGGTTGTGGGTTTGAATCCCTCACGGGACAGAACTATGTGTGATCCACAAATGGTTGTTCCGATTCTAGGTGTTATATCTGTCCTGTTTGAATGTTTGAAACGTCTCCCGCGACACAGGAAGTTGTCTTTTTTTAAAAAGAGATTAGAGAAGAATCAATAAATGTCCTAGGACCCAAGTTATTAGCATTTACAAACTATAATAACTATCATTTTTGAGAAGTAGAGTTGGGTAAGTTGCTGTGGTGTCAATAATAAACTATGGTTAGTATGAAAGTAGTGCTTCCATGTTTTATTTACTGATAACAAGTTATAAAAAGATGTTCTAATGTGAAATCATATTCATGCCAGGGATTTATATATATTATTATAAATATTTAATTAAGCAGCGATAGCTCAATGGGGAGACCAACAGACTGCAATGCAGAGGGTCTCGGGTACGAACCCACGTCGCACACGTCTGACTTTCGGAAGTTACATGACTTTTCGAAATTATGTGCGTATTGATTGACAATTATCGCCTGCTCCGTGCCTCGGAGAGCACGTTAAGCCGTCGGTCCCGGCTGCCATGAACATCTATGGCAGTCGTTATTGGGAAATTCATTACCCTCTAATATCCTGACACTGGTCTAACCTTAGGGTATCGTTAGCCTTTAGGTTGCGGAGGTCAGGTGGCAGCCACTCCGTGTAAAAACTGATATCCAGTCAAATCCGGTTAGACCAGAAAAGCCGACCCCAAGTGACTTGGGAATAATAAAGGCTAAGAGAGAAGATTATAAATATTTAATTAATATTCATTCGAAAATGTCGCAGAATCGATCTACATACGCAACAAAAATCTAGAAATTATTGTACCGAGTCTGTACTTTTTGTATTTTTTTATACATCTAATGTGGCATACAAGCATACGGCCCACCTGATGGTAAATGGTCACCGTAGCCTATGGACGCCTGCATTACCAGAGGCATCACTTGCGCGTTGCCGACCCTTTAGGAAAGAAGGAAGTGGGAAGGAGAAGGAGCAGGAAGGGGGAAAAAGGGTAATTGAGCCTCCGGCACTCTCACTCATTATATGATGTGAGTGGGACAGTTTAATACACTGATATTATTTATGTCCTTACTAGATTTACCCGCGGCTCCGCTCGCATAAATGCAGGTCATGAAAATTTTGGCACAGTACTTTTTTCCGAATGAAAGGTACTTTATATCGTTTTCTGTGCCTCTGACAACGTGTATGCGAAGTTTCATGATCATCGGTCTAGTAGTTACGGTGTGAAAGCGTAACAAACAAACTCACATTCGCATTTATAATATTACTAGTTAGGATGCTATCACCTCCAGATAGCATTTATCTATAAGATAAAAGTCTCACCATCTCTCTTCTTTAACCTAACATGCGTGAGACAGCATGCGATTTATCTTTCGGATAACTTTTACTTATCAGTTGTAGACTGGCCGTAACTCTTCGAAAATAATTTCTACACTTATAACTCTGCTCACTCATCAAAAGTTCCGTCGTTTCACACATCTGTGAGCAATAACGCTCCCTCATTCAGAGGTCTAGAGGGCCTCTGATTAAAAAGTCACCGATTTTAATACTGCGCACCCCATGTCCAGGAATGTTGGGTAGTACTGTGAGTATAAGTTGTGATAAAAGTGGGATAATTGTTATATTAAGATTAGCGACCCGCCCCGGCTTCGCACGGGTAGTACGAAACCTTAACAAATGACACCTAAACCATCTTCATGAATAACTTTGTCTATTGGTGAAAACCTCATGGAAATCCGATTAGTAGTTTTTGAGTTTATCGCGAACAGACAGACAGACGCGGCGGAGGACTTTTGTTTTATAATATTTAGTGATAGAGAAACTTATATAACCCGGCAAGGTAGAAGTATATTACAATTACATTTCGCTAGCTATGTTTAAGAGACTGTCACCTAGGTTTCGTGCTCATAGTTTGATCGAAAGGTTTCAGGATCGATTTTCGTTTCGGGTAACTTTTTATTGGGAGTTTGGATGTGTGATGTGATGTGCCGGTTACACCAGAACAAGGAAATGTGGATGAAAGACACCCCCACCTACTTTTTTTAGATATACAAGGTTTTCTTAGTATAGTGGAAACCTCTCAGGGAGTGATTACACTTATTATTATGAACAACTTTTGTTCTGGGACATTGCCGAAATTTGCTGTTTCTTCCATTTTGTCGAGGTCAAAGTCCAATTTTGTATGGAATAGCTGTTTTTCCGCGATTTTGGCAATGTCCCAGAACAAAAGTTGTCCATAAGGTTAGGAATAATAATAATAATAATAATAATATTCTACCACATACACACAACACCATCTAGCCCAAACTAAGCAGAGCTTGTACTATGGGTTCTAGACAATGGATAAACATACATAGATACTTTTTTTTTGTAAATACTTACATATTATACATAGAAACCTTATATAGCCGTAAGATTATACAGGCATGTATATTTCTCTGCGATCGTGAGACTTCTGGCTTCCGGATCGAGTAACTTTTCTTTGGGTTTTGCCCAGTATTTAGCAACAGAATCTCGATTAGAACGAGGTGGATTACAATTAGCTTGTAAGTATGTCGAATTCAAAAGTTGGAAAAATGTGGGCTTTGGGATATAGGCGTGGATTCTTATTTGTATGTGTAAGTTTTTGTGTGACCGCTTGATCTCGGATCAGGTAATCTTTAATTGAATTTTTTGTCGAGAAAATTTCAGTAGCAGGACAAAGTCTTGGATAGAGAAGGCAATAAATTCCTCTTTAAAAAAATGTTGATGATATGTAGATGTAATACACCTTTCCTTAGCCCTTCTAGAATACGTAGTCGCCAATCTAAGTAACTTTCTAGTAATCAAAAACTCCTCCGGTGCTAAAAAGACCAGGCAGGGTGGGATAGTGTACATACAGGCTGATATCATGAGTATTTTTCAGCAGCTATTTTAAAAGTACCCAATACTTTTATGGCCAGTTTCACAACTATCAAGTAAAAGTTATCCGAAATATATATATATATAAAGAGCAGCGATAGCTCAGTGGAGAGACCAACATACTGCAATGCAGAGGATCTCGGGTTCAAACCCACGTCGCGCACCTCTGACTTTCGGAAGTTATATGACTTTTCGAAATTATGTGCGTATTGATTGACAATTATCGCCTGCTCCGTGCCTCGGAGAGCACGTTAAGCCGTCGGTCCCGGCTGCCATGACGTCTATGGCAGTCGTTATTGTGAGAGTGTCGACACAAAAGATCCCAATGGGTCGAAGTGTCGCCGGTCTGCACTGACTGGCCCCCACATAAGATAAGATATCCGAAATATAAATCGCATAATGTCTTAGTCTTGTTTGGTTAAAGAAGAAAGATGGCAAAACTTTCATCTTATTGGTAAATGCTATCTGGAGGTTGTGGAGCAGGCCCTTAGACCTATAAAGTTTTAGGTACACTCTACGACCCTTATTCTTATCCCTAAAGTTTCCCAACTGCCCAATATTTGTCCATCAATTTCCCATCTAAATCACAGTTACAGCACACCCGCGTCATATTGTACACCGAGCACAGATGTGTTTGATTTATTTTCAACTACCCTCAAATCGACACAAACTGTATACGTTGAAATTTAAACCTTGTGTAGTTGTAATAAGAGCTACAGTGTACGAAATTGACTGTATTAGTATATTTGTATGGTTATATAAAAATACAATAGGTTAGGAATGTTTGGATTGCCAATATCTGAGAAAAATATTTATGAAAGTAGAGCTGGTTCGGCGGCCTAACTTTGTAGCTATTGATGTCCGTGAGGTTTTAGATTTTGTGGTCTGGTAGGACGAATACTGACGCAAAGATATTACTTAACATGAATATTTTTATACTGAAATTATAGTTTTACCATCTTTTAAATACGGCATATAAACTTAAGACTATAGAAGAGTTGTATAAAATTTCACCTATGCATTATTTATATTTATAAAAGGCTATTTCAATGCTTGCGTCGCGGTGGACATTAGAAACGGTCAAACAAATGATTAAAAAAATTACACATACCATTTGTCGAACACCATAATTTTTATTCCTTGTGAGTTTCGAATCAACAACATTCTTCGTATTGTAAATAGCGATGCACCTACGTAAGCCACAACGGCATCCATGCAGTCTTCGAAAACATTATGGAAAACTCTCAGACATGCAGTTTTCCTAACGAAGTTTTCTTTCACCGTTAAAACGAGCGATAATTAACTATTTAACGAGAAAATTTTGAAGTCAGTCATGTGCTAGGTTCGATCTTGACACTTCTACGTGGCAGTTTAAAAGTCCCTACTGAGCTTTCGCTGAAAAGATAGCACACAAAACACATTTTTAATCAGTATAACCTAAAAAAATATTTAGTGAGACATGCCAAGCGAATTTCGCTCATGTTTTCATACTAATCTTTAATCAATAAGGTTGTATAAAGCTGCATAGCTAAGTTGGTGTATTTAGTATTGTTGTATAGTCTATTGTGCCTCGATCAGGCTGTTATTGTTCATATGAAGGATTGCTTGCCCTTTGACTTGGATGGGAGATTAAAATGAGGGGCTGATTTGGGTAAAATCGAGAGTATTTTTAATAATAGGTCTGTACTTCTTTCATATACAGTATAGCCAAATGGATAAGGTATCGGGCAAACGAGAAGTCATAGCTTCGGATCTTAACCATAGCAACATTGACATGAACCTACTTCTAATAAACATCATTTACATGATAGAGAAAGATCCTTGTCATGTAAAAGTAATATGTGACCGAAATGCGATATCGATGTCGTGGCCAAATCAGAAAATTGATTACTTCATGATGTGGCCGACCATTGGTTACAAGTTACAACCATATCATGGAATGGCCAGCTAAAACTCACCATGTCGTTTATTCGTTAGTTGGAAATCAAACCCACGACTCGTGATCTATCAGTGTTCATAATCGGTAGTCAAGTTCCAAGCACCCCTTTTTAAGGGTGACATCGAGTGTGTTTGACATAAACAGATAACTCCGGCGATGCGTGTTATAGGGGACAGATTAGCAGTTAAACTTATAAGTGAGTTTCTATGTTGATTGCTGGGAACCAAGGGCTGTGAGTTCTGTTCCTCAGTTAGGTATATAACGCCAGAAAGATTAGGCAAACGCGATAACGCAAGTCTGTACCAAATGTCGGGCGAAAAATGTTTTGTACAATCAAATGTTACTACTGCAAATATATTTTCTCAATTATACAATAGCAGCAGCGATACGCTATTGGAAGACCGTTGGACTGCCACGCAGGGGTCTCGAGTTCGATGCCAAGACGAGCATATCTGAATTGACGAAGTTATATGTGTATGAAGTAGTTAAGTGTCGCTCGCTTCAACGGTGAAGGCAAACTTCGTAAGGAAATCTGCATGTCTGAGAGTTCTCCATAATGTTCTCGAAGATATGTGAAGTCTACCGACCCGCACTGGGCTAGAGTGGTGGACTATCATGTAGTCCTCACACGGACAAGAGGAACCCAGCAGTGGAATAGTATAATACAAGGCTGATATTACTATAATTCAAATGTCATGTTGTCATTGTGTGTCAGATGACAACTTAACGTACAGAAAGCTGACCATATTAAAATGTAGTAGAGCCCATTTATATTTTAAATCTTTGTGCAAATCAATGTCAACAAAATAGTACAAAAGAACAGTATATTTACAAATGTATCTGTCCTTTCTTACTGTGTTTAAAAGCACTTTATCTTCAAGCTCTTTACTTAACAGTGCCAGCAGATATCCAAGTACTTATGACCCCTCTACTATATTTTAACTTGACAATCTATTAAGAGCTACTCATGTCACTTCCAGCTAAAATCAATTCAATATAAATCCATTTCAAAATCAACCTTATTAATATAAAGTTAGAGTCAACCTTCGCTCGCGTCTCTCGTTAGGAAAACTTTAGACTACCCTCTTTTATCTTTAAATAAAATGGACCTTATTTTGAAGTGTTTGAGTTTATTTTAGCTTGTGTGTTTATAGCAGAAGATTTTAAGTACCCTTGCAGTATTTGCGAAGAATTACATCGAAATCCAGATGTTATGTGTTAGACAAAGTGTTCTATTTTGTTGTCAAGCGAATTTGTGCCTTATGCCTTTGAGTTAAGAGTGATGTTAGGTGAATTTAGGGTTGGTAGTGGGGTGTTATGTTGTGACGTCATAAGCTGATTGTCAGTGACTGTGCATTTTGGAATTCAGTTGTATGAGTGATATGAAGAGTCTATTTGTAATGGTTCAAGTAAAATAAGTTTAAAAGCTACTTCGTTGGCGCAGCGGTAGTGAATGCGACTGCTGTGCATGTTGTCTCGGATTCGATTCCCGCGTCGAATAAAGTGTTATTTGGGTTTTATCGACATGAATTTTTTAACGCCTGCATTGAGTTCGGAGCTTCCTCCAATAGATGTCAATAAGCTCGTCTGCTATTACGTGGGACCTAAAACCTTAATTGGCGAAATATGGGTGCGCCTCGGCCTTCCTCTTTGGAGATATAGGCGCGAGACTATGTCTACGGGTTCGATTCCCAGCCATTGTCCCATTTTTAACTCGAGCATGAAGCGTAGCTGGAGTGTTGAAAAATAACAAACGGGGTCCACGTAATGAAGAACAATTTTATTGCCACCTAAACAGTACAACCGCAGAGCGTAATGGAAAAATCCAATCGCACTTTGGTCGACAGAGGAATCGATCCAACAAAATAAGTGAATGCATAACTAATACAGTTTTCTTATTAGTTCCCATTTTAAAGCAGCTCTCGCACTAGTTATTATCCCTCTGTCACGAGAAACCTTACAAAGATTGAAAAAACGGCCACAAAAACACCCACGTATCTTGTATCTTATGTGGGGGCCAGTCAGTGCAGACCGGCGACACTTCGACCCAGTGGGATCTTTTGTGTCGACACTCTCTCAATAACGACTGCCATAAATGTTCATGGCAGCCGGGACCGACGCGGACGGCTTAACGTGCTCTCCGAGGCACGGAGCAGGCGACAATTGTCAATCAATACGCACATAATTTCGAAAAGTCATATAACTTCCGAAAGTCAGGGGTGCGCGACGTGGGTTCGAACCCGAGACCCTCTGCATTGCAGTCTGTTGGTCTCCCTACTAAGCTATCGCTGCTCTAAAACACCCATACTCAGAACAACTATTTGTGGATCTCACAAATTGTATCGTATGAGCATCAAACCTACTACACACGGCACGTAGACAGTCACAAAGTGACTACTCCAACCACTACACAATTGTGTGGCCAAGTATTTAAAGAAACTGATATCATTTCAATTAGTATGAGGGTGTTGTGGGGTGGGCAGAGCAGTAAATACTCGTAGATGAGACAGGTTGATCCCGACGCTGCGGGTCGGTAATGATGGAGAATTACATGTAAGCCCTTATTTGTGAGGAGCGGGTTTGAATCCAGGGTGGTGTAAAAGTGTGGAGTAAGATTTTGGTGGTGATTGTTTTTATTTAGCTACTAGCTCTTCCTCGCGGCTTCGCTCGCGTAAAAGAAGGCTAGGTTATGTTAGTAACAGTACATTTTTTTTAAATAAAATGTTGTCTATATTACTCAGTGATAATGTAATAAAGATAGCGTCAAACGCATGGCTAAAACGAGGCGAGCTGTTTCCTCAAACAGAAGGTTTTATGCTAGCGATCCAAGACCAGGTTATAGATACAAAAAATTACTACAATTAATTAAATGGCGATCATTGTCGGCATTGTCATAAACAACCTGAAACAATTCAACACATCACAGGCGCATGCTCATCAATCACACAAACAGACTATAAGCACAGACATGACCAGGTAGCAGCTATTATACACCAAATACTTGCCTACAAACACAAACTACTATCCGAAAAAACACCATATTACAAATACACGCCCCAAATTATATTAGACTCACCAGACTTCAAAATGTACTGGGACAGAACTATACTTATAGACAAAACAATACATCATAATAGACCGGACATCACACTACACGACAAACAAAATAAAGTCGTATATCTCATAGACGTAGCCATACCCAACACACACAACTTAAGCTCCACTCAAACTAGCAAACTTTCCAAGTACGCAGATTTGACTATTGAACTCAAAACCCAATGGCGAGTTCACACGGTCAAGACCATCCCCATAATCATATCCAGCACAGGCGTCATACCCAAAACACTCCATTCAAGCCTAAAACATTAAACATCCATCCTCTCACATACACACAAATACAGAAAGCAGTTATCTTAAATACATGCAGGAACGTCAGAAAGTTTTTATCTATTGATTAATAATCACACCATCAGAGTTGTTTTGGCCAAAAGCCCGCAATTCTGGTGAATGTCCCCAGAAATGGGCGAGGATAAAACCAAATAAATATAAATAATAATAATAATATTCTATCACATACACACAACACCAATTAGTAGTAGTAATTACTTACTTATTATATATAGAAACACCCAGAACAAGACAAACATCCATGTTCATGCACACAAATGTTTAACTTGTGCGGGAATCGAACCCGCGACCTCAGGCATGGCATCGGTTACACTAACCACTACGCCATCGAGGCTATAGCTTTCTAATGGTGAAAAATTTTTAAAATCGGTTGTATAGCTTTTGAGTTCAATCCTTACAAACAAACAAAATTTCAAATCTTTCCTCTTTATAATTTTAGTAGATATAAAAGTATATATATTTTTTGGGATATAACTCTCTCGTCTGGTATAAGTTGATATTAATATTTGGGATCGGTATCGTGCGGAACATGGTTCGAGTTCTGGGTTAATATCTTATTGAGATTTCTATTAGGGCATTTTTGTAAGCAGCACGAAGTCTGGCAATTGGCAACAGGCCATTATTCCGTCGGTCTATTAAACGGAGTTCGCCAGATTTGTTTCCTTGATTTCAATCTTTTTTAAAAACATATTACAAACAACGGACACAAAGAACACTCAAATTCGGAACAACCATTTGAGAACTTTTCTAAATCCTGATGGAGATTCGAACCCACAACACTCAGCACAGTCAGTGGCGACCACTTAAACCTACGACTGTGTATGTATCGAATGCAATAAAATATTCAATACTAAATTTCTATCCTACGAGAGCAGTACTTTTTCTGGGTGTAAAAATATACCATATGTCCTATTCTGTTCCCCTGACATGATAATATGTGCGTAATTTCATGATGATCGGTCACGAAGCTAAGGCGTGAAAATGTAAGAAACAAACAAATTCACATTCGCATGTATAATATTAGTATATTAGGATTTAACAACAGCAGCGATAGCTCAGTGGGGAGACCAACAGACTGCAATGCAGAGGGTCTCGGGTTCGAACCCACGTCGCGCACCTCTGACTTTCGGAAGTTATATGACTTTTCGAAATTATGTGCGTATTGATTGACAATTATCGCCTGCTCCGTGCCTCGGAGAGCACGTTAAGCCGTTGGTCCCGGCTGCCATGAACATCTATGGCAGTCGTTATTGGGAAAGTCAGTACCCTCTAATATCCTGAAACTGGTCTAGCCTTAGGGTATCGTTAGCCATCGGGTTGCGGAGGTCAGGTGGCAGCCGCTCCGTGAAAAAACTGATATCCAGTCAAATCCGGTTAGACCAGAAAAGCCGACCCCAAGTGACTTGGGAATAATAAAGGCTAAGAGAGAAGAAGGATTTAACAACATACTGAAGTATTACGGATGATTAAATCGGCGCTTTATATACAAAGTGTCTCTCCGTATTTCTTAGCTGGCTCTTACAAACATAAAAAAATATTCTATTTCGTTCTAAATCTCTTAAATCCCACAGTCTATCAATTCCGTTCAGAATGTGAGAGCTATCTGTTTTACCGACGTATCTATGGGACTTTAATACTTCTGGATATATAAAGATGGCGGTAGCATCGTTATTAATGGCGGGCTTTGGGAATGACAGCTGGGTTATATATCAGTTAGATTTTATGGAGCTAATTTGTAGTTATGGTTATTATTTTAGTTATTAGGGACTAATTTTGGTTTATAGTTTTAGGTCACCTTTTGTCGACTTAAATTGGCATATCGTTCAAGATAAAATCATTTTTTAGTGTTTTTCCAGTATTTTCGCTTTTTCGCTCGCGTTTAGGTAGGTTGAGGTATCTTAATAACGTGAGATGACCTCCAGCCACCTTGAAGTTTGACCGGGGGGTGGTGTCAGGTCCAAGAGGTGGCGTGCGTGTTCCCACGTGCGTCTCTGTATCGTGTCCTTGGTCAAGGGGGACGGTGGAGGAAATATTCTTTGTGTAGTGGCCTGCCGTTTTACACGGCGGCCGAAACCACGGCGGGGTCGCGATTGCATGTGAAAGCGATTCGCGTGGCCTCGCCGTCTATGGTTATGTCGAGGAACACCGTGGTAGGTTTAGTCGGTATAACCGGGGTATCTTTTCCCCGGTGAGTCCGACATAACCTCTCCGTCGCCCTGCGGAGAGATATGAGTCAAAGCATTCCACCACGTCAAAAAAAAAACTTAATAACAGTACTTATTTTAAAATAAAATATAGTCTATATTAGTCGGTGATAATAAAGATTTCTAACAACATTAAATTTTTTTAAATCAGTTATATAGTTTTTGAGTTGAACCCTTACAAATAAACAAACAATCAAAGAAATCTTTCCTCTTTATAATATAAGTATAGATTTATTAAATATATACAATGATGAAGTTTTGTAAGAGTCTGCTAGGATGTTACAGTTATAAAAATACTGCGCAGGCAAAGGTATCCTAAATATCTAAAGATGGGTTACCAAATTCTAAGCACGCACTGAGATCACAAGCAAAATATTTGACTAACAAAAATGACGCGCAAGTATTCATCCTTTTCATTTCGACCCTCGCTATGTCAGAGTATTGGTTAGGGGTGCCAACTACCCTTATTTTATACAGATATTGCATAAAATAGCGTAGCATTATTTTACTCCGCGCAGTGATCGAACTCACTCGGCGTACTAGCAATGGCAAGGCGACAACTGATATCATTGCACCATTAATTTATTCTGTTATGTATTCAAATGGATAAGTTATTTCATTTCGGGATCATTCAATCGTCAGTTAGCTTACCTAAAAAAATAATTTTGACGGATTTGCTACAAAAAACCTGTGAATGATGTGGCGACATTTATTCCTCAATTGAGAATAAATTTGTGATTTATAAATCAGCACCAAACCAAAACTATATTTACTAAACACTGATGTGAAATTCATGGCGCAGAAAAACACATAAAAAAGTTGATTATTTTTTATTTATGTGTATGTATTAGTGTTATTATTATGTAGATACATTTAATTACTAGATTTTACCCGCAGACTCGCTCGCATTAAGGTTCATATTTCACCAATGAAATTCTATTATTTGGGAACATTACTTTTTCTGGATAAAAGTACCCCATGATTTTATATTATGCTAAATTTCATGATAATCAGTAGAGTAGTTAAGTCATAAAAGATTAACAATCTTACAAACACAAATTCGCATTTATAATAATTATAAGTTTGGATTACAGAAGCAGCTATACGAGCGGTAAACTACAACATAGTATTTAGTCTTTATTATTGACAACCCTGTCTTTAGCCCTTTGTACGAGTTGCCAACATCCCGTCGGTATGCCAAAAATGCACTCCACCCCTCGTCTGATCTCCACATTACTCGTCAGTACGCAGTACACAGCTGCATTTTGTAGCTAACGTCAGGAATTTAATTAAAAATCCCTTCCGCACTATGTTTTGCTAATAAATTGAAGATAATGTTTAATGTTTTAAAGTTATTTCGTTTGCCGATTTTTTCACTAGGCCTTTATTCGCGACTTCTTTCGCATATACTTTTTTGTTAAGTGCTTTTTATCCTACATATGTAAGAGCTAGACTGAGGGGAATTTAAGACGGTCAACTTTTTTAAAAGAAGCAATTTCAGATTTTAATGAGGGTTAGTAAGGATTAACAATCAAAAACGGTATAGATTTATTTTTAAAAGCCAGCTGCGTTCAGTTGTCTCCGAATTTGGTTTGGGGATCTTATCTTATGTGGGGGCCAGTCAGTGCAGACCGTCGACACTTCGACCCAGTGGGATCTTTTGTGTCGACACTCTCCCAATAACGACTGCCATAGATATTCATGGCAGCCGGGACCGACGGCTTAATGTGCTCTCCGAGGCATGGAGCAGGCGATAATTGTCAATCAATACGCACATAATTTCGAAAAGTCATATAACTTCCGAAAGTCGGAGATGCGCGACGTAGGTTCGAACCCAAGACCCTCTGCATTGCAGTATATTGGTCTTCCTACTGAGTTACCGCTGCCTTTGGTTTGGGGATACTAACATATGTATTAACAGTAGACAATAATTTTTTGGTTTATGGTAATCGGTATGGTATTAGTTTAGTAAAAATTGTGTAAAAAAGAGTATTTCAACGTTACTATTAGTACGACTCGATTACAAAGTACACACACTGGGGTTGGCAACCCTAGGTTAATTACAGGTCTCACGTAATATAGGACGTATCATCGTCTACGGGGAAAAGATGACACTCTGTGCTACTAGTGCCACTTTATTGTCAGGAAATCCTAACAATACACATATGCGTGATGCAGGAGTCGAACTCGAGACTTCATCATAACTCAAAGCAGTCATTTTAAACGTAGATGAGTTTCTGGCTTTTTAGTTTTCTGGCAATTGATGTAATATAAAAAGTTACACTATATTTACGAGTAACAAAATGTCAACCTTAAATAATGATATCAGCAATATTTTCACAAAACTTTGCCATTATCTGCGGAGCGCCACCTAGCGACAGTGAACCGGAAGTGAGACAGTTACACAGATGATCTACCCTCAGTAACGTAACACCAGGGGCGCGCACGCGTCATTTCCGCTGACGGAAGTAGCGGTCTTTCCCGGAAGTACCAGATAAGGCTCTTGCCACGTTTAGTATTAATCAGTTTGACAGTAGATTACAAGATTATATCAGTTGATTTTAGGACCCCAAGAACCCTTATACATGGTATACATAATAACAATTTAATCACCTATAATCCTAACTAATATTATTAATGCGAATGTGAGTTTATTTGTTTGTTTGCTACGCTTTCACGCCTTAACTACTCGACCGATCCTCATAAAATCTCGCATAGACGTTGTCAGCATAACAGAAAAGAACAAAGGATACCTTTCACCCAGAAAAAAAACTAATTCTGTCGCTAAAATAACACAAGATCTAGTAACAAGTATTATTTTAAATACAACTTATGCACTAAGAATAATTCGTCTCGCTTACAGTCATTCAAACAACAGACACAGATAAAAACCTTTTTTTTTTTTTTTTTTTTTTTTTTTTTTCGTGGGGAAATGCGCCTGATGCATACCCTCTCGCCACAAGGGGAGGTGAGAGGGCTATGTCCGGCTCTCCCGTTCTTCGGGCCTACGGACCAAAACCCCACGGTGTGCACGCTCGCTGCCTTTTATATTGGATGGGCCGCTGGCAAAAGTTACTACCTCAGCGACCCACCCAGCAGTCTACAACGCCTCGGCGACGCCCCGGCACTACATAGGGCGTCGGACCGACTCAATGGCTGGCGGGCGGGCGATTCCCGTTCGCCCGCCCGCGGCCTTCATTATGGCGGCATTAGGCGCGCGAAAGCGCGCCTGCGCCGCCCGGTTCGCCGGCGACGGCTCGGATCCGCAAGGATACTTTCTTCACGGATCCGCTCCGCCGCCTCCTTCTGCGAGATGACGTCCTCGCAGAAGGACGCGACCGCTGCCCACTTCCTCTCGCTGTCGACCATGGCTTTGATCACGGCCGGCAGCGAGAGATTTTCACCCACAACCTCAATGAGTTCACGGCGCTGCACCGCCCAAGCACGACATTGCTCGAGCGTGTGCTGCGCCGTGTCCTCCTCACAGTCGCAGTGGTGGCAGACGGGACTCGGTTCCCTCCTAGCGACCGTGTGCAGGTATTTGCCAAAGCAACCGTGCCCTGACAACACCTGCACCAGCCGGAAGGAAAGGGTCCCATGCTGCCGCCCTGCCCACCGCTCCAATACCGGCTGGAGGGCCCCAACGGTTCTGAAACCAGCCAAGGGCGCCTCCAGCCGCGCCTTCCACTTTAAAATCATGCCTTGATGGGCTCGATTGCGCGCGCACTCAATCACTGTCGGGAAGGGACGACAACCCGTCTCCTCCCGCACCGCCTCCCTCACTGCAAACACTTCGGCGAGCACTTCAGCCTCCAAATCCCACGGGGGTGTACCGGCCAACGCGCAAGCTGCGTCGGCCGACACCGTGCGGTATCCACGTATTACCCTGACCGCTATGACTCTCTGCGGTCTCCGCAAGAGAGTCCTACACTGAGCGGTCAGGGAGTCCGCCCACACCGGTGCGCCGTAAAGCGCCATCGACCGGATGACCCCCGTGTAAAGTCGCCGGCAACCAGCACTGGGCCCGCCCAAATTTGGCAATAGCCGCCCAAGGGCGGACGCAGCGCCGAGAAGCTTCGGGGCGAGCTGTCTGAAATGCTCGTCGAAGTGCCACCTTCCGTCCAGCACCAAGCCCAGATATTTCATGTGGGCCTGGACGGGAACGCGCGTCGAGCCCACCATTATCGACACAGATAAAAACCTAGTACAACTATTTATGAAACACTCAACTTTTTGAGTGTTCATTTTGCAGAAAAGGGCTATAAGAACGATCGTAGGTATAAGGCAAGACGTATCTTGCAGGCAGCTTTTTGTAGAGCTCGAAATTTTAACAGTGCCGAGTCTATACATACTATAATATATAATATAATATTCTACCACATACACACAACACCATCTAGCCCAAACTAAGCAGAGCTTGTACTATGGGTACTAGACAATGGATAAACATACATATATACTTTTTTTTTTTGTAAGTACATACATATTATACATAGAAACACCCAGACCAATACAAACATCGATGTTCATGCACACAAATGTTTGACTTGTGCGGGAATCGAACCCGCGACTTCAGGCGTGGCAGTCAATTACACTAACCACTACGCCATCGAGGCCGATATTATTTATTTATTTATTGATATTATTATTGCTAATACCACTGCGCCATCGTCAGTTTAATACCCGCACGACATCGAACCTTTAACTTAGTAGTGTCGCAATATCCCCAATCCTACCGCTGCACTTAAAGCAGGATTAAGCTGACACAAAACACCAATACCCCATACAACACAATCGGAACATGGGATTGAACTTAACAAAATAATTAATTATAAAATCTACGTCCCTTTACAGTTTCAGACAAGATTAATTAAGCTATTGAGCCACAGCGGCACGCCGGTGGCCAAGTTAATTCTTCGTCTTCAATTGCATGTTTCTCTTTTATTCCATTTATTTTTCATATTTTTTTGTTATTTATAATAATTTTGTGTTGTATGGTAAAGCGAGATCCCTGCGTCAAACAAGTTATGTCATAATAGGACGTCTTAAAAATGTAATGCAAAACAATGTAAGCGACAAAATATTTTTTTACCCATTTCCCGCACTAGGAGTAATTCCTATGTCGCGGGGGATTTCCAAACATTCAAACAACGGACACAAAGAATACCCAGACTCGCAACTATTTGTGGATCCCACAAATTTTTGTCCCGTGTGGGGATTGAACCCACAACACTCGACGCGGCGGCAGTGGCGAGGCGACGTCTTAAACCACTACGCCATTCCTGTATTAATGTATTTACTTGATAAACTCGGCCACGCTTCGCTGTGGTTTTGCCTAATATTTTTAATGCCCAGTTCCTATTAAAACTTTGGGTTAAAAAGCATATAATATCACTTTTAGAGTTCGAAAAACTCTTATACCACAGCTCTGTCCGTCCGTCCGTCCGTTATACAACTTTTAACTCAAGAACCGTAAGAACTAGAGACTCGCGATCAACGCCATTCGACTCAGCATAGTCGATATACCCCCGAAATGACTATGACCTTTGACCTCAAGGTCACGTGGTATCACGTGATCTTTGCATATATTGTTTTCCGAACTCTAAGATTTACGGCAATTCATTGCCGTTTCTCACTTGTTATAAATAAATGCAACGTTGTGAAAACATTTCAAGTTTTGTAAGAATTGCCGTAACCTTGCATACAAGATGTCATTACAACGCACACCGCCTAAAATATTTTCATCGGAGGGTAATATACCGGTGTCAGTTACGAATTCAAGTGGCGATAATTTTATTACAACCCGCAAACGTAAGCAAATGGAGCATGACATGACGGATTTTGAGGAAAAATTTGATATGCAGATGCAAATATGGAATAAAAAGATTGCCGATTCCATTACGAATAGCATTGCCACTGCAGTAAATGATGCACTAACTAGTGAGCTGTCAAAGATAACAACTGCTTTATCGGAACTTAACAGCAATGTTCTAAAACTAAACACCGATACTGTCAGCCTGAATAAGTCGTTAATAGAAGTAAACACAAGATTGTCCGACATGGAAATGTCGCTTAACTTTTCACACGAGCGACAAGACCTCTTTGACAGTGGATTGAAAAATGTTGAACAGAAACTATCAGAAACTAGTAAGCACGTAACCCATATTCAAGAGCTCGAAAATAAAATACACGCCTTGGAACAACAATCAAGACAGTGTAACATTGAAATCAGTAATGTTCCCGATCGACGAGGTGAGAATCTTATCAACATTGTGGAGCGCCTTGGCGACGCAGTTAAATGTCCCATCAAGTCATCCGATGTAACAGCTGTTCACCGGGTACCACACGCTGACCAGAATGATCGACGCCCCAAGAATATTGTAGTAAAACTCGTTAGTAGAACACTACGGGACAACTTGGTGGCCACCAGCCGTCAATTTAAAGGGTTGACCTCGACAGTCTTGTCTATACCTGGCCAACCTTCTGCTATATATGTCAATGAGCATTTAACATTGAACAATAAATTGTTGTTTCGTCAGACCCGCGAAGCTGCAAAGAAGAACGGTTACAAGTATGTGTGGGTCAAACATGGAGTCGTCCTGGCCCGTAAAATTGATAACACCCCTGCTATTGCAATTAGATCCGTCAATGATATCTGCCGTATCAAATAAATATTTCTTCCATGACAATAAACCCTCCAGTGCCATAAGTTTGTTAAATGGTAAAGGTACGTATCTTTGTGTAAACATAGGCGTCATTTATCGATTTAAGTATTGTGAGAAAATAAATATTCACCCCGCACGTTTTGATTTTTGCCGCGCTCGTCATTGTTCTTTATTTATATTTACTTGTTATATTTACCCAAGTGAAAACTTTTTTCACGTCAAACCGTACATTTACTGTGAAATTTCGGGTATATACCTAAATTATTGTAAAACAATATGTATTGCTGTATGGGTAAACGGTGGTCTGTTCTATACATGCAATAACTGCTATTTATGTACTACATATCACCACACGTTAGCGATCCAGTGTTTAATACTTAGTAATTGTTGTAATGTATATAAGCATTTGAATTCCCGTTTGATAGGCCTATTTATTAAGATTCACACTCTAAATGAGAAGAATCCATATCATAATGATTTTATATATGTATTATTCCTTACGTCTTTTATCCAATGTGACTCAGAACATCTGAATATATATGGTAATATCTCTTACTTTCACACTTACAATTCAATAATATAAATAACAATGTTCTGTCAGTTTACTATCAAAACTGTCGCGGTTTGAGAACTAAACTGAATACTATCTACATGAATATATTATCGCATAGTTATGATGTAATAATCTTGACTGAGACTTGGCTGCACGATGGT
Source organism: Catocala fraxini (assembly GCA_930367265.1). Taxonomy (NCBI): domain Eukaryota; kingdom Metazoa; phylum Arthropoda; class Insecta; order Lepidoptera; family Erebidae; genus Catocala; species Catocala fraxini. The sequence goes on from OV884051.1 coordinate 2,762,245, forward strand.
ATAGTAAGCAATGAGTTTGTGGACGACCGCTATAATGTCTTCAGATGTGATCGGGACCGCGCTGCTACCAAGCGGTGCGACGGCGGCGGCGTATTGGTGGCCGTACTTCGCTCACTATGCGCGACGCGTTGCGCGCCGGCGCCGCCTGCCGCCTCTCTGGATATCCCACTCATTGTAGATCATATTGTGTTGGAATTGCGAATTGGAAGGAGTCAATGCCTGCTAAGCGCTGCCTACATTCCCCCCAGCGTGGACGGTGAAGTATATTTGTCATTTTTTAGTAAAGTACAGGAGTTTATTCAAATAAAAGACTATGATAAGTTTTGTATTATCGGAGACTTTAACCTGCCATGTCTTGACTGGTACATTGATGGCACTCAAATGAAGCTACAGAATTTAATAGACTTAACACCTCCCTACTCGCATTTATTGAATTTTATGTCCACCATGGACTGCATACAAGTGAATACTTTTAAAAATAATAAAAATAGACTACTCGACTTATGCCTAACTAACATATACAACAGTACCACATTCTCTGCACCTATTACTTTAGTACCACCTGATTTGTACCATCCTCCATATTACCTCTTAATGCCAATTGATGGCAGTGTACCTAAGACAATACCAACAAGAACTCACATTAGATATTGCTATACGAATGCCGATTATGACTTAATAAACAATGATATTTTAGAAATTAATTGGTGCGATACATTTCAAGGCAAATCTGCTGAGGACAATGTTAATTCATTTTATGAGCATATATATAATATTATACGTAAGCGGGTTCCAACCAAGCGCATTTCAAAATCAGATTTTCCGCCCTGGTTTAGTCGGGCGTTGATACACATTTTTAAAGACAAAAATAAAGCCTGGATTAAATGGAAGGTTTATAAAAATCACTCAGATTACTTGACATTTTCGATGCTAAGGGAAAGGTTCAAAATCGAGTCATTAATTTGTTACAATAAATATATGAGCTCGGTAGAAAATAGTATACCTAAAAATATTAAATATTTTTGGACCTATATTAACAAGCGTAAAAATCAGTCAGACATACCTATGAATATGTATTATAATGGCATTAATATGGATAGTCCGGAGGGCATTTGTAATGCATTTTCTTCTTTCTTCCATTCGGTTTTTCAACCCTCAGACATATCAAACTCCATTAATATCGACGATATGGCGGATGTAGATACAGATACACAGAATGATGTTATAATTAGTAATATATATATGTCAGAATCTAAAGTGCTTAGAGAATTACAAGTTCTAGACACTACAAAAGGTCCAGGCCTTGACAATATACCTCCTGTTTTTCTCAAAATGACTGCCTTGGCTATTCATAAACCATTGGTTATTTTGTATAACAAATGCCTGAAAGAGGGCGTGTTTCCTTCAGTATGGAAAGCAGCCAGAATAACCCCAATACATAAGGGTGGAACAAAAAGAGATATAACTAACTATCGACCAATCTCAATTCTCCCCGCGATGTCGAAGGTCATGGAGAGACTGGTACATAACAACGTATATCCTTTACTGCATAGGTCTATTATACCACAACAGCACGGCTTTGTTTGTAAACGCTCTACTGTGACGAATCTTATGATCTACACGTCCGAATTATTTGACAATCTAGATGCCAATAAGCAAACAGACAGCGTCTATACTGATTTTCGGAAAGCGTTTGACCGAGTGGATCACAAAATCTTACTGGAGAAACTCGCCTTCAATGGTATTCGTGGTAATCTTTGGAGATGGTTTAAATCTTATATTACCAACAGAACCCAAAAGGTTATCATAAATGGGTATGAGTCAAACACGGTCTTCGCGACATCTGGGGTACCACAGGGGTCTATTTTAGGTCCTCTCGTGTTTATTCTGTTCATTAATGATATACACATCTGCTTCAAACGTTGTAAATTCTTATTATATGCGGATGATCTAAAAATTTACCGACTTATTGAAGACATTAACGATCAGCATATGTTTCAAGAGGATCTTCACAGATTTGCTGATTATTGTATTCGTAACAAACTGCAGCTAAGTCTCGACAAATGTAAAGTTATCACTTTTACTAGAAAACGAACGCTAAGAACGTATAGATATTCAATAGATGGTTGTTATCTTAATAGAACTTATGCTGTCCGCGATCTCGGAGTCACATTGGATACTAAGCTGACACTTGACACTCAAATAGATAATATTTGTAGCAAAGCTTATAAAATGTATGGTTTTGTCATGCGAGCCAGCAATGACTTCATACGCCCTAATACATATCTGTATCTGTATAAGACCTTAATCCGTTCACAGTTGGAATATGCTACTTGTATCTGGGATCCACTGTATGCGAATTTCTCCAACAGTATTGAAAAAGTACAAAAGAAGTTTTTGCGTTGTATTCACTATAAATGTTCTCATAATTTTCTATCTTATGCCAATCTGTTGAAGAAATATAGCTTATTGGATTTGAAATCTAGACGCATACAGTTGCAAGCCATGTTTTTATATGATGTCTGTCACGGTAGGTACGACTGTATTGATATTGTCAATAACATAAGCTACAGAGTGCCCACTAGATCAAGTGCGCGTGCCTGTCGTAAAACTCCCCCATTTGCCTTACGGACACCAAGGACTAACGCTGGCAAGCGCACGCCCATTTACCGTGTGCTAGATTCTTACAATCGTAACTTTAGTGATATTGACATATATACAAATGATTGGAGCGCTTATAGAAAACTAATATGTAAGAAGTTGCATGAAATCAATAGTTTAGTTTAATTGTATGTATTTGTAGTTAATTATAAGTAAACCTTTGTATATCTTTGTCTAACCGTGGTAAACGATGTGGATGTCACAATTACCAATACTGTATGGCTGCACATTATTTCATGTAATACTTTATTGTGATATTGTTAGTTTACCCAATAAATAAAAAAAAAAAAAAAAAAAAAAAAAAAAGAATTGACTACTTTTCGAGTTTTGTGGACACTAACAAACGGAAGCTGAATTTAATATCTCTCATATAAAGATTTATTAACTGCTCGTCCAAAACGATGAAAATATTTTGATGTTTACTGCTTTTTAAACTACGAAATCTGTTCCCCCATCGCTACGCCGTAGCGCCCGTAGCTAGCTCGTAGCAGAATATCGTAGCGTCGCTAAAAGAGCTACCAGAGCTATTGCAACTCTAGTAGTCCTTTCGGCAACTTATTCTTAACTATAAAAGACATAATAATAATAATAATAATATATCTGGGGCCCTAACCACCGGCAGCTTGGACCGTGTTCCCGATGTCGATGGGTCATTTCAGTTTTTATATTTTTAAATATGTATAGCTTTTATATTTATATAAAAAAATGTAATTATTAAAAAAAAGTAATAAAGAGAATAATAATAATATAATAATAATATTCTACCACATACATAACAACACCATCTAGCCCAAACTAAGCAAAGCTTGTACTATGGGTACTAGACAATGGATAAACATATATAGACATATACGTTAGTCTTTTTTTTTTGTAAATACATACATATTATACATAGAAACACCCAGACCAAGACAAACATCCATGTTCATGCACACAAATGTTTGACTTGAGCGGGAATCGAAGCCGCGATTAAATAAAATCATAAAAATATCATTTCATTTCATAAACTTATTAAACGGCAGTGGCACACCGGCGGTTAGGCTATAGGTTTTCAATAACGTCTAGTATTCCAACAATTGATAAATTAATGATTATTTTAGGTACTCACAGTCATAGTAGAGATTGCCGACGGCAGATGTCAGCTTTGGTGTTCCTTGACCGGATAGAGATGCCATCCTTTCACCCTGCACACATAAACACATATATCTAAGTATATATAAGTTAAACAAGGAAAGAAAACATCGTTGGCAAACAAGCTTTGAAACTTTTCCATAAAATATCATAATAATAAAGCGATACGATTGATTTAATTTGATCGTTAGCAGAGTAGATCAATTCTCCAACCAATTTACACAAAGCCTTAACGAATTTTACACTTAAACCTTGCTCATAAATCGCTGTCTATTGGTGAGAACCGCATAAAAATTCGTTTAGTAGTTTTTGAGTTTATCGCGAACAGACAGACGCGGTGGGGGACTTTGTTTTTTAATATATAGTGACAGGGATTATTGGTAATAAAAAACTGTTAAATTGCTAATAGAGATGTGCTTTAATTATGTACTGTAATCAATGTTGTTTTAATTCATATAATTTCAACACAATGTAATAATTGTTATAATATAAATGAATAAAAAGATTCAAATTACCGACGGCTAAAAGGAAAGGCTTTTAATGTTTACGCTTTGCGTGGTGACTAGCTTTTAATACAGTTAAAAGAATAAAATAAAAGTGTATCATAGATGGAATATAATTATACAAGCGACCCGCCCCGGCATCGCACGGGTAGTACAAAACCTTAACAAATTATACATCTAAACCTTCCTCATGAATCACTCTGTCTATTGGTGGAAACCGCATGAAAATCCGTTCAGTAGTTTTTGAGTTTATCGCAAACAGACGCAGCGGGGCGACTTAGTTTTATAACATGTTGTGATAGTGATTTGTAATCATTTTACTATGTCAATATTTTGTCGAAAACTTTCAATGCGTTAAGTACGGCAGCTTATTATTAATAATAAGCTATAAATTAGCATCCAATTGCATAATAAACTACTTGAATACAGTATATGCAGTGACATTATCTTGAAATACAAACAACGGCTTACTGAACGAAAAAAAACAAAACAAGCAAAGGTAATAAAAATACACAATAAAATTCTTGTTCGGAAATAGAAAGGATCATTTGACAACAATTGAAACCGCTGCTACGAAAAAAAATAACGCTGTCAGCCATATTTAATTACCGATAATTAATATACCATAAACATTTACAGACTGTTGCGATGTGTATTTGTTTGTGTGTAAGTATTTAACACAAAAACTACTCAACCGATTATATTATTCTTTTAACATTAGAAAGCTATATTACCATCAAGTAACAGGATATATTTTTTATTTTAAAGTACTGTTGTAATCTTGTTACTTTTTTTTTAACGTGGGCGAATGCATGACGCATACCCCTCCGCGGGGGCGGGCGGAGGGGTTATGTCGGACTCGCCGGGGTAAAAGAAAGATGAAATAAGAATAAATAAATACCTCCCGGAATACCGACTAAACCTACCACGGTGTTCCTCGACAAAACCACTATGGACGGGGCCGCGCGAAACACTTGCGCATGCAGTCGCGACCCCGCCGAGGTTTCGGCCCGCCATAACTGTTGCGATCATAACCTAATCACATCTAACCTACTTTTACGCAAACGACATCGCTGGCAAAAGCTAATAGTATAATATTATATTAGAAAAAGCGGTAAGACCTGCTCTCTAATATTGTATTAGTAATATAACGTGTATTCTTCTCCCTATCAAACTATCGACATTTTATTTAGGCTAGTATCAAATAATTACACACAACATTACTTTGACGCATTAGGATAATAACTAATTAGTATCAATTAAAAAGCAGCGATAGCCTAGTGGGAAACCATAAGACTGCCACGCAGAGGTCTCGAGTTCGATCCCAAGGCGCGCATCTCTGACTTTTCGAAGTTATATGCGTATTAAATAGTTAATTATAGCTTGCTTTAACGGTGAAGGAAAACATCGTGAGGAAACCTGCATGTCTGACAGTTCTCCATAATGTCCTCGAAGATACGTGAAGTCTGCCAACCCGCACTGGGCCAGCGTGGTGGACTATGCCCTAACCCTTCTCACAGTGAGAAGAGGTCCGTGCCCAGCAGTGGGACAGTTTAATACAGGGCTGATATTATATTATTATATCAATTAAAACAATGTAAAGATTCAGTAATGAGTGATACTCCCCATGAGTATCACTCATTGCCGAATCTTATTGTTATTATTTAATTATTATTACAAACAAGAAAAATCTTTCTTTAGTATTACAATGGCCCAGAAAACTGTTTTAAACAGGTTGTCTGTGGACTCAGCCTGCTACAATTTATTATATACCTATATATATATTTTACACTGTCCTATAGAATGCCTGCAGGCAGTCATTGGCTATGGAAGCCTTTTAATATCATGGAGGTACGCTTGCTTCAAACCTTAAACATATTATATGTAAATAGTACTTATGCATTAATACCGACCATTCATTCCATTCAGCAGTATATCAATCTTACTGGTATAAGAAGATCTAGCTGAATATCAGTCTTGTTACTCTAAAAAGGTTAAGTTGAAACAATATCTTTATTCTCACTAGATTCAGCTATAATACAATATTTCTGATATAAGTAGATCTAGCTGAATATCAGTCTTATTACTCTACACAGATGTCAGCTGAATATCAATCTCTTTTTTCTTATCAGAGTCGGTTGGATATCTGTTTTTTCACTGAGTGACTGCCGTCATATATTTGGGAGCCAAGCGATAACGACCTTTCAAGGTCAAACCCGATACCTAGTACAATATTTGTGGTTACTGAGTCCGCATATCAATTATGATAAGTGTTTATAACAGCCTTAAGTTAAATTATAAGAAACATAATTATTTAATAAACAATAAGATATATTTGCTGAGGTAGTATATTAGTTAAGTATATTTCTGTTGAGATAGATAATAAGATAAATAATTACTGCAATGATCTTTCAACCATATTAATGTAAAAACTGAGAAAATAGACCTTAATGCCATATTTACAGAGACGATTGTTAATTAATATTACAAATTATTATCCTCTTTAGTCGTTTAAAAATTAATACGGCATATTTTTTTATACCTTTCAGATAATTATAAGAATATCTCAACAAAACGTAGTTGATATTTTTGCTATGATTTAAGAATTTATTCTACACATATATAAATAGCTAAATCATAAGTCAGAGAATTAATAAGATAAAGAAATTAATTAAAGTAATTAAAATATATCAATTTAAAAATGCTGTTTTGGAAATAAAATAAAAACGCATGCTTGTAAAAAAAGGATTTTATGTAATCTGTGGTATTGAGAATTCTTCTGAATTAATATGAATTAAGCAGATAAATTTACAATAAAACTTAAATTATCCACTAGGATAATAATTCGAAGCTTATTATTTATTAATCATGCATTAAAAGATTTTAAAAACCATGCAATAGTAAAAAAGTAAATCATTAGAAAACAAAGAGCGTGAAAACAAAATGGTGGATCAATACAGGAATCCAAAATGGCCGCTAATAATGATTATTTGAACGAACCAACTGTATATGTTCAGCTATTTGCTTGCAGTAGGAAAAAAAGCCGTCCAAACTCAGCTTTGACATTACTAGAAACTTCTAGAAAGTTCTGTGAACAGAAAGAAAGAGAACAATTAATGATTCTGACAGGACGCCATATTGGAAAAATGTTTCTCAATAAAAATCAAAGACATACATATTACAACATTTAAAATCACTCTAAGGTTGTCATAAGTGATTTTATAACAAATTACATAATATTTAATTACATTTTAGAACATAAAAAGAGAAATTTGTGAAGGATGTGACTAGAAAAAGAAAGAAAACTATCGCTACTCTATGAACAGATAGTTGACTTATTCTTTTTTTGAAATTATCACTTACCTTCGAACGTAGCTGGTACAACACTACTTATAACAGATGTTTTTCGTCGAAAAACAGATTAAAATATGTCGCTGAGAAAAAATATACCCGAAATCTGGACTAGTATGTCTCATAAATGAAATTTTTTAATTATATTTGAAGATCGGAACTGCGTTGGCCTACGCTGTTGTTCTGACGAGAGCTTAGGTAGACTGGGAGACAGTTGCTAGAGGCTCCAGATACAGGGGCCCGCGCAGGCGCGTTTGAAAGGTCGTGGGGGGTGACATTTAGGTTGAGGAGGGGAGGGGGCTGGTCAATAATGGGAACCAGGTCATCGGTGGGCGTCTCCTTGGCTCTGATTTTGGCAAAGGTAATGATTGGGATGCCAATATGATAAGGGTTTTATCGTATTTCCGATTTTAGTTTGGTAATTACGTTTATTTTGATATCGTCTTACGTTTACGCGAATTTTATACGTTGAAATTAAACTACAGATTTTGTAACGTTGTTTATTTTAAAACAAATATTATTATGTTAGATTCTGTTGTTTTCCCACGTGATTTCGAAATTCCGAAAATCAATACCAGGACGAAAGTATCTAATTTTCAATCCAGAATATGGTTTATCTGTCTGCCAATTTACATTAAAGTTTGATCATCCTAAGATCTTCACAGACCTTTACAATTCTAATATTTACCTAATAATAATAATAATATAATAATAATAATAATAATATTCTATCACATACACACAACACCATCTAGCCCAAACTAAGCAGAGCTTGTACTATGAGTACTAGACAATGGATAAACATACATATATATATTTTTTTTTTTGTAAGTACATACATATTATACATAGAAACACCCAGACCAAGACAAACATCCATGTTCATGCACACAAATGTTTGACTTGTGCGGGAATCGAACCCACGACCTCAGGCGTGGCAGTCGGTTACACTAACCACTACGCCATCGAGTCGTCCTATATGTATAGTTTGATTTATATCATCACGCCTGTGTGCTTTAAAGGCCGTATCAGAAATGTATCACAGCTATATCTCACTTTATTTATTTTACATTTATATTTAACTAGCTGACAGTAATCATCTTGTCAAACTATAAAAAAAAATTTCACGTAATATTGTCTTCTGTTTACGCGAATATTATTCATTGTAATTAAACTACTATATACGGATTTTATCGCGTTGTTTATTTGACACTTTATTACATAATTTAGAAACTACTACTATTAAATTTTACAAATTTATATACTTTATAGTTATTTTAAAAAAAGCAGCGATAGCTCAGTGGGGAGACCAACAGACTGCAATGCAGAGGGTCTCGGGTTTGAACCCACGTCGCGCACCTCTGACTTTCGGAAGTTATATGACTTTTCGAAATTATGTGCGTATTGATTGACAATTATCGCCTGCTCCGTGCCTCGGAGAGCACGTTAAGCCGTTGGTCCCGGTTGCCATGAACATTTATGGCAGTCGTTATTGGGAAAGTCAGTACCCTCTAATATCCTGATACTGGTCTAGCCTTAGGGTATCGTTAGCCTTCGGGTTGCGGAGGTCAGGTGTCAGCCGCTACGTGTAAAAACTGATATCTAGTCAAATTTGGTTAGACCAGAAAAGACGACCCCAAGTGACTTGGGAATAATAAAGGCTAAGGGAGAAGGATTAAATTATTAAAACTATTACTAATTTCTCACTAAGTGCAGAATTATATCTGTAAATGTTATATGAATTGCTAGAAAATAAAAAATATGTTTAAAATGGCATTTACAATGAACAAAAGATAACCTCTGACCTTTAATTTACAGTTCCTTTTTATTTTCCACCCATGATTGTGAGGTAGCTGTGTATAAACCAAACTTCCGTTAAGACAAAGAGTCTCGGCGGGTATTACGACCACCCACAGACGCCTACGCGTTAAAACAACTTTCATATTAGTATAGGACCGTAGGACGTAAGCCTTATGGCCGCTTGTCTATAGTTATGATAGAGGTTTAAATATGAAGTTGCCGCTTTGTATGAAGAAAATCGTAATGTTGTTGTTTTCATACTAACTATTTTAATTATATTTTTTTTATTAAGACTGCCCCGAGCTTAAGACATGACAGAATTCGTGCGTGTTCAAATCGGCGCGCGGCCGCCATAGTAAAATTGTATGGAGGATTTGAAGTGCTTTTTTGATAAATATGTACGGACGGACAAATTGCAATATAACTATTTGTTTCGTTTAACCGGTCGTATACCGCCGGCTCGCATACCAGTCGGCAGATTTGTACCCGTCGTAGGCCGGTGGCTCGCATGCGAGCCACCAAATTGGCGCCAAAACGCCGCGCGCCGCCTTCGCTAATAGCTTAAGCTAACGTAAAACCAATTTGGTGGCTCGCATGCGAGCCACCGGCCTACGACGGGTACAAATCTGCCGGCTGGTATGCGAGCCGGCGGTATACGACCGGTTAAGCTGTAAAATAGGATAGATTTCTACTGTTACAATCTAAAAATCACGTAACACGAGCTTACGTTTTTGTATTTTTCGTGCAAATTTACGTAATTTTGTAGGCGAAAGTATTAATTATTTTAAGTTTCTTATACGGAGTAATTGTAAACACATTCATTGTTATGGTAAATGTATATTTTACATTTGTATTAAACAAAAAGTGTTGATTTTATTCACTTAACTGTTACCGCCTGTTTTGGCATATTTCGCTCGGCGCAATCTTAAAAATGCTAATTGAAAACTGCCTCGTTGGTCCGGTGGTAGTGTATACGACTGCGAATCATGAGGTGTCGGGTTCGATTCCCGGTCGGGCTTAGAAAACGTTATAAGCTAAGTATATATAATATATACTTAGCTTATAATCGATAGCTCAGTGGGGAGACCAACAGACTGCAATGCAGAGGGTCGCGGGTTCGAACCCACGTCGCGCACCTCTGACTTTCGAAAGTTATATATATGACGTTTCGAAATTATGCTCGTATTGATTGACAATTATCGCCTGCTCTGTGCCTCAGAAAGCATGTTAAGCCGTTGGTCCCGGCTGCCATGAACATCTATGGCAGTCGTTATTGAGAAAGTGTCGACTCAAAAGATCTCACTGGGTCGAAGTGTCACCGGTCTGCACTGACTGGCCCCCACATAAGAAAAGATAAGATATATAATATAAAATAAATGAGAAAAAAAACCATCTTACAAGTTTTTCACATTAAATGCATTTTACCGCAACTTCTTACAACATGCGACATAAATCGGAGCTGCTAAAATGTGGGTGTCATAAACCTTCGCCTACCTATTTATAGATATTCTGGCGTATCACTTAACATGTTTAAATGGATTTCCGTTTCAATATATCGCCTACACTTTACAAAATTACCTCCATAACATTAAACGATGAAAGAATTTCAAACAAACACTGTAAAAGATTTACGGCTGTTATTTCGCCTACGCCTACACCTACCCGTATCCGTGTAGGCGTTTGTATACCGCCTACGGAATTACGCATTTGTATTCTGGCATGTTAGTAAGTGGATTTGAGTTTGTTTTGCAGTGTATTTTTATTACAAGCAACATTTGCACATCGTTTGACGTAGGTGGATGGTATTCAAACGTAAGAAGGGAGGCGAGTTACCAGTGAAAGGTCATGGATAGTATTTATAATTACATGAAAATAGATTTAGAAATGCCGTTTGTTTTTGTTTTAAAATGATAAATCCCGCACAAAGAATCATTTCTCTATCGCGGGAGACAAAAATTTAAACAACGGACTCAAAAAACACCTAGACGCGGAACAACTATTTATGGATCACACAAATTTTTGTCACATGTGGGATTCGAACCCACATCATTTGGCGCAGTGGCAGCGGCGATGCGACCATTTATATCACCAGGCTATTCATGCAGTCAGTATATACATATTAACGTCTATAATGTCTATACAAGCGTTATTGACGGTACATACTTGAATACGCATCTATCGTTTGCTTATATATATATTTAGATGGCAATGTTGTCGTTATCTTTATGAAGGTCTAAGATGGACCCTTGTAGTCAACGATTAAGGTCCTTGTCATCAAACACCAGCTGTGGGTTATCAGGCCAAAATTGGTCCATATTGTACTTAATAACTGCTCTCCCCTATGACGCAGAATGGGGCGAAAAGCTTCCGATGGGAGAAGTGGTAAACTAAATTAGGAAAACTATTCTTGTCAATATAGTGACGTTAGTCTGATTACAGTTAAACAAATTTAAGCCTTTTGTAACCATATACATAAGGGTTTAATTCAAGTGTAAACAAGCGCTTGTAAATTAAAAAAGTGATAGAATAAGAGATAAAATAATAGAGAATAACCTTTTACTAAAGCAAACTTTTAAAGAGTACCAAAGATCACCTTTCGACGCCATCATCAGATACTGTATACCATGTAGTACTGTGGCGACTCCGCACAGACGAAGAAGTTCCGCCTACATCTAACAGATGGCATTGAATACGCTCAAATGACGTCACAATCCTGTATCGCGCAGGCGGAGTTTACACAGCGACTAACTATATATACAAGCACCCGACATCAACCGTTGGGCCGCGGCCCGCCAGGCACGATCAACCAGCCTGGTCGGAGGAGGATCCTCCCTTTGTGTTGGAGGGACATCCCACTCCATTCCTCCACAGTACCATTAAAGAGTATCTACCTATCAAGACAAATCTAACCAGCCTAAACATGATATGGCTGCTGTAAACTATTGAGGAGTTAGGTGGTCTGCATGGTAGTTCAAGCATCAGGTCCAGCTGACCATAATATTGAATTGTCATCAGATATATGCATGACACAAAATTTCAGCCTATTCGGGCTACGAGAACTGATTCATAAATCTGTTGAAAATTATAGCTTGAGACTGCGCCGAGCGTAAGACGCGGTTGGACTGAATGACTTTGCTCGAAATTCAAATCAGCGCGCGGCCGCCATAGTAAAATTGTATGGAGGATTTGAAGTGCTTTTTTGATAAATATATATCTTTATTGTCAACCAATAACTTAAATATTTGGAACGGACAAATTGTAATATAACTATTTAAGTTTCGTTAAGCTGTAAAATAGGATAGATTTCTACTGTTATAATCTAAAAATCACGTAACACGAGCTTACGTTTTTGCATTTTTATTATATTTTGCAAATTTACGTAATTTTGTAGGCGAACATATTAATTATTTTAAGTTTTTTACACGGAGTAATTGTAAACACACTCATTGTTATGATAAATGTATATTTTATATTTGTATTAAACAAAAAGTGTTGGTTTTATCAACTTAACTGTGACCGCCTGTTTTGGCACATTTCGCTCGGCGCAGTCTTAAACAAACATACAAACATTGCAAGTTTAAAAGCTTGTAAAATAGCTTCTTGTTACGTATTAAATTAGGGATGCATACAATAAGGGGAGTTGCCTATTTCTGATTTATTTTACAAGCACGAGCGAATAGAATCAACGGAAACCTTTTTGAGAAATTAGTAATTAAATTTGTTGCAAAATAAAGGAGTAATTAATATTTAAAATTTGGATATAAACAAGAGTGATACTGTAGTGGGGATGCCACGCTGTCTCCCTTGTACAGCCACGATGAAATAGCGGTTACGTCACAATTTGTATCATGCGTCTTTTTCTGTCATTTGACAATTACCCCTACCACCAGATTTAAAACACTTGTATCTTATTTATGCTCGAGATGATTTCAAAATCCTTTGTAGTTAAGAGTTTGAGGAATGTAACTATTTGACTGTAGGTAAATTGTGAGTTAACTAGCCTTCGTTCGTCTGTCTATCACAGATGCTTCTTTCCGCAGTTAGTAATGCTGTGATCTTAAATCTATCTATAACTAGATGACCCGGTGTACTTTGTATCACCTATCCTAACGAATTTTTCTATTTTTTCTCACCGTTTAAACCTTCCCTGGACTACGACAAACATTTCAAAACCAAAATCAGCTAAATCGGCCTAGCCGTTCTCGAGTTTTAGCGAGACAAACGAACAGCAATTGATTTATATATATATATATATAAGATAGATAATTACATACAATACTAGCTTTCCCTCAGGAACAGTACTTATGTTTTGTATGAAAGGTACACTTTGTCCCTGCGTAATCTCATGATGATCGATCAAGTATTTAATGCGTGAAAGTGTGACAAACAAACAAACTCACATTAGCATTTATAAATTTTCTTTGCGCAAAGAATAAGTATTGCTATCCAACGTGGCAATGCTTCCAGACTCCTAGATACGTTGCCAATTGATAGCGACGCGAAGGAATATTATGACGCTTTTTAAAATTTGCTGTTGCTTTTTCATTAGAACTTGATTTTGTTTTAAATAATTTTTTCGTAAATATTATGTTAATTAATATAATGATGTAATTAATAATAATATTAGCGCTGTATTAGACTGTGCCACTGCTAGGCACGGGCCTCATCTCAGTACGAGACGTGTTAGCCATAGTCCACCACGCTGGCCCAGTGCGGGTTGGCAGACTTCACATATCTTTGAGAACATCATTTAAATCTCTTAGACATGCAGGTTTCCTCACGATATTTTCCTTCACCGTTAAAGCAAGCGATAATTAACTATTTAATACGCACATAACTTCGAAAACTCAGAGATGCGCTCCTTGGGATCGAACTCGATACCTCTGCTTGGCGTTAGACTACCAATACTTTCAATACTAACTAACTCGTTACGTTAAAATAGAGCAGGTTTCAAAAAAATATTCGCTTCAAAGTGATGCGTCTTATTTAATATTCTATGCCACATCCTTCAACCGTCCTCTTCTGTGATTGCACTTAACAGTCATGCTATTAGCGACAATGAGCTTGTGCTTGGAAAATATAGCCTCAATTAGAACCACTTTCCTCAATTAACGAAATCATAATTCAAAGTAATTACAAAAAATATTTTCTTGAAAATATAAAAAGTAATGGAGGTAATACTTTTCCTTTTATTTACTTAAACGTGGTGTAATATCTTGCTACTCACCAAAGAAATAGGCAGTCTCCTGTAGTTATGTTTTTAGTAAGGTTTACTGGCACCTAAACCTTACTAAAAACTACTACATGGCAACTTACTATGTACCAGGTGGAATTTTAGATGGAGCTGTAAAAGCAGGTGTCTTAATCATTGTAGCTTCTTAGCTGTTTAGAATCGTTCTTTAAAACAGTCCTTAAATTTTCTAGACAATTATATAAATATTTGTACCATTTTGACTTTTCTATGCTTTTTTGAAATTAAACTACTATATACGGATTTTATCGCGTTATTTATTTGACACTTTATTACAAAATTTTGAAACTGTTACACTGCTACTAGATACTTACTTTAAATAAACTTTATTCATAAGGACATAACGCTATCTCAATAGGACATGGCGCTGTATATATCACGGGACGCTGACAATAGATAATACATTGTATCGAATTAAAGAGTCCCTGGCCGTAACTTCCTTGGTAACCACCGCCATAACCGCCTTGGCTTCCATAGCCGTATCCATTTTGTCCTCCAGACTGGCCGTAACCTTGGTTCACGCAACATCCATTTTGCATTCCATTGTTTCCTTGCATATACTATTAAACTTTACTAATTTTAAGCTAGTTAAATTATTAAAAGTATTAAAACTATTTATATTTAAGTTTACACTTTCCCCACTCACTTTCTATGTTTTATCTAAATGGCAAAATCTTTTCGAATGTCTATTAAAAAAGAATAGAGGTCATTTTGGTAGTAAAGGGTAAATTTTCTGACATTAAACGATGTAGCTACAAGACAATGGTTCTAATAAAAAAAGCCTTCAAATTTTAAGAAATGTCGTCACTGATGTTCACCAAGAAAGTTATCCATTTACAAGAACCTTTTATCAATTATAAAGAGATTCTATTGTTCAAATTATAGAAAACAGTATAGATTGACATCAAAAGAGGCATTTGTTTAAATATCATTCAATGCAATTTTTTCTGCTGACTATAAGTTTTTCCCAAAACTGTGATGCATGTCAAAATTTTCATAAAATATTTTTCTTGTAGTTACATCTTCTTTTTTCGTATACTAACTACTCACTAATATAGCATACAAGCATTCTAGCTTACCTGGAGGGGTTAACAAAAATACTAGAAATTTTAAACCTAAATTGCTAGTACCTAATATAAATATAATATATAGCTTGCCTGAATGGTAACAAAAAATATGCTGTATAAAATTTTTAGTTATAATTAAACATGGTACATAATAGTTACCACCAAATCATCAGAGCAGCGATAGCTCAGTGGGGAGACCAACAGACTGCAATGCAGAGGGTCTCAGGTTCGAACCCACGTCGCGCACCTCTGACTTTCGGAAGTTATATGACTTTTCGAAATTATGTGCGTATTGATTAACAATTATCGCCTGCTCCGTGCCTCGGAGAGCACGTTACGCCGTCGGTCCCGGCTACCATGAACATCTATGGCAGTCGTTATTGCGAGAGTGTCGACACAAAAGATCCCACGGTCTGCACTGACTGGCCCCCCCATAAGATACATACATACCACCAAATCAATTAATACTAATTAAAAAACCGTAATGCCAATAAAACCAAAAAATTGCAACAACAAAAACCCGTTATAAAATAATAATTCAAAATATTCCTCTGTTACCATTCCTGACGTCAGCCTTACAGACGCGAAGCAATTCGTCGATGTGAATTCTGTGCGGGGGTTGTTTCCCCTTCCCATCCCCTTGAGGGGGTGGATGACGTCAGAGGAGACACGCCCAGTGCTGGGGGTGGGACGATAAACGCAAAGGATGTATATAGCTACATATAGTAAGGTTGTCCGTTTGTTAATTTTACAGTTGTTGAATGCCTTTGTGTAATGTTTGGACATTTGGTTTGTAAATAGATAAGGTAATGATTGTTTTTTTTTCTAAGGTATTGACAGCGTACTGTAATATAAGACTGCATGGATGTCGTAGTGGTTTAAGGAGAAGCTACTGCGCCCAGTGTTCTGGGTTCGATTGCCACACGAGATAATAATTTGTGTGATCTACTATTTGTGTCCGTTGTTTAAATGTTTGTAAAGTCACCTGTAATACAGGTTTCTAATCCGAGAATTGCATTTAAATACCAAATGTACAATTACAATTTTTAAAAGAATATTAAATATTATATTGTCTTCTGTTTACGCGAATGTTATTCATTGAAATTAAAGTACGATATAAACGGATTTTATCGCGTTGTTTATTTAACACTTTTTACATAATTTAGAAACCACTACTATTAAACTTTACTAATTTTTAAGCTAATTAAATTATTAAAACTATTTATACTTAAGTTTACACTTTCCCCGATGTTTCGGTTGCTTTTCAGTAGCCATGGTCACGGGGAGACTAAGATGGTAGTTGTCTCAATGTTCCAGTGTAGTTATTTCAAAGTACCCGAACATAATTTAACCATTGGTGTTTCTATTTACGCAGAATGAGTAAAAAAGTGTCAAATAAACAACGCGATAAAAGCCGTATATAGTAGTTTAATTTCAATATTAAATATTAATTATAATTGAATCAGCATTGCCATTCAACGTAGCAACGTCGCCAGCCTTCTGGGCACGTTACCAGTCAACAGGGATGCTGACGAATTCTACGTCACCCAAACCAGTTATACAAATATTACCTTTTAATAATTAACAGTTACATCTTTTAATAAACATATCTACATCCTAAATATAACATTATAAATGCGAATATCAGTTTGTTTGTTTGTTACGCTTTCATACCTTGACTACTCGACCGACCATCATGAAATTTTGCATACGCATTGTCAAGGCTACAGAAAAGCACATAGAGTGACTTTTATAAAAAAAGTACTGTTTTAGAGAGCAGGTAATAATTAATAATGTATAACACTTGTAAGTAGCAACAGTTTAGTGGGCAACCGTTGGACTACCACTCAAAGCTCTAGTTCGATCCTGACGCACGCACCTAACCTTTCAACGTTATGTGCGTATTGAATAGTAAGTTATCACTCGCTTTGACGGTGAAGAAAAACATCGTGAGGAAACCTGCATGTCTAAGAGTTCTCCAAAATGTTCACAAAGGTATGTGAAGTCTGGTAGCTCGCACTGGGCCAGCGTGGTAGCCTATGCCCTAACCTTTCACACAGTGAGAAGAGGCCCGTGCCCAGCAGTGGGACAGCTTATAAACACACATACATAGATTCACGCCTGTTTCCCAGAGGGGTAGGCAGAGACTACGGATTTCCATTTGCTACGATCCTGACATACTTCTTTGGCTTCATCCACTTTCATCACATTCCTCATACACGCCAAAGGTGCTATTAACCTGGTCTTTGTCCAGAACGCCTTCGATCAGATCGAGAAACGTTTGCCGAGGTCTTCCTCTTGCGACTGCTCCATTCACACTAGCCTTATAAACTTTCTTAGCCAGTCTTTCCTCGTCCATTCTATCTACATGCCCAAACCAGCTTAACATACCCTTTTCTATTCTTGTCACTATATCCACTTTCATGCCGCATCTCTTTCTAATCACACTATTCCTTATTCTATCTTTCAGAGTCACACCACATATATTTCTCAGCGCTCTCATATCTACAGCATTTATTCTGATCTCATGCTTCTTTTGCCATACCCAACTTTCACTTCCATACATAAGTGTGGGCTCTAATAGTCCTCTATGAACAGCCAAACGTGCCTTTTCGGATACATTTCGACTGTTCATAAAAGCGCGTAAAGCTCCATTCACTTTGTTGCCAGCAATAGTTCTCCTTTCAATATCTTCCTCATGTTTACCATCCCTTGTAAACAAAGTACCCAAGTACCCAGCTTATATACAGGACTAATATTATATTTTATTATAGTATCTAGTGTACCCATTTGTATATAATTGTTGTTGTTTATATTGAGTGGTGACCAGTCATATGTCCTTGATAACAGTTATCAGCTGAAACCATTTCACGGAAAAGCTTCGAGCTTCTGATAAAGCATTATCATAGAGTGTTTAAATGGTTGCAGAGTAATATGGAAATGTAGAGACTAACATTACTTATAATAATGAATTAAGAAACAAGAATATAGTCTGCAAAGATGACGAAGTGGTTTAAGGGGTCTTCTCGCTACTGACACTGTACCAAGTGTTGTGGGTTTGATCCCTGCACGGCTTCGCACTCAGAGCCAACATAATAAACGCTGGGCACGGACAACGGACTGCAGACAGTCCAGAGCAGCCCTACCGGCCATCTCACCACGTCTGACACACCGTTTGCTCAACCTACAAAGATTGGACCTTCGGACCATAGTGGCGATCCTAACAGGACACTGTCCCCTGAATAAACATCTGCACAACATCGGAGCAACAGACAGCCCACTCTGTAGGGGATGTCTGACTGAAGAAGAGTCTGCTGCCCATGTAATCCTGGAATGTGTGGGAGTAACAGCACAACGTAAGGAAATCCTCAACAACCCGAGGTCACTCCGCGAAGGCCGCGAAAACCCCAGGAACCTTCTGTGCTTCTGGGCGGAGTTGGGCTGGCTATCTCCATAACCGGCCGACTCTCACGCATAATGGACCAACTTGGAGTTCAAATGCGGAAAAGGGAGTCCAATTACAATTACATCCATACACGGATAAAAATAATTGTGTTTCATATATGGTACAACTATTAGTGAAACACACAATTATCTAATCGACTTCAAAAAAATAAGGAGGTTTTCAGTTCGACTGTTTGTTTCTTTTTTATGTGTGTTACCTCAAGGCTTTTTTTTAGGTGATCCGTTTTTAACGATTTTTTTTATTTGAAAGCAGTTCGTTCCATTTGGTCCCATTTAATTTTGATCAAGACCTGAACATTAGTTTTCGAGTTATCCCTAAATGCGTATTTGGTTGACTCCGGCTACATTGATGATGTTCTAATTTTTGGCAACAACGAAATAAACAACTGTGTAGGATGGTTTGGAAGACCCTCGTAGTGTTTCTCAACTCTTCTTCTCTCTTAGCCTTTATTATTCCCAAGTCACTTGGGGTCGGCTTTTCTGGTCTAACCGGGTTTAACTGGATATCTGTTTTTACACGGAGCAGCTGCCACCTGACCTCCGCAACCCGAAGGCTAACGATACCCTAAGGCTAGACCAGTGTCAGGATATTAGAGGGTACTGACTTTCCCAATAACGACTGCCATAGATGTTCATGGCAGCCGGGACCAACGGCTTAACGTGCTCTCCGAGGCACGGAACAGACGATAATTGTCAATCAATACGCACATAATTTCGAAAAGTCATATAACTTCCAAAAGTCAGAGGTGCGCGACGTGGGTTCGAACCCGAGACCCTCTGCATTGCAGTCTATTGGTCTCCCCACTGAGCTATCGCTGCTATACTAAATTATTAGTTACAATTAGTTACGTACTTATACTAAATTATAATTTATAGTCATAATATTATTATGTTAGAGGAGATTTTCATACATTACACCAACTCTACTTACTTTAATTATTATATATGCTTAAAACAATATTTAACTTAAATATATATTTAAGTGTCACAATGTCTCGTGTATTAATATTACAATGGTTTGTATTGTGCCTAACTATTAATGATAATGTATAAATAAATATATTCTAACAATGAATTTGCAGTGGCCTGACTTTGGGAAGGACTAGAGAAAGACAGTTTTTACAACCTGGTTGTTTAATTTGGTTTTTACAAGACCTCCAGCAGAAGAAATAATTTAAGTTACAGACTTCCTAAAAATGTCAAAACATTTCCAACGCTTCGTTAGATTAAAAAATACATACATACATACATACATAGATTCACGCCTGTTGCCCAGAGGGGTTGGCAGATACTACGGATTTCCATTTGCTACGATCCTGACACACTTTTCTGGCTTCATTCACTTTCATCACATTCCTCATACACGCCCGTCGGTTCAAGGTGCTCTTAACCTGGCCTTTGTCCAGAACGCCTCCGATCTGATCGAGAAACGTTCGCCTAGGTCTTCCTCTTGCGACTGTTCCATTCACACTAGCCTTATAAACTTTCTTAGTCAGTCTTTCCTCGGCCATTCTTTCTTAAAAAATAATACTTGTATATTGTTGTGTTATTTTTTGTGTTATATTTCTTGCCAGCATACGTTTCACCGTAGAAACCATGAATCATATAGGCTAGAACAAAGTAATGGGAGCCACATTTAATATTAAAAGTGTGCTAGCTTGCGCAGTGCGCTGTTTCTTAAGCAAGTGACCTTTATATCTCATGTTAACAGTACAGTGGACAACACACGGCTATATATGAGCGATGGTTACCGATTGTCATAAGGTGGATGGCCGCATAATGTGCCACCAACGAAAATCCTAACTAATTCTAATCCTGACTAATTTTATAAATGCGAATGTGAGTTTGTTTGTTTGTTACTCTTTCACGCCTTAACTACTCGACCGATAATCATGAAATTTCGCAAACACGTTATCTGGGGAACAGAAAAAATCATAGCGTAACTTTTATCCAGGAAAAAGTACTTTTACTAAGCTAACCTAACCTACATTTACGCAAGCGAAAACACGGGCAAAATCTAGTAAAAAATATATTGTAAATTATGCCATAGACTGCTACTCTATGGCATAGATTATCTCTATGCACGAAATGTGGCTCGAAACAGTAGCGAAGTTTATTATGTTGTATCAACTGACAACATTCACACGAGCGTTCACCATGTAAGTTATAACTTATATTATCTTATATATAGATAGATCATGCTTTATTAACCTATTCGGTCGCAGTAGCACACCGGTGGCCAGCCACTGATATTTTATTATATGATATTGTATGGTACAGTTACTGGTATTCTAAGACTTAACATATTATAAGTTCAACACCAAAGCATTCAAGTATACCTATTTAACTAAATTTATAATATTGTCCGCCTCGATGGCGTAGTGATCAGTGTCAGTGAACCGTCTGTCACGCCTGAGGTCGCGGGTTCGATTCCCGCACAAGTCAAACATTTGTGTGCATGAACATGGATGTTTGTCTTGGTCTAGGTGTTTCTATGTAAAATAAATATGTATTTACAAAAAGAAAGTATATATGTATGTTTATCCATTGTCTAGTACCCATAGTACAAGCTCTGCTTAGTTTGGGCTAGATGGTGTTGTGTGTATGTGGTAGAATATTATATTATATTATTAATTCCCGCGGCTTCGTGTTAATAGATTAGATTTTTTTAAATTTCATCACTAGGGCATACAATTTTTTCTGGATGGAATAGGTATGTCCTTTTCTGTACTCCTGACAACGTGTAAGCGATCATGATGATCGAGTCGTTTAGGATGAAAGCGTAACAAACAAATAAACAAACTCACATTGACATTTATAATATTAGTTCTTCTCTCTTAGCCTTTATTATTCCCAAGTCACTTGGGGTCGGCTTTTCTGGTCTAACCGGATTTGACTGGATATCAGTTTTTACAAAAAGCGGCTGCCACCTGACCTCCGCAACCCGAAGGCTAACGATACCCTAAGGCTAGACCAGTGTCAGGATATTAGAGGGTACTGACTTTCCCAATAACGACTGCCATAGATGTTCATGGCAGCCGGGACCAACGGCTTAACGTGCTCCCCGAGGCACGGAGCAGGCGATAATTGTCAATCAATACGCACATAATTTCGAAAAGTCATATAACTTCCGAAAGTCAGAGGTGCGCGACGTGGGTTCGAATCCGAGACCCTCTGCATTGCAGTCTGTTGGTCTCCCCACTGAGCTATCGCTGCTCTTGTTGTTTCTCTTCTCTTATTTAATTGACATTTATAATATTAGTTGATATGATTAAAAAGTTAGGAAGTATTAGAGGAGTCTTATCGCGAGAAGCGATCTTTCCCAGCCAATGTTAATATTATGTAAATGTGATGAAAGTGAATGAAGCCAGAGAAGTGTGTCAGGATCGTAGCAAATGGAAATCCGTAGTCTCTGCCTACCCCTCTAGGAAACAGACGTAAATCTATGTATGTATGTTAATATTATTGTATAATATCAGCCCTGTATTAAACTGTCCCACTGCTGGGCGCAAGCCTCTTTTCAATGTGAGAATGGTGAAGCCACAGTCCTCCACGCTGGTCCAGTGCGGATTGACAGACTTCCCATATCTTAGAGAACAATATGTAGAACTCTTAGACATGCAGGTTTCCTCACGATGTTTTCCTTCACCGGTAAAGCGAGCGATGATTAACTATTTAATACGCACATAATTGAAATGTCAGAGATGCGCGCCTTGGGATCGAACTCGAGACCTCTGCGTGTCAGTCCGGCGGTCTCCCACTAAGCTATCGCTGCTTTCATATTATTGTATCTTGTATCTTATGTGGGGGCCAGTCAGTGCAGACCGGCGACACTTCGACCCAGTGGGATCTTTTGTGTCGACACTCTCCCAATAACGACTGCCATAGATGTTCATGGCAGCCGGGACCGACGGCTTAACGTGCTCTCTGAGGCACGGAGCAGGCGATAATTGTCAATCAACACGCACATAATTTCGAAAAGTCATATAACTTCCGAAAGTCAGAGGTGCGCGCCGTGGATTCAAAACCGAGACCCTCTGCATTGCAGTCTGTTGGTCTCCCCACTGAGCTATCGCTGTTCTATAATATTATTATTATTATTGTATAATCCTTACTAATATTATAAACAATTTCGCAAACACGTTGTCAGAGGTAAATAGAGAGAGGAAAGGAATAGGACATTGGATACCTTTCGTCTAGATAAAGGTACCCAAGTGATAGAAATTGATTGACAAAATCTAGAATATAACGCGAGCGATGCCGCGGGAAAATCTAGTTATCTTATAATTGAAACTCAAGCATTTATTGTAATGCTCTTGTAGAAGGATTAATTTCACGAAATTAAACGCCGACGTTTTGTTAAGCGAAATTTAATTAATTCATCTTTGTCATTATCTCGTTTGTGTTTATGCCGTTAAGACTTATTCCATTTAACTAACTTTATAATAAATTGAAGAGTTAATTTATTAATTGTGTGCACGAAATAATTTCTGAGTTCGGTCAAAACAGTCTCTGTGAGGAGGTCGTTAGAATGTCACGCGAAGGTCTCGAGTTCGACGAAACAACTTTCTCTCCTAATTTTGAAAATTATTAATTATTTATTATTATTAACCATTTATATTTTAAATTTACTTATACATATTAATATGTAAAAAAAATTCATTACATTATTATTAATTAGTAATAATAAATAGTTATAACGACTCGCTTCACTAAAAACGTCGTGAGAAATCGTTTGGTCATTGAGGTCACAAAGTAACACTTATGTACGTTATAGTTAAGTTACATTTAGGTTAGTTACTATGTTTGGGCAAAGAGTTAAGCATATGAGAAGATAAACCTACCAGTAAGAAGCACACGAACACTGTTTTTTAATCGCCATTTATATATTATAATCTATTTTAACATGTTTATCGATGGCGTAGTGGTTAGTGTAACCGACTGCCACGCCTGAGGTAGCGGGTTCGATTCCCACACAAGCCAAACATTTGTTTGCATGGCCATGGATGTTGTCTTGGTATGGGTGTTTCTATGTATTATGTGTATGTCTTCCTCTCCTTAGCCTTTATTATTCCCAAGTCACTTGGGGTCGACTTTTCTAGTCTAACCGGATTTGACTGGATATCAGTTTTTACACGAAGCGACTACCACCTGACCTCCGCAACCCAAAGGCTAACGATACCCTAAGGCTAGACCACTGTGAGGATATTATAGCGCACTGACTTCCCAATAACGACTGCCATAGATGTTCATGGCAGCCGGGACCGACGGCTTAACGTGCTCTCCGAGGCTCGGAGCAGGCGATAATTGTCAATAAATACGCACATCATTTCGAAAAGTCATATAACTTCCGAAAGTCAGAGGTGCGCGACGTGGGTTCGAATCCGAGACCCTCTGCATTGCAGTCTGTTGGTCTCACCACTGAGCTATTGCTGCTCTATAATAAAACTATTATATTCTATTATATTATAATTATATTTACGCTTAACGGCTTACGCATATGTTTCAAGCATGAGCATAAAGTTGAATTGTATATTATCACAACTCGCCGCTTGGAGTGGACCCAGGCTTCCCTGCGGCAACCTGAACCTATTGTTCGGGTTGTCACTAAGATAATTATGTCAACATAAACTGTATGCCAAAATCAATTATGGCAAAGTATTAATATGCCAAATTTCCCCTTATAGAAACGACAATCTCGCACTAGGAATAAATCCTGTGTCGCGGGGAACTTTACAAACATTCAAACAATGGACATAAAGAACACCGAAACTTGGAACAATCATTTGTGGATCACACAAAGTTTTGTCCCGTGTGGGATTCGAACCCACAACATTCGGCGCAGTGGCAGTGGAGAGACGACCACTTAAACCACTTCGCCATCCGTGCGGTCTAGTGCAACTAGTTATGCCAAAGTATATTAAGGAAAAACATTAGATTGTGCGAAAAGAAAGGATCTACGCTATTTACTTTAATGTTAACGACAAACACACACACACAAGAAAAACTCATAACATATATACCTCAACACATTCATGTAATACATACAACGCTTACATAACTCTGTCGATCAATACCGGATGCCCTGTCTCATTCTACAAGTATACCCGGCTCTTTCCAGCTAAGGCTTTTATGTATATATCTGTCCTTTTTCAGCGTAGGCTTCGATACGTCTGGTCTGTATAGATTTTCAGTTAGCACGAAGTTCTGAAAGCGGTGTTTGCAAGGGTATAAAGTAGATAAATCGTTCATAATTTTGGGTTTATTAGATTTCAGCTTAAATAAAATTAAGTTTCAGATTCACGAAGTGGTAGGCAAAGCTGTATAATAATCATATTATGGTAGGATAGTAAAGGTATCGAGTTTGGTACCCGGATCGGGCATAAAGTTATTGGGATTATCTGTTAATACTTTTTTTAATACACCTAACGTGGCAAACAAGCATACGGGCCCACCTGATGTTAATTGGTCACCGTAGCCTTTGGACGCCTGCAAGACCAGAGGCATCACCTGTGCGTTGCCGACCCTGTAAAAACCTTTTAACACTCTTTTTGAAGAACCTCATATCTCTTAGGGGAAAACCTCGGCGGGAAGTTCATTCCACAACCTGAGCGTCCGCGGGAGAAAATTCCTTTGGAACCGCTTAGTGCAACACCAATTAGATTGTAAGGTGTGAGAATAAAATCGCTGCCGATGGCGAGCGGTGCGATGATAAAAAGTAGCTGAGGGCATCATCTCGAACAACTCCTCAGAACACGATCCATTATACAAGCGGTACAAAAAGAGAGGCAAAGTCTCTTATGAAACTTAGTGGATCAATACCGCCTGTGAGTTCGGGCTTATCAACAATTCTCAAGGCTCGTCTCTGAATCACATCAATAAAATTTTGTAGCATCATGGACGCTGTAACTGTGCTCGATAGACGACTTGCTCTCGATTACGTTGGACCTAAAGGTGTAGTTAGCGAAATGTGTGTGTCATTCACTCCGCCTACACCTTCGGGGTATACAATAAGTAGCAAACAATTCAGACTCTGTACTGTAATTAAAATGGCCTAACATAAAAACTCGGAACTACTTAAAAAGTAAAAGTTACTTATGTACTCGTTTGGCTTACAAATTACTAGTACCAGCGGTCGCCTAGTGGTCAAAATTCGACCAAAATTTAGGAATTTTAGTCGAATTTTGAGCTTGCTACTTTGTTTTCTGTTTTTCTCTATTACATATAAATAAGGTATAGGTAACCATAGTTACAAAGAATTGTACGACGTCAGACGAACAATGTCGAAATACTACGAACGCGATTCGACTGAGTGTGTCAAATGCATGCTTGTGTGCGTGTAGTGTTATTTCATTAATTTAATGTATTTCTAATGCATATTTTATAAAAATATTAGGATTTGCCCCTCCTTATCCAAATAAACGTACGTATTTCGTAAAAAGGGGGTACAAAGTTTTTGCTTCACGTATTAATATATAGATACTTGTTCCCCACTCCAGTTAGCTTATGTTAGGATTTACGTCAGGAGTGCCATGGGCGAGATTTGAACCAATGATCTATCGATCTCAAGTCCAATGCCTAATCCATTGGTCCACCGCCGCTAAAACTTTACCCGAAATATCTTAAGAAAATTTTAACTTGGTCCATCGAAGCATGAGTTGGCGCATATGTATGCATGCGATCGTAAGGACACGGTTCTGATTCCCAAGTCAGGCAAATTAGTCTTGAGCTTTAATTTTTAAAAATCTTAGCTGCAGCACGGTGTCTGTATATGTGCCCGTTAAACGGCGACGCTAAATGGTTAGACCATAGTCCACCAAGCCGGCACAGTGTGGGTTATCATAGTTCACATATCTTTGAGAACAGTAAGAAAAACACTCAAACATGCAGATTACTTCACGATATTTTCCTTCACCGTTAAAGCAAGCGATAATTAACTATTCAATACGCACATAACTTCGTAAAGACAAAGATGCGCATTAGGATCGAACTCGAGACCTATTCATGGCAGTCCATCTGTCTCCCACTAAGTTACCGCGGCAGAAAACAACAGCTACTGCTATTGTCGGCCTCGATGGCGTAGTGGTTAGTATAACGGACTGCCACACCTGAGGTCGCGGGTTCGATTCCCGCAATGGTCAAACATTTGTATGCATGAACGTAGATGTTTGTCTTGGTCTGGGTGTTTCTATGCATAATATGTATGTATTTACAAAAAAAAAGTATCTACGTATGTTTATCCATTGTCTAGTACCCATAGTACAAGCTCTGCTTAGTTTGGGCTAGATGGTGTTGTGAGTAAGTAGTAGAATATTAAAAAATAAAAATCTTTAATTTAAAGTTATATCTAACCATGTTAATCTGAACCACATCTGCCTTCAACACCACAACTTGGCAGAAAGCCAAGCAATCAGGAACTTGCCAAGTCAATCTATTATCGCAGGAACCGGTATGGGCCAAAGATGCCTACCCGGTTTCTATTTAATATAGAGCCATCTATGATGCATGATTTAAAAAAATCAAATGGAGACTTTGATTTCACAGATAAAGTAATCTTTAGGTAGTCACATAAGCACTGCTACAACGCCATGTACAATAGATTCGAATCCTACATGACACGAAACTGTGCTCTAACCCAATAATAATAATATAATAATATTCTACCACATACACACAACACCATCTAGCCCAAACTAAGCAGAGCTTGTACTATCGGTACTAGACAATGGACAAACATACATAAATACTTTCTTTTTGTAAATATATACATAGGAACACCCAGACCAAGACAGTCCATGTTCATGCACACAAATGTTTGACTTGTGCGGGAATCGAACCCGCGATCTCAGGCGTGGCAGTCGGTTACACTAACCACTACGCCATCGAGGCCTATGGGTGGATCGCAGTTTCTATTAGATCTCTCTTCTCTCTCTAAGTATAAACTTAGAAGAGCGTAGTGTAAATATTGTAAGTCTATGGATCCACCATGTTTGTTACGATTCTATGTGTTCTTTGTGTCCATTATTTGAATGTTTATTAAAGTCCTCCGCGATATAGAAATTAATCCTTGTGTAGTTAGTAATTATGTGTTAAAAAGAAAGGGCTATGATTGTTCGCTTAACGCCTAATTTGGTAATAAAACTTAGAATCTTACCTCCTTCTTTCAAAGTATTGTAATTGCATGTGCACAACGAGACAAATACACAACAAAAGCGCGCATATAATGTCAATTCATAATCCATAATTAGGAGGGTTACAATTTAAAAATAATAACACCTAAACAGGAAATGATTTAATATTAGTAAAGCCAGTTTGAGGAAAAGAGCTCTTATGAGAAGAAGCAGTGAAAAACTAAAAGCCAGTTTTTATTGTCATCTGTTCTCCTTAGCCTTTATTATTCCCAAGTCGCTTGGGGTCGGCTTTTCTAGTCTAACCGGGTTTGACTGGATATCAGTATTTACACGGAGCGGCTGCCACCTGACCTCCGCAACTCGAAGGCTAACGATACCCTAAGGCTAGATCAGTGTCAGGATATTAGAGGGTACTGACTTTCCCAATAACGACTGCCATAGATGTTCATGGCAGCCGGGACCGACGGCTTAACGTGCTCTCCGAGGCACGGAGCAGGCGATAATCGTCAATCAATACGCACATCATTTTGAAAAGTCATATGACTTCCGAAAGTCAGTGGTGCGCGACGTGGGTTCGAATCCGAGACCCTCTGCATTGCAGTCTGTTGGTCTCCCCACTGAGCTATCGCTGCTATTTTTATTGTCAATTAATTAGAAAATAATTATATAGTAGGTACTGTTTTTTACATGTATATATATAAGAATATGTGTGCATGATTACTTAATATATAAACATACAAATGTAAATATTTTTTGCCTGCGGCTACGGTCTGGACAGTACTTTTTTCTGGATGAAAGTTATCTTTTCTGTGTTCTTTGACAACGTGTATACGAAATTTCATGATAATCGATCGAGTAGTTAAGGTAGTGAAAGCGTAAGTAACAAACAACTAACAATTGCACTCATAATACTAGTTAGGGTAACAAAGTGAGCAGCGATAGCTCAGTGGGGAGACCAACAGACTGCAATGCAGAGGGTCTCGGGTTCGAACCCACGTCACGCACCTCTGACTTTCGGAAGTTATATGACTTTTCGAAATTATGTGCGTATTGATTGACAATTATCGCCTGCTCCGTGCCTCGGAGAGCACGTTAAGCCGTCGGTCCCGGCTGCCATGAACATCTATGGCAGTCGTTATTGGGAGAGTGTCGGCACAAAAGATCCCACTGGGTCGAAGTGTCGCCGGTCTGCACTGACTGGCCCACACATAAGATACATACATAGGGTAACAAAAAAGGTTACTGTTAATTATACCTATTTACATATACGTATCTATGGTCATGGTCCGAAATATGTGAGGAGCTGCTGTCTGCGTTAGGCATAGGAATACCTGTAATACAGATCACCAGGTGTCCACCTAACGGATGAAAATAAGGGCCATAACAGTTTAGTTATATTACTGATATCATAATACTTTTAATATGTCAGGTAGACGTTAGTAGACTTTTAGAATTTTGGCAATACCTAAGGTTATTAGCAGGTGTTGTGACCTAGATATATTTGATTTAACAAATGAGCATACTTTTACTTAAAGCCTCAACTTGATAAATATTATGAGTAATACCTACTGAGTCTAATAATGTAATAAAGATAAAATTCTGACAAAAACACTGACATCCACTCTAAGCTAATAAAAACATATCGCTTAAAAAATAAAAAGGACTTTCAGAACTCAATCCATCCGAAACTTCAAAAAAAAGCTAAAAGAATTTTCATTACAGACAGCGAAGATGAAATTATTTACCCTGATAGTGGGCGTGGCGCTCATAGGGGCGAGTTTTGCTGACCAATTAGAAGAAAACACCCCTGAAAACGAACCAATCACGTCACTAGAAAACGAGGGAAAAGAGAGACAACGGGATGTCCCAGAGGTGTTTTTGCAACTTAAATATGATAAAGGGGAACTGAATAGGATATATTTGACTCAGTACAGAAAGGAAGAGAAGATTTGGATACCTTCAGTGGCGTCTAGAGGCAACTTGTGTTCGGACCTGTGCCACGCAGGTTATTATTTGGCTGTATAACGCTTGTGTCCTTTGCCTCGCTGTTTACGCGGCCATTTTGTTTTATGTTTGATTTGTTTTTGTGTTCGTGTGTTTGTGAAGTGAAATAATGAGATTGAATCATGGGTAAGTTATCTGTTGTGTTTTATATTGTATTTTTAAGCTCAACGTGATTTTTTTGCAAATTTCAATTGAATTGTTTTACGTAGCTAATTTCATTTATTTATTGTAGATTATAGGTCCATTGATGTGGTTACTAAACGTATTAGTATAATTTCCTATGATTGATACGGTACTTTTTTTATTAGCAATAAAATTTAAAAATAATAACTTTTCTATGAAAATAATGGTTGCGGAAAAATGGATCAATTATTATATTAAATTTAGATACGAGATAAATGTAGTGGTTAAGTAGCGATTACGTCAGAATGTGTATCGTGCAACCTTTTTTGTCATTTGACAATTACCCCTACTACCAGATTTAAAAGGCTTATAACCTTATTAATTTAGAAACGGCATATAAAAAGTATATTAGAGACTACTGAAGTTTGAAGAAGAAGAAGTAGGTACAGACAGATGGACTGACGAACGGACAGACAAAATCGCACCATAAGGTTTTCGGTTTTACAATTTTAGTACAATACCCTAATAAATAATAATAAATTTACTATTCTTTTACTATTCGTGTGTGCTAGACCTAACTCTTCGAGGTTATACAAATATTAAACTTATTTATTATACGAATTTTTTGTTTCGCAGATCACGCAGTATGTTTGTTTATTTAATTTTTTTATTATTATTTGGCATATTTATAAACATTCTAATTTGATTTGCAGGGTGATATCATAAAGCAATTTTTTTTTATTCACCATTTTTTTTAGTTTTGGTGGATAATAAATTTTTGTGATCTTGTTTTTGTATATTGCCACTAAAACTAAAATCGGAGCTTTAGAAATTAAAATTTAATAGTAGGTTGGGATTTCTGGGACAAGTGGCACATCATTAAAAAAGTATTTCTTTGATTTATTCTTTGTTGACCGCATTATTTATAACTCACGCCCCAGCTCCGCTCACGTTAATGTAAATTTTGCCAATAAATTTATATCTTTCGGAAACAGTATTTTTCTAGATGTAATGTACAGTCACCTGTAAAAGTGCATGGATACCTTAAGGTCCAAAATCCTGTGAACACTCGAACTGTGAACACTAGAATGAATATGAATGAACTAGATGGCGTTGTTTTATGAACATTTCAACGCGTACTTATTTTAGCCAATAGGCAAAATTTATAAGAAACTATATAATCTAAACCGAAAAGACACTCGAATACAGGGATAGAATAATGTTTGCGTACGAACATAATAGCGAGTCATCAAAAGTATCTATAAAATAAACTACCCACTATAAATTTATAAATTAATTTATAATTCTTTGATTCTTGTTTTATCCTAAAATGTGTTATTTTTTAAAATAAACTAATTTGAAGTAGAGATTAAAAAATTGTTTATAATAAATTAATCAAAATTGAGTTATTAAGAAAAATACTTCTTTTTATTTTATAGTAGTGCACCGCCATCTATTACGATATAAATGAACTACTTAACAGTTCTTGTATTGGATGCCTTTACATGGGGTCATACCATTTTAGTTTGGAAATGGATATGCATTTATGCAGCTCACTGTACCGTGTGACCTATTCTGTGCCCTCGTTAACAAACTCACATTCGCATTTATAATATTTGTTACAATTAACTGCTCGCTTTAAAAGAGAAATGTGTCAAAAAGATACTATCTTCTCAAATCTTCTAAATATACAAAGCAAAAATGTAAAGTAATTATACTAGACAGATGTTTATGTAATATTACAGAAAATTCACAAATATTACACAATTTTCAGATAAGTAAATAACGGTTACAAACCTATTTAGTTATGCAATCAGTGCGCAAATCAATAAAATAAACTAAATGGATTTCTATACGTTTTCTGATAAAGTAATTTTCAACAAGTATACCGTCTCTGGTAAGGTAAGGCATCTTTCGTTTTATCACGACTTTTCCTTCAAAAAAGCCTGGATTTAATTAATAGAATCAAATAATAATAGTAATAATTCCAACATTTTGAGTTATCTCTTAGGTAATACACACTAGCGCCATTGCATCTGGAAATGTGTCTAGACTGAGTACAAAGCTAGCTTATTTTAGGTGTAATACACATCGGTGATTCACAAATGCGAGTCTACGAAAAAAGATTACATGAAAAATAATTCATATTTTATGCCAATTTATGACTATTTCAATAAGCACATTATAAAGGTATTCTTATATAAGTATATGATATCTACATGTTTATATAGCAAAAAGATATGGTCATATGTTAAGATTAAAGTAATCAAAGTATAAACCGGAAAATTTAAATAAAATTGCAGGTATGTACGTACATTCAAATTGCTTTTCAGTGGGGATACACAATTATGAACACTGTTTTTTAGTTTTGAATGCATACTACGCTTAATTATGCAATATCAGTTGCTTAGCATATTCATTTTTCACTTAGGTATAATAAATGGACATGATATCAGCACCGTCAGGTTAAACTATAGTTAACTACAGGTTAACTGAGGTTTGACCTGGGGGTGGTGGACTGCGTGGGCCTGCCCGCCACCCGATCAGTACCAGGTCCGAGAGGCGGCGTGCGTGTTCCCACGCGCGCCTCTGAGTCGTGTTTTTGTCCCCCTACAAGGGACAGTAGAGGGTCTTTTAAGTAGTGGCCTGCCGTTTCACACGGCGGGCCGAAACCTCGGCGGGGTCGCGATTGCATGTGAAAGCGATTCGCGCGGCCTCGCCGTCTATGGTTATGTCGAGGAAGGACAGGAAGTTTAGTCGATATTACCGGGGTATCTCTCCCCGGTGAGCCCGACATAACCTCTCCGTCGTCCCGCGGAGAGGTATGCGTCAAAGAATACCTTGTTAACTACAATAAAATATTTTTCTGTGTTAAAACTAAAGACGATCCATAAAAAAATTCATACATAGTGGATTTTATGATTTTTATGGCTGTTCCGAAGTCGTCGGTGCTTTACACGTACAGATGATTTATTTTAGGCCAAGTATGATTTGTCTTAACTTGCCTATGTATCATGTCATTTATGGCGAATTTTAGTGACTCCGGGCAAATACTAAAATACCTAAGTTTGAACACAAATTGTATAGAAAGTATCCGTGGATATTATTATTATTTCACGTTATTAATAATATTTTAGTTTATACCCGAAATAGAAATATTTTTTTATATAAGCAGCATACAATTAAATCTAAAGAATTACGACAAATGGATAAGGCATTTAACAAATTTAATTTTATCTGTTTATTAACGTCTGAGTTTTCTTCGAAGAAGTTAATGAAAACACTATGTGAGTCTGTCTATTAGTGACCGGCATAACTCCGGAACCACCGGACCGATTGACTTGTAACTTGGCGTGCAGATACCTTGGGGTCATACCTCGGTTGAGTTTGAATATGGGCCCTGTGGGTCAAAAAACCCCCGAGATATAGGGGGCATTTTTTTTCATTACTTTTACATTTAAGACGAAGAGGTTGAATCCTAGGTTTTTACACCCATCTCGTTTAATTTAAAATAAGACTTCTTATTTTTGAAGAGTGCGTGACGATGTGTTATATTATGATCGATGGAGAAAAAGTGGAACAAGTGAAAGAGTTTGTATATTTGGGTACTTTGTTTTCAAGGGATGGTAAACATGAGGGAGATATTGAAAGGAGAACGATTGCGGGCAACAAAGTGAATGGAGCTCTACACGCTTTTATGAACAGTCGAAATGTTTCCGATAAGGCACGTTTGGCTGTTCATAGAGGACTATTAGTGCCCACACTTATGTATGGAAGTGAAAGTTGGGTGGGTATGGCAAAAGAAGCATGAGAGCAGAATAAATGCTGTAGAAATGAGAGCGCTGAGAAATATATGTGGTGTGACTCTGAAAGATAGAATAAGGAATAGTGTGATTAGAGAGAGATGCGGCATGAAAGTGGATATAGTAACAAGAATAGTAAAGGGTATGTTAAGATGGTTTGGGCATGTAGAAAGAATGGACGAGGAAAGACTGACTAAGAAAGTTTATAAGGCTAGTGTGAATGGAACAGTCGCAAGAGGAAGACCTAGGCGAACGTTTCTTGATCAGATCGGAGGCGTTCTGGACAAAGGCCAGGTTAAGAGCATCTTGAACCGACGAGCGTGTATGAGAAATGTGATGAGAGTGAATGAAGCCAGAGAACTGTGTCAGGATCGTAGCAAATGGAAATCCGTAGTCTCTGCCTACCCCTCTGGGAAACAGGCGTGAATCTATGTATTGAAACGATGTTATTTATGGATGGCCCCAAATAGGACTCACATCTGCTATTAAACTACGTAAGCGTGGTATCCCGCAGGTAGCCTAAGGAAAATTTTCGCTTCGTGTAACAGTAGCCCTAGGCTGTCGTTACTTCTTTAGTATGTAGAAATGTTAACTTTTGGCAGGTCTTGGCGGCGAAGCTTGCGGTTCCAGCTGCCAACAGCTGATGCCAGTGGGACTGCAGACAGCATTGCTGGACAGCAACCATACCAGCAACGAGGTTTACGGACAACCTAGGTACTCCGTGTGCCCTGCGCTTTGTAGCAACCACTTAGGTAAGTGGACCGTTTCAATATTTGCCATTAAAATTATTAAATTTTCTTTAATCTTACATACGTTCTTATAAAATAGTTTTACTCATAATTCTAACTAATCAGTATTTCTTTTTTCTATTTTATATATTATGATAACGGTGTTACACAATAATGATGCATACTAAGATACCTTAAAATATTGTGCATTTGTTATTATTTAGTTATGTAGAAATAATGTAACAACTACTGGAGGTCTATATGAATCGATAAATACCAAAACTAGTGAACACGTCAAGGTCCAAAAATATTCAAGAGATTTAACCCTTTAAATTTCAAGTCTCAAAAGCATTTCGCCAATTAGAGCATATACCCTATTAATAATAAGGTTCTGCAAATTAGAGAAATTGCCCAACTATGAATAATTCACGTGTTTTTTGGGAAATTTTAACCTTTTTGCAGGTCTCCAAAAAAGTTGCGTTTTGTATAATTGGCGTATTTTCTAACACTGAAAACAAACACGCTTTGGTGAGAGCACTCAACTCTTAAATACGCGAGCGTTTGGAGAATAAAATCATTACTCCAACTCTCAATTAATACAAGGTTTTAGGCAAACAAGAGCCTTTGCACAACTCTCAAAAACAAATTTATTTTGGTTACTTAAAATATTTTCCCAACTTTTAAATGTAAACACGTAATTTCTAAATTCGGACACTACCAACTCACGAAAATAAACGGGTTTTGGTATAAATAAATATTTAATCAACTCACAAATCACACAGACTTATGCGTAGAAAGGTTTCAGATCATGTCGGGCAGCATTCAACAGAATATAAACAACATCGAGATATTAATTTTCTTAAAATAGTAACATATATTATTCAGGTCCATCACAACTCAGTAGCAATAAAAATGGAACATGTATAAATAATGGAACAGACCCAGTTAAGAGAGCAGAGAAGAGTAAAATCTCCCAAGAAACTTTTGGTATTATCAATACTAATTTTTTCTAGAGTCGACTCTAGGAACACGTCTACGGATGTGTGCGTTATATGCGCATTGCATAAAATCAACCATCTGTCTTCATTTAATTTATGAAATTAATAGACCTCTTACTAAACAAGACACTACCTTCAAATTTTCGTACACAGGTCATAAGCTTATGAATTTACATAACACTATTTTCCTTTACATAGGCGAGCCTCTATGCAACTGTGCTAATCAAGAAGTGGAACATAACATCAACTGGAGTGCGGTGTGCATCGCCTTCTGCCATGAAGGGTACACTCTTAATGGTACGTACCATCTACCGTAAGGCACTTGTTTCATCAGCGAAACTTAGCAAGAAGCAAATTGAAGTAAGCACTAGTAGTATTTAGTGAGTCTTGTAACCAAGGCGACGTAAGGATGGTCAGTTATTCATACCACCTCAACTCTGTCCATAACTATAGTACGTGGTCAACGTTTCTAGACTTTTCAGGAGCTATATATAATTATTCATAACGGGTATTAACGCGATCATGCATAATGTTTACCTTCTTTTATAATAAGAGACAACTCCTGTACTAGGAATCATTTCTCTATAGCAGGGGACTTTTGTGAACCACACAAATTCTTATCCCTTGTGGTTTTGATGCTTGACGTTTCGACCTAGTTACACCGGCCGTCGCAAACTGACTGGTTTTGCAATGTCATGGCTCCGTTTGTGAGGCAGAAGAATCTTTATATATCCTCACATTTCGTATATTTTTATTTGTCGACATACACACACTGCTCTCACGGTACACAGACAAATAAATGAAAGTTTAAAAGTTATTTTCAGAGGCATTCAGATAGTTTTGTAGCTAGCCTGGCTTAGAAGGGCGATATGCATACATTATTCGTATTCGCCCTACAGTGATGGCTCGTATCGATAGCTTGGACAGTATTATGCCTGTGAAACGAGCCTCACTGAATCATGCTCATAGCCAGTTGCACTCACTGATCGGTAAACGATTAGCGAGGTTAAGCAACATTGGGTGCGGTCAGTCTATAGATGGTTGACCGCTTAGTGGTATTTCGCCTGAGCGTCTACGTGCTTCGGAGGGCACGTTAAAAGTCGGTCCCGGTTGTTGCCAAATTGACAGCAGTCGTTAAGCCATGTCAGAGGCCTACGGGCGGCTTGAACAACTCTTGACAACAGGCTGGTCACTAGCCACATGAAAAGAAAAAGAAAAAGTTGCTTTAACTGCTGCAACAATCGAAGCAAGTGTTCTCGTCGATAACGTGAACAGTCAGCTATCAACGCTTGCGCCAAGGTCAAAAATCATTTATTTATTTAGGTCACAAAGTAAGACTTATGAACATCTAAATATATAGGTTAGTGAGTTTACTATGTTACTAAAGTTCCAGTTAGGTTAGTTGCTAGATTCA
This sequence comes from Catocala fraxini, assembly GCA_930367265.1. Lineage (NCBI taxonomy): Eukaryota > Metazoa > Arthropoda > Insecta > Lepidoptera > Erebidae > Catocala > Catocala fraxini. The sequence goes on from OV884051.1 coordinate 2,799,675, forward strand.
GGCTATAGTTCACAGTCATCTAAGAGATAACGATTCCGCGAATGTCGTTTGAAGGCGAGAAGAGAATATTACACGATCGCGCGATGAAAGCAATCGGGCTCTTAATAGCATATTTGGATCGCAAAATAGCGCAACGCGATCATTGCGAATATCGGTTACGACACACATTGAAGCCGTTACGTACAATCGCGGTTTCGTACAAAGAGAATTCATCCATATTTGTGATCGCATAATCACGTTTACGACCCCTTAAGAAGTATACGTTTCTTTGCCGAGTAATTCAATAGCCTATCAGTTTCTCGTCAACGGTGGAAAAAGTGCTTAAGTTACATTTAAGCATTTTTATTTAGTAATGTAATCATAATCAATCTAGAAGGTGTATGAAGACAAGACACGCAGCGCCAGCTTTTATTTAATAAATAAACTTTACCCCTTACCCCATTTAGGTTGCCCAACCTGCGATACATCAACGGCGTCTGAACCAGCTACTTTCGTCAACACAGCCCGTATTCTATCAACCTCTGAAGGCTGGGCAGCTTGGTGTAACATACAATGTCAGCAGGGGCAGGGAGGGGCCGCTTGCAACTGCAGCCGAACGCCATTCCAGTAACTTTACCGAATTTTACCCTTTTAATGTCAGTTACCCTTTTTTTAATGACGTTTACCCTTTTAATGACAGTTACTCTCTGTTTTAAACACTGATACGTCACTATTGCAACAAAAGTCGATCACTTTTATAGTTATACAGTGTGTCGCAATAAAGTGTAGTCATATCATAGGATTATAATCTATCGGTGATTAATTTTTTTCATTCTCCTTAAGTTGAAAATTCTGTCTGTTTTGTCCGTGAAGATACGCAATTCTATTTACAATTATGTTTTCAAATCAATTATATCGTCGTTAATTTTTTTGGTTAGTCATTTTTATTCGACTTAATTTAATTTTTATACACTTCTAACATGTAAGAAATTCGCTATTTTGCCAATGATTTATATTTTAATTTGCATAATATTTTTTATCGGCAACAATGATGTTTTTATTATGATTTTGTTTAGCCATAAATATTTATATTCGAATAGTGTAAACATACATATATGATATAGTTCTTTTATATATAATATACCTAAATCTGAATAAAAAATTATTCTGAATTAGTATTATGTGCAATATTTTGATATCTATTGTTATAAGTCGTCTTAAAATTTGTTAAAATCTTATTATTACATTATCAGTATGTATTTTATTTTTTGGTTTAGCATTGTTACTGTGAATGCAAACTATAATCAGCTTTGTGGAGTATTAAAAATATTTTTCCAATTAAAAATAAGTAAGTAATACATTACCGCACTTTAATAATTATTATCAATCATTTTTACAATAATCACAAAAGACATATTTCTTATCTTTATTATAATGTTATAATTATAATGACATTATATGTATGTATATATATGTAGTGGTTTTTAGTGTGATAATAAGTTTAATTTTATGTTTTGTTTCAAAAATAATATCGAGTATCCACTTGTATGTATAAATTGTTCTAAAATGATTCTTAGGATAGTTTAGTTATATATAAGTAAACGCACATGCATATAAAGGATAATATATAAATTAAATATACCACTTGCAACTATTTTAATTAATAATGTAATTAAAAATATAAAATACATGGCATACAATTAAGAACATTTACGCTAACATATAATCAATTTAAATATTAGATTATAAGATTTTAATATTTTTTATTCTTTAAATTAATTTAATATAAGCAACATTTAACCACTATTAAGTATGTTAAGATTATAATCATAATATAAATAATAATTAACTATTAAAAATAAGAAATGAAAAATCTGCGAGAAAGACAATATCGGCCGTAATTTAAATGAAGTTAAATGTAACATTTATCAGTGTGATTTAATTTTCATTTATTAAAGTTTATTTTCATTTATTTTTGTTTATTATTTTCTTTCTATTATTTTACCTTTAATTTAGACCTACCAGTCAATTATTGATTTTGACTCCCTAAATTTTTCAATTTTAATGATTCGTGTTCGTATATAGTGTGAAAAAAATGTAGTTAGTGTCGTGTAGTCAGTGTTTATACAAATGAAAAGTACTTTTCTACGTAGACCAGAAATAAATGTAGATGTATAGTATTTTCAAGAGTTTTACCATTTACTTATGGGCATAACTGAAAAGTATTCACACCTGCTGGCCACATGACAAGTTATCATTATCTAAATTACAATTAGGTATGTATTTTAAAATAATTGAAGTATCCAAAATTGTTAGATAGACTGTAGAATTCAAAGTTTGACTTTACCAAACTTAATATGTACGATTATATCGTGACAAAACTCTTTAAGACGATTTTTCGATCACCAGATAAATCATAACTTGAAAATAAATATTAAGCTTTTTGACAGCTTTTGTGTAGACAATCTGCCTAAATACTACCCAGTATTTGGCGACTAAAAGATCGGCTACTAAGAAAGATTTAATATTATTGAGATTCACTGTGTATGTCAAAAACGCGATGTCATGTATCGTGCAATAGTTTTTGCATTGTCTTACCTGCTGTTTAGAGAAATATTGTCATTAAAACTAACCTTTCTATTTGGCTAAGTATCGAGGGGTATAAAACAAGTGACTTTAAAATTTCGCACAAACAACAAATGCAACATACAAAAGATTGTTACGATTAGCTAGCTAATCGCTAGCTCGCTAGCTACATAGCTACGATTACTTGCAATACCAAGACTGGCATTCACGCGTTTCTGATCCTAGGCAAAAGATAGGATGAAACAAATAGCACGTGTTAATTCCAGTCTCAGAAATCATACCGAATAGTTCTAGAAATATGCCCGGGAAATGGCAGTAGAGTCGCTCCTATTGTGGAACCCACAGCTATAAAGTAGATGGTAAAATGTGTAAAACACCTCTGCCTACCCCAGTGGTCGGCTACCCGCGGCTCGCGAGCCGCATGCGTCTCTTCCACGAAATGTTTAGTGCAGCCACGGAATATTACTTATCTTGCCATATAAATATGATACCAAATTTTATTTTATTTATTGTTCGACTTATTTGACAAAGGCAAGTTCGAGAGAGAGAGAGTGTACTTTTAATCCTATGTTTTTTTTAATAATGGCCCCTGGTAAAGCAAAGCTCAAGTTAAAAAAATGGCTTTTTGAATAGATTTCGCTTGTGGATTGTCTATATTTGGCTCTTTTGGACGACAAAGTTGTCGACCACTGGCCCACCCCTTTTGAAATATAAAGATATAGGCATATGTATTTACAGAATAAAATTTGTTTTATTCAGTAAATACATATATGTTTATACTATACCTATCAAAGATACCTTTCGGATATAGTTGCTTAAAACAAATCATTGGATTGCGCTATTGCTTAAGTTGTTATCTATATTTTGTCTCATTAAGAATTGTGGTTTGACTTAAAAAACTTTGCATGCCATTTTGCATGTTTTTTACCCCTTGATAAATAAATAACAAAGATAAAAATACAAAAAAGTCATTGGTATATAAGTCTTCTTTTCTTCATTTAAAACTCACTAACAAAAATATGAAAAATAAATGTAAAATAAGCAACGTACTTACCGTTTCAAATTAAGTGACACAGTCCACTCACTACAAAATCCAATGCAACTTTGAATTAAAAAATGAAATACGAATGTTATATAACGTTCTCATGGGTTTTTAATGAAATTTTAATATTATGAATCTTCATTTTAAATTACATTTACATCTCATTATTACCTTCTTTTACGACCGTGTGGCTTTTAACACGCACTTCTTATAAAGGTTGTATTTTTCATGTCATGAAATACTTACATAGTATTTCATAATCAACGTTCTGCTTACGTAATTGTTATCATTTTTATTTACGTATTATTACTATTATTTGCATAATATAATTGTTTAGTTCTCAGTGAGTTTACTTACAAATTTTCAATAATAGCACGGGTTAAGAATTTGTACGTCCCCTGGTCATTATAAATATAAGACCTAAATGTAAATGTGAATTGTAGTGTAAAACACCTATCTTTAGCCGTTGGCACTATAACAGAATAATGTGCTAGTTACATATTATAGTTTAACAATTGTCTGAAATTTAAATAACGATCTCGTTTCCATGTTCCGTAAATTTCTTAAATAGATGTTTCATGTAGATATTTAGACTTTATAATATAAAATGTAAATGATAGTGATTATTCTTCTTTTATTAATTAATACAATTTAATATATGTAATATACATTCTAACGATTTAATATACCTATATATCTAATATTATACTAACATTAGGCTATGCGATATTCGTCGTATAATCGTCTTACTCACCGCATTAGACTTTGTACAAACACAGTTTTATATTATTTTAACGCAGTTTAATACATTTTACACATGCTACGATTTATTATAAATATTTAATAGTTCATGTCGTCACGTCAAAACCACTGTAAAAATGTACTACGATTATATTTTGAGGAGAAACACGTGGGTTATATACCAACCTCAATTGATCACTAGGGTTTTAGTGTCATACGTCAGATTCGATTGTAGCTTTACAATGTCATAGACGTAGCACATCATTTTTCAATTTAAAACAAGCATTATTTATAACTGTTTCAAATTTGAAGGTTTTAATAATGCTAATATATGCAACTAACAGATAGACAAAGTCGCAATAAGGTTTAATTTATAGCACTTGGCTACACAAATTATAAAATTAATTGACATGTTTTGTCTGTATTTTTATCTTTTCTTGTTATATTAATCTTTGAAATATAGTGTGTCTATGTTACTGAAAATTTGAAATACGTGAGAATCTGGACTGGCAACTGACAGCAAAGCATGTAACGTTTTGACCTGACAAATGTACGAATGTGAGACATAAATGAAAACCTAACGGTCTGATCGCCAGCGCTCAATAGGTTAACAAGAATTGAAGAGTGGTAAGATCTTCCTTTTTGTAAAGACAACTTCCGAACTATAAATAATTTCTTTGACTCGGACTCAACAAACAGTCAAACAACGGACACAAAGAGCACCTAGATTTGGCACAACTATTTGTGGTGGTGGTGTTTGAAATTTTGGCGCAGTGTCGAGGCAATAACTTCAATTACTACGCCACCCGTGCAAAAATGATGGTTTCACTCTGATAAAAGATTGATCATAAAAGCAAATAAGTTTATTGTGAATGAAACTTTCGACGCTCAGTGTCAGGTATCCAACTAAAAAAGTTGAAAGTTGTAGTGTCTTTAAAGGTCATACTAGTATATGCGTATTGCTATAATCAAAGTATGATGAGCTTCACTTTTTATACTACCAAAATGGCACAACAAGCATGCAGCCCCACCTGGTGGTAAGCAGTTTTATTAACATTAGTTCGAAGTACACTCACCGCCGTGCTCAACGCCAAAATGGCGGTAATTAATGCTAGACGGTAGTAATGAGAACAGCTTCTTGAAGTAAGTTTCTATATTTGTGTTAATAAATTAGCTGATATCCGACTTCACTTGCATTTTAAACTTCTATAGTTCAGGTTCTTTCCCTAGTTTCAAGAACATACTTATCAAATATAATAATGTGAGCGATAGTCTGGTGAGACCCATGACCTATTTCATGCCATGCAAATGTGTCTAGTTTAATCCCAGAGCACACACCTCTGAGACTAGGGAATTTCGAATTTATATGCGTATTAAATGCGATAATTATCGCTCGCTAACGGCGAAGCAAAACATCGTGAGGAAGTCTGCATATCTAAGAGTTCATCATACTGTTTTCGATCAAGTTTGCCAACCCGCACCAGGCTGGCGTAGTGGACTGTGCCCTAACCGTTCTCACACTGTCAAAGGTTCGTGTCCAGGAGAATACCGGTTTATAAAAAGAGCTGATATTACAATAAACTCATATAACATTAACGTACAGAATAAATGTTTTTTACTAAATAGGACAACGGTTGACTTGCCCACATCTATTCATTTTAAAGTCTTGCGGCGGCTCTTGATTGGGTAATTAGACCGCTTCAATCAAGCTGTGTTGGCTTTATTAGTCAATTATATTACTGTATATCAGTATTTAGCGTTCGATCTTAGCTATTTCTGCTGCTATCTTCACGCCATGCTATTTATAGCGGAGGCAGAATTGATGAAACTCGTCGAATCTAGTTACAATCCGAATTAATTTATTGGCAGACTCATTATGTAAATAAATGAGCGTAAAAAGAATGAAAGTATTCATTTACAGAATGGACACTATGATTGTCTCGGTGGAAAATGAATGCCAGAGCTTTGTGTGAGGTTTTGGGTTCGATTGAAAAGTCAGGAAAAGTATTTTCAGTACTCCTGTACAAGAAATTCTCAGCGACAGCACGCAGTCTTAAACTGTCCCCTAGTCAGGTGATAGGTTTGCTTACTATTATATACCTAACACTATATCTAGCGAAGTATGTTACTGTACCAATCAAACTCTTAATAACCCTTCGGAATACAGTATGTATGTTATGTTTTACAGTAAACGCAAACGTAACGCGGTGTAAGAACGAGTCAATAATGCCCTTTTGTTAAGACTGCGCCGAGCGAAATGTGCCAAAACAGGCGGTCACAGTTAAGTGAATAAAATCAACACTTTTTGTTTAATACGAATATAAAATATACATTTACCATAACAATGAATGTGTTTACAATTACTCTGTGTAAAAAACTTAAAATAATTAATATTTTCGCCTACAAATTTACGTAACTGTGCACGAAAAATGCAAAATCGTAAGCTCGTGTTTCGTGATTTTTAGATTGTAACAGTAGAAATCTATCCTATTTTACAGCTTAAACGAAACATAAATAGTTATTTATATTATAATTTGTCCGTCCCAAATATTTCAAAATATCAAAAAAGCACTTCAAATCCTTCATACAATTTTACTATGGCGGCCGCACGCCGATTTGAATATGCGCCGCACGAGCTCTGTCATTATCTGTCTTACGCTCGGCGCAGTCTTAACCCCTGGGTAAGCATTAACAAACGCAACACAGCACAAGAAAGAGGCTAGAATCTCCTATTGTAAATCTACAGATCCTATCTGTGGAAGTTCCTCACAGACAAACAAATCGTGCTGTGCTGGTTTCCAGAGGTAACTAGGGTTTTCCGAGCTACTTAGCTTAGATATAGTTTATAGAGCTAGCAACACAAATGTTACTCCTAGAGTTGCAAACGTTACAATTTACTGTCAAGTGGACCGTATGCTTGTCCTTAGCTGTATAAAAAATATAGACCAGTATCTTGCGTTTTTCAGTATCTTACGGCAACAGACATAATATCTTTCAATAACTTCATATAACCATTGTGTAATACTTTATTTTAAATAATAAAAATAGCAGACATTCCATTCAAAAACATGAAATCACGCAAATTATATTTAATTTGTATTTTGATATTTGAACCAATCACTTGGTTATTCGTACATGTTGTTATTTATTATTACTCAATACTTAAATAATTAAATTAAATTATTAACTTAAATGATATTTAATCCATTATATTTGCGCATTAATGTAAATAACGCGAATGAATATGCACGCATTTAACCATTTGCATCGCATGCAAACATAATTATTTAGATTTGTACATACATTGTTAGTCGCTCAGACGATTGTCTCAGATTATCGACACCTTATTATAAATATCGTACTAAAATTATAATAATTGTTCTTATCTGTTAAGTGTTAAATCTGCATAGCGTCAGAAGTTGTTATGAAATGCATTTATGTGTGAGATTATAATCATATTTATATATGAACGCATTATAAAATTGTAAATATGTATAAAATGGTCAAACATAGTAATAACTGCATAAAATATTTATTTTAATACAATATATGTATGTACGTGACTATACGTGTATATTTATGTGAAAGCTTTATATTTTAATAAAAATATGTAAGTACATATATATATATATGCGTGTAAGAGAATGTGTATAAGGATCATATCATGAGATACGTGTGTGTGTGTGTGCATTAGTGTAGACAACCAAGAATTATCACAACAAACAATATCACAAAAGTCTTCCAATAGATAAGGTATAGTTTGTAAAAATATTAATATAAATATAAAATAACATATCGTTATTAATAATAAAAAATATATTATAAGTTAATATAACTATTATTACAAAAAACTATAGCATAATTATATATTAGGTATCATCCATATTCATATACTTGGTAATAGAAAAGTATGGTCATATTTAAAGACAAGTAAAAACGACATATTAATAATCATTTGGCCAACTTAAAATAGTATATACCTATTAATAAATTATTTACAAGGTAAATGTCATCTATTTGTAATTATTAAATTCTTTGTTGTTTAAGAACAATTTTATCATTTCTCATGTGTTAGTAAAAGTTATGAACCTTTTATATAACTTAGGTTTAATCATTATTGTTGAAAAGACCAATTATCGTTATTGTCGAAAAGAGATCAAACGTTTCTTAACAAAAAATGAACAATAAATTAAAGATTCAAAGCGTTTTCCCCAGAAACACTATGAAAAAGGGTCTGAATATTTAATACGACAATTTTATTTTATATGATAGCAAATTCTTTGGCCTCTTAATCAGCTACACTATACGACGTTCCATATACCTTAGAATTAAAGACTCCATATCTATATAGTCGTTAAGCCATGTCAGAGGCCTACGGGCGGCTTGAACAACTATTGACAACAGGTTGGCCACTAACCACACGAAAAGAAGAAGAACAGTAATAATAATATTCTATCACATACACACAACACCATCTAGCCCAAACTAAGCAGAGCTTGTATTATGGGTACTAGACAATGGATAAACATACATATATACTTTTTTTTATAAATACATACATATTATACATAGAAACACCCAGACCAAGACAAACATACATGTTCATGCACACAAATGTTTGACTTGTGCGGGAATCGAACCCGAAGAAAAAGACTAAAGCTTAACAGTTTTTTCGTTTAAAGACGCTTATTTCTGGCACTAACAGTTGGATTTAAACAATTATTTTTGTATTTGATAGCTCAATGATTGACAAACGTTATAAAATATCACGCTGCAAGTCACAGGAACGCAGGATTGATCATTACAATAATGAAAACCGTAGAGGACAGCTGATCGTGCATATGCGTGAAGACAATACATACAATACAGTTATAAGCAACTTAATACTTACATTGATGAATATTTCACTCACTTGCTGTGTAAACTTGCTTTTCGAGATCCCCATATTGTTCTGATTTTAACTCGAAGGCGCACTTTTCTTATCTGAAAGACACATACATATTGAAATACATTCTCTATAAATAATTCTATTTTATACACGTTAAAGGCCACTTTACTGCGTTGGTAATTAGGCGCTACAACTATGGATCCACCCATGGGTGTAGATCCAAAATCGATACCCAAAACAAGGTGGAAGGCTATAGTGCAAAGAGATATGTCGAGGTTAGAGCGAAGTGAAAGAGCAAGAACAGGCTGATCACCACGTGGGATATATGACCAGGAAAAGAGATAGAGCTCATTTGTACACAATAATAATGTCCTCCACACCAAATTTCGGTCATGGCGGCCAATCTTAACGGAGACTAGCCATTTGCGCAGGAGATACTATAGCAAAAGCGTGTGCGTAAACACAAGTGCACTCTTTGTTCCCTAACTCATGATCCGATGGGACGGTAATCCGACACGACCGGAGAGAGATCAGTCTACCAACGGCTTTACGTGCATTCCGAGGCACGGGAGTGTCTAACACCGCCAACTTTCTAACTCCGGTCTGCTATTGAGATCTTTTAACAGAAAACCCAATAACGTTTTGTTGGCCCGACCCGGGATGTAAGGAATAAAATGTACACAACAGCCTTAATATGAATAACCCGAATCTTCATACATTGGCATTTGATGAATTCTTATTAGATTTAGAAAAAGGCTTCTATCCCGGGCCTGCACAAAAAGGGTCCGCAAGGATGTCAGTGAAATTACTTCGAAAAATAGATTATGGTTCAAAATACATTGAGCCTACACACGTTGCCCAACGCAAGCCCTTAACGTGGGTAACGTTCTTATTTAAGCTTCGGTTACAAATGAGAATACAGTCGTACACACTTATTAGCATGGCCATTTGCACTCCAACCGATCTAGGAACACATCTTAGAATAGGAAATACCATAGATATAAATCATAGATGTATCTACCCTCACTATTATTCTACTGACCGGTTTTTACTCTTAACATAGAAATGCTAGCCCAACTTTAGCATATAGGAATATAAAAACAAAATTGTAAAAGTAAAAATGTAAAATAATTGTTTATTATTGCAAAAAGATACAGAGGTGACATGAAATGAAAACATAAATACTTATAATAGTGCTTGTGCACAGAATACATATTAATACTATAATATACATCAGTACTAATATGTTATGTACTACTTTCATAACGTAAGTGTCATTTGGTTTCCTTATTAGGCAAGCCTATATTGAGAAAACCTTGAATTACATAGGAAACTTTCAATTGCATATATAATAAAAATGTTGTCTCTATATTTAAACCTTAAACGTGACCATACTTTTCTGTTATATGCAGTTATTATAAAGACTAGATTTAGCACAAAAATAACATAAAAGCGCGCTTTATGTACATAGAATTTGGAAAGTAACGCACAAGAAAAGTTTTATTAGATAAGTAATTTATATAATTATCTTATATATCTTCAATCAATCATGTCTAATTTAAATTATCTTGTAAGAATATAATATTATGTAACTATGCGTTATCGCACGCATAAATCACGTGTAGACATAATTGCGTGTTGTTTTCACGTAGTTATGTTTGCACGCATTTGAATAAGTATAAATAAATTTAATATAGATATATAAATATCTTATCACTATTTTTGAATCTTAAAATTCACTATCGCGGTTGTATATTTAATGTAAAATATATAATCGTCATTGTATATTTGAAAATTCTTGTCTTCCGTAATAGATTTTCATAATTTTAAATTAACTTAAATTTAGATACAAGCTTTTTAATAAATATATCTTCATATACATTTTATCGTAAGAATTAATATTTCATGCTTACGATAAAATGTATATGAATATTCATTATTGTGGTAATCAAAACTCTTACCTAAAATCCATAAATAAAATGTGTTGTTATGTTATATTTAATCTCAGAATTTCTGTCATACAAGGACCGAAACATAAGGATCCATTGATTTCAATACAAAGTTTATTTTAATCAAACAGGGAGCCATTTCTCGTAATAAAAGCTATTTAAATGGAGTTCTGATCTGGTCGCAGTGTGATAAATATCACAAAGGTTATTCTCCTAAATAAGCATCGAATTTGAACATAAATTATATTTCAGTTCACAATTTATTAGACTACATCCTAAATATATTTTGAAGAGCTTTTGTTACAAGAATTGGCCCTTGGAATTATTGTTCATAAGTTTAATAATATTCTGGACCCACTCCAGAAAAATTCTGGCCACGTCAGTTATACAAACTTTTAAATATGTCTAACATTTACTTACCAGTCAACTCGTGAAAAATATCAATATTTCCTTTCAGATTTAATTCTCAATGAATCTCCGATATCAATTCTTATCAAACAAACTAGCTATCGACATTACCAGTTATTAAAACTAAATTACTTCAATGAGTGTACCCCACTTCAACGAACCTCCCCCCTTTTGAGTATTAAAAAATAGTTAAAACTGACACGGTAACTTTGGGGTAACGTTCAAAGTGAAATTGTATGAAGAGTTACGATTGTCTAATGTTGTATGTCACGTAAACTTGATCTAAAAATATGCTAGCACCATGATTTGATTTGAAGTCTCCGTTAACCCTGTCTCAGCGGTAGGAGGTCTCGTAGGCCTAACCTTTTATCTTTTAGGGCCTTTAAATATATCAGACTTATGAAGCCGTAAAATATCAATGTTAGTGACTATGTACCTATATCATTTGTATTAGTTTTAAGATGTCAAATGTACAATTGGATTTGTTATAAGTATTTTAATTTTCTATTAGTATTTTAACTTCTGTTGTTTTTTTTAATACTACTCCCGCACTGGGATTAAATTCTATGCCACGAGGGACTTTACAAACATTCAAACAACAGACACAAAGAACACCCAGACTCGGAACAACTATTTGTGGATCACACAATTTTTTGATCCGTGTGCGGATCGAACCCAGAACACTCGGCTCAATGCCAGTGGCGAGGCTACCCCTTAAACCACTACGCCATCCGTGCAGTCAGCTTCACACGGGCTCAGCCAAATCTGGCAATGGGAGAAAAGTTAACATAATGCAGAATTGAAAAATTTGTGTGTGACGAAATGGGTTAAGAAAGACGGAAAAATCTATAGGATAGGATTTGGATCCAACATATTTAAATGCGTTTTACAGCAGCGATAGCTCAGTGGGGAGACCAACAGACTGCAATGCAGAGGGTCTCGGGTTCGAACTCACGTCGTGCACCTCTGACTTTCGGAAGTAATATGACTTTTCGAAATTATGTGCGTATTGATTGACAATTATCGCTTGCTCCGTGCCTCGGAGAGCACGTTAAGCCGGCGGTCCCGGCTGCCATGAACATCTATGGCAGTCGTTATTGGGAAGTCAGTGCCCTCTAATATCCTGACACTGGTCTAGCCTTAGGGTATCGTTAGCCTTCAGGTTGCGAAGGTCAGGTGGCAGCCGCTCCGTGTAAAAACTGATATCCAGTCAAATCCGGTTAGACTAGAAAAGCCGACCCAAGTGACTTGGGAATAATAAAGGCTAGGGAGAAGAAGATATTTAAATGCATTTTTATTCCAAATCCGTTCAACAGAGGCTTCGATATTAAGTAACCAATATCAAAAACTATCATATTTATAATATTCGCGGCATTGCGACGCAAGTTACCGTACTAATGAATGTCAAAGCAATTTTCATTGGTATTCTGATTCTGTAATTACAGTCTTAACTGGATAAATCCAGTTAAAAAAGCCATCTGGAATAGCCACAGTCAGTTACATGTTAACTCAAAACAATGGGAATCAATAAAGTCCAGTTATAAATAGTTGACTCACGCGAATATTAGAAATTAATGTACCGATTTTTATTGTCTGTGCATACTTCAGTTATACCGATAACATTGTCGCTCCAAACTATGTCGATTTTACGATATTAAAGTTGCTGAAACTGCAAACTGAAAAATTGCGTGACACAAGAAGGGTTAAGTGGTAATGCGGTTTTATGAATTATATAAAAAATATTAAGTACGATTAATAATATGAACGTAATATCTTGAGGTATTTTATCTAGATCCAAAAAATGTTAACTGGTCGATGTCTGTACAAAGAAGATTTTAAGAAAATAATAAGAATTAAATTTTATAGGAGTTATAGAAGCCAACAATTTATTGTACGTATTTTTGTCTGTCTATCTGTATGTTTGTACGCGCATCCCGCTAATACTTCTGGACAAAATTGAACGCGGTTTACTACCTGATTTGAAACGCTTGTATCTTATTTATTTTTGAGTAAGTTTATAATATTATTTGTATTTTTAAGTTTGGATGATGTTACATTATGTTCTTATATGACTTTAATAATAATAAACGTGAGTCCAATATTGCCTATTCCATAATACAATGTTTTAATTGAAATTAAACTACTATATACGGTTTTTATCGCGTTGTTTATATGACACTTTATAACATAATTTTGAAAACTGTTACCCTACTTTTACTTTAAAACTTGACTAATTTTTAAGCTAATTAAATTACTATTAAAACTATTTAGATTTAATTTAATTTAACACTTTCCGTACGTTGTACGTATGTACGTATGTAATAAAGTGTCAAATAAACAACGCGATAAAAGCCGTATATAGTAGTTTAATTTCAATGAATAATATTCGCGTAAACAGAAGACAATGTTTTAAGTTTGACAACTTTGGTGTTGCGAGATTCCATAAGATAAAGTCCCTTTAAGCTTAGCTTCGAGTGTCGTGTTGCCACCAACTTAAGTTCCTGCGCTATTAGGTAATGTTGAAAATCATTGCCATCTTCCTTAATGCATGTGCGAGAACGAGATAAAGATATATTGGCGGGCTCAATGGCGTAGTGATTAGTGTAACCGACTACCACGCCTGAGATCGTGGGTTGGATTCCCGCACAAATCAAACATTTGTGTGCATGGACATGGATGTTTGTCTTGATCTGGGTGTTTCCATGTATGTATTTACAAAGAAAAATAATATATATGTATGTTTATCCATTGTCTAATACCCATAGTACAAGCTCTGCTTAGTTTGGGCTAGATGGTGTTGTGTGTATGTGTGTGTATGTTATACACTGCGGTTCGCGCTGTTCCATTCTAGCATATGTACAGGTAATGTTTTTTGATATGGTGGTAAGGTATTAGGTTTTTTATTTAGTAATCCACGTCTATTTCTAATTTAAGTGGTAGTAGTAAAGTTTTAGAATTAACTAATGTCTGAACTATAAAGGTATATATTTTATAAATATAAATTAAAATGTATGTAAATATGAATGGCATTGTTTGTCACAAGAGGGCATCAAATTTCTGCGTTGTTAAATAATATATTTTTATAAGGTATCAATCATAACCATATCAAGTTATAATTGTACGTATGTATCCTTAGGAATAAAATATTAATAATATCTATAACGAGATGGGTGTAAAAACCCAGGATTCAACCTCCTCGTCTTCATTTTTTTCATCAGCTTTTTGTATTGTCCCACTTCTGGGCAAAAGCCTCTCCCTTGGAAGTCCAAATTACTCTGTTGGTGGATATCCCGTGACCTTATGACCCCTATATCTCGGAGGCCTTTTGACCCCCAGGGCCCATATTCAAACTCGACTGAGGGATGATCCCAAGGTGTATGCACACCAAATTACAAGTCAATATTTTTCAATCTGTCAATCTATACCTGCCACTAACATCAATCTGTCACTAACACACAGACCGTTACAAAGTGTTTTCCAAGAAAACTCAGACGTTAACAAGCGGATGAGAATCGAGTAAGGGACAAAGTCTATAATTTAAGGGACGGAAGTACCGTATTCTTACAGTGGTGCCTTAGTTTACTTTTTATTCAACTACTGTACTATGAATAATTACTGTATCGCTGACCTTACGAACATTCAAACCACGGACACAAAAACGCCTGGGTGTGATTTGTGTTTGCTATTTGAATGTTTCTAGTCTGGACTCAGAGCCGAACAATTACGGTGTTACCTATTTTTTTTATTTAACTGCCGTACCTACTATGAATCATTTCTGTATCGGGGGGACTTTACAAGCATTCAAACAACTGACACAAGGAAATTCTTTATGTCCGTTGTTCGAATGTGCCGAGTCTAGACTCGAAATAATATTTGGATGGATAATTTATGTGTTGCCGATTACAAACATTACGCTGTAATTTAGTAGCATAATATAATAATAATAATATCAGCCCTGTATTAAACTATCCTATATATCCTACTGCTGGGCACGGGCCTCTTTTCACTGTGAGAAGGATTAGGCCATAGTCCACCAAGCTAGCCCAGTGCGGGTTGGCAGACTTCACATATCTTCGAGAACATTATGGAGAACTCTCAGACATGCAGGTTTCCTCACAATGTTTTCCTTCACCGTTAAAGCGAGCGATAATTAACTATTTAAGACGCATATAACTTCGAAAAGTCAGAGATACGTGCCTTGGGATCGAACTCGAGACCTCTGCGTGGCAGTCCAACGGTTTCCCACTAGGCTATCGCTAGTTTTTATATAAGCCATCAAATATTGTAAAATCAGTGTCAGTCTTGCAATCTACGTTTACCATCGACCTACATCTATTCTGCCGTGCTAAGCGCAAAAGCGGTATCTCAGTGACAGCTAGTTTCGAGATAATTGAAGTTATGTAAAAGTAGTTTTCTCATTACCTTACAGATAGTTATTTTTAGTTATTAAATGGAATTCGACAAAACTTGGGTTTTTAAAATTTTGTTGCCAATTATGCTGGCAGTGATGGGATCCTTGTTAAAACCAGTTTTGTACGTCAAATCAAAACTGCCTCGTTTAACTTCTACTGCGACTATTTCACTTATATATGGACGCGGGTTAATTCAAGACAGTTTATACTGAGTTGTGTAATATTCCCATTCATAAAAAACCGCTATAAGGCTTAGTTCATTAGATGCGTATTTTTCTAATCTACCCGATGGCATAAAAGTCAAATTAACAAATTTTTTTGCGATACCGCTTTTGCGCTTAACACGGCAGTATTATTTATTTAAATATACAAATCAGTTTCGTGAAGAAACTGGCCTCATTTTTCAGTTATAAAGGATATTAATACAATTGGCCATGATGAAGCTTCAAAGAGACACTTTTGACCATTTTCTTTATGTAAGAATCCGGTATCACAGTTTGTGTCACGACAATCGTGATATAAACTATGATACCGGATTCTAACATCTTATCTTCTTACATCAAAAACACGTATAATTATATAAAAGCCGGTATCACTACATATTATAAAACAAAGTCCCCCGCCGCGTCAGTCTGCCTGTTTGCGATAAACTCGAAAACGACTGAACGGATTTTCATGTGGTTTTCGCCAAGAGACAGTGATTTACGAGGCAGGTTTCGGAGAATAATTTATTAAGGTTTTGTATACCGGTGCGAAGCCGGGGCGGGTCGATAGTGAATAGAAATATAATATTGGATGTGACGAGAAGAATGCAACAAAAGTTAATAAAAAATTCGTAATCTCTGCCTACCCACTCGGGCAATTAGCGTAAGTCTTTAAATTTATATGTAGTTTCTTATTCTCTTATAAGAAGTAGTTCTTAAACCTGGTCGTCGAATCCAAGCCCTATAACCTGTAGTTACTAAGTAAATTATTGAGGGATAATCCCAACACGAATGCATCTTGCTCTCTCTTGCTACTAGCCTGGTAAGCGAAAATGAGAGACATGTATTATGACCCTATATTACTAGATTTTGCCCGCGGCTTCGCTTACGTTTATCTAGATATTGTCAATAAGTTTCTATCTTTCAGAAACAGTACCTTTTGGATTAAAGTTACCCTATGTCCTTTTCTGTGCACTTGACAACGTGTAGGTATGCCAAATTTCACGATGATCCGTCAAGTAGTTAAGGCGTGAAAGCATAACAAACAAACAAACTCACATTTAAAACATTAGCTAGGAAATTAGGATTAACAACATTCTCGTGTTAAAAAGCAATCTATTTTGTTCATTTCTGAGACGAAAATATGATAGATATTTTAGATTATAATATAATCTAAAATATCTAGCATTCCAGTTTACTATAATAATATTATTATATAGCAAATTGGAAACAAATTAAACCGTGATAAAATTAACAACAGTTATGTAATTTGTATGTGTAATATTCACATGCACTTAAAAAATATATATCGCGTGAATAATATAATTTTCTAGGTTATTTTTAGTATGTATGTATGTATCTTATGTGGGGGCCAGTCAGTGCAGACCGGCGACACTTCGACCCAGTGGGATCTTTTGTGTCGACACTCTCCCAATAACGACTGCCATAGATGTTCATGGCAGCCGGGACCGACGGCTTAACGTGCTCTCCGAGGCACGGAGCAGGCAATAATTGTCAATCAATACGCACATAATTGCGAAAAGTCATATGACCTCCGAAAGTCAGACGTGCGCTACGTCGGTTCGAATTCGAGACCCTCTGCTTTGCAGTCTGTTGGTCTCCCCACTGAGCTATCGCTGCTCTTATTTTTAGTAAGTAGGTATTCATTTAATTTATTTGACGCTTGATTTCAATACATAATACGTGTTTACGTAACATAACAACTTAAATTCTATAACATCCTAACTAATATTATAAATGAGAATGTGAGTTCGTTTGTTTATTACGTTTTCACGCCCTAACTACTCGACCGATTATCATAAAATTTGGCATATACGTTATCAGGAGTACAGAAAAGTAACATTTATCCAGGAAAAAAGACTGTTTCCAAAGGATAGAAATTTGTTGATAAGTAACATCTACATTAACGCGGGCAAATCATCGGGCAGAATCTAATATTACATATCTATATAAAACTAAGCATCTTAAAGTAAAATAAATACGAACCTATTGTAATTGTAAATTAGATTAAAAACTACGACGAACTGTTGTGAAGACAATAAGCAACATTTTGATAATTAGCTCTAAATATATAACTTGTAATATTTATGTCAAGCCATTGTAAATACTTTAACGTAAGTTATACAGTCAGAATTATTGTAAATGTAAAATAAAACTTTTAATGATGTGTCTTCGATGTCGTAGAAAACCGTACTTACTTTAATCTTAGTAATTAGAAATTAAAGAACTTTTGAGATTATTAAACTAGACTATGAAAGAATATAGATAATTATATTGTAAGGATCGCAAGTTAAAATATTGCTTGATAGTTTTATATTGAAATTATATTTACACTAGTAGTTTGCCCGCGGTTTAACCCGCGTAAGTCCCGTTCCCGTCTGAATATCGGGTTTCACCCCTTTCACCCCCTTCAGAGTGGAATTTCCAAAAATCCTCTCTTAGTGCTCCCCTACACTTTCCAAAGAACATATACTGTACATGCCAAATTTCAGCTTCTTGCGTTCAGTAATTTCGGCTGTGCGTTGTCTGTCAGTCACTCAGTAACGGAAGAGTTTTATATATATAGATTAATAATTTAGTATCAAAGTTAACCCTTTTCGAAAGCGCCATTGCAGCGCTAGCGCAATTATTTATAGTTAACGGGTGTTAACACTTTCGTAGCGAAAGTATGGGCTTCTCGCAGTAAATTTACCGATGTATGTATGTATGTATCTTATGTGGGGGTCGGTCAGTGCAGACCGGCGACACTTCTACCCAGTGGGATCTTTTGTGTCGACACTCTCCCAATAACGACTGCCATAGATGTTCATGGCAGCCGGGACCGACGGCTTAACGTGCTCTCCGAGGCATGGAGCAGGCGATAATTGTCAATCAATACACACATAATTTCGAAAAGTCATATAACTTCCGAAAGTCAGAGGTGCGCGACGTGGGTTCGAACCCGAGACCCTCTCCATTGCAGTCTGTTGGTCTCCCCACTGAGCTATCGCTGCTTACGAATCAAATTTCCCGATAGGTAAGACAATATTAAATCCAAGTCTCATACTCACATAACTGCAGGAGGCTGTCCATTATAATCCGCGAGAGGTTACGTTGTTTCTAGAATTACTTAGGAGAAATATTCTTTTATTATATTTTAATTTACTTTAGCTACAGTCAACATTACTAACTGCCTTTAATATTTTTTTATATTTGCGCTCCCTCATCTACGCTCAGTTACTCACATGTTTTCATATCGTCATACATTTCTACACATATTTGTACATTATCTCTTACAAATCACTTTTTACGGCCTTATATATTCTATATAAAAACATACTAAATTCTTCTGTAAAAACCTTTTTATAAACTGAGACTAAACTAGACTGTTGTCGCCCTCGCCTCGCAACGATTCCCGTGTTGCGGGTGACTTTACAAACATTCGACGGACACAAAGAACATCTAGACGGAACATGCATTTTTGTATCACAGAATTCTTTGAACCTTGTGGGTCGCCTCATCAATTCGGTATAATGGCGGCACTTAAACCACTACGTACTAAGTTATTCACAAACTTGATGTAAAACTTTATAATAGCATTTTATAAGACAAGTACTAAAGCATTTTTAACTTCATGCTTTTTACTTTCATTAATAAATTCGTAAGTCTTTAAGCCTTGCTTACATATAATAATAATAATAACGTTTTTCATCCATAGTTAGCGATATACCGGTCCACCAGACACCCATACCCATAGCCCATATATTAAAATCCATACGTAGTAATAGTCCTATGCCTGCTGTGGCTAGTGCCGCTGTAGGTGTTCCATCCCACCTTTGATTAAAACTCTCGAAGGGCCTCTTCACGTTGGACCCATGTCTCCGTGTAAGCCTCCCAAAGGGCCAGGTATTTTATAATATAATGTTTATTTCATCTCCACAAATTACATCATGTTACACAGTATATAGTTGACACGAATAATTGTCAGTAATTCGTAATTTGTGGGAGATCTAGAGTCTAAACTAAGCCGAAGCATGTACTATAGATCTCCAGGCCCCCCATTTCATAACATTGTACGGATTGTCAACATGTGGAAAGCGTACATGAGAGTTGTGAATGAGTAAACAGGAACAGTTTCAGTGTATAATAATGACATATTTGTGAGAGTGTATGTACATATGTATATATGTGTGTGTGTGAGTGTGTAAGTATGTGTCTATGAATACATAGACACATCCTTACACACTCACACACAGACACTCACAAACACATATGTTTGGGTGTGTGTATGTATGTATGTGCGTGGTGCGTGTGTGGCGTGTGTATATAGGAGTGTGTGTGTGTGTGTGTGTGAGTGTTTAAGCGATAAATCATTTTGTCAAATAACAGTTTTGCATGTTTTAACATGTTCATTTAGTAATAAGGTTCTTAATCGTTGTGGGTAATATGTAGATAATGTATAATATAAAATACTCTGTAATATCGATTAAAGTAATGATATAAAGGTAATTAATTGTAGAATTATATAAATAATTAAAATGTATATAATATACTACGTGTCCTAGCAATGTTTATGTAAATAAATATATAATAACATGTTTATATCGATGTTAGAATGTGTTGAGTTACTTTTGTTATTGTTTATTTCAATGTTGTGATTTAGAGTTATGTTAATTGTGATCTTGACATTAAATGAGCCAAAACAAATCCATAATAAAATTGGCTATTTAAATAATGATATACTTTGTAAAATATTCTATTATGGAAATATTTATCTCACTGTATTATTTAACATTGACTCTAGATATACCGCACTCTTAATAAAACAGCGAATTGTCTCTAAATTTGGAAGTAAGGCAATTTAACCTCTAATTGTATATGTTAAATTCTAATATTATATTTGTGTTAAATCATTGCAACAGAGTTTAAATTTGTTTAATCCAAAATACTGAGATAAGTCTCTGTTTTATTCAGAGTGCGATACGTCTATTAAACTCACAAAAATATTCAAGTGTGTATGAATTTCGCTATAAGCGTAGCTATTTCATCTACTACAAAATATCATAGGACATGGCCATGGGTCTACTATACCTATAGAAAACTTTTTCTATTAAGCCGGCCAAGCACCTTCACTAGGCATTTTATTTCGAGAATACTAATCAAGCGTTGTTAAAAAGAGTTTTCCTTTTAAATCATGTAGGTCTTATAGACTCACTTAACAAATAATAGGTACCTTTGTCTTGTCATATATTCTTTAAACAAATGTCTAACTAATTAAAATACTATTTGGAGTTATGAAAACTCTGAAGATCTTCGTCTCAGAATGTATAATTATGACATTTACTTGACAGATATGACGTAACCGATGTTAAATTAAGTTTAACAAAGTCATTAAAATGTCATGTAGTATTGTAGCGTGGTTAACGGTGCCGTCATAGTGGTCGTAGAATAGCGTTGTATGACGGCACTAGAGCATTGTCTTCACTATTAGTTCCTAAAGTGGTCCAGGTGGACCCCCTGGGGTCCACAGTAGACTCAACGGAGTTCTACGTTGGCGTAACAAAAAAATGGAAGTCCACAATTCGTAAGGGGTCCACGAAAATGTATTTGCTTTCGATAATGAAGAACTAAAATGTTGGGTTGACTTCACGTACCACTGTAGGCAGATAATATTTTAAGAAGCTCAGCGACTGTTACTTGTAAAAACTTGCATATTCCATAATCAGTACCAGTGGTCTCGAACCTACCGATTTTTCGGTGAATCCTTTGTTTTATTTTTATCCAAATAATATTGTATTTCATTGTCCGTTGTGTTAAGGACGCTATGACGGTACCGCTATCCTAAACCCTAGCTTTACAAGCTACGGAAAGTTATAGTTAGAGTACTTTTCCAAAGTATTAGGCTATAAGCGAACCAACTTTTCTCTTGTAATATATTTTTCTGAACTGTTAAAACATCTAAATGTTTATAGTTTTCAATGTAATTATTTAGAATAGACGTAAACAATTAAATAATGTATATGTTAAACGTGTTTTATTGCTTCTTCCATTAAGACCCAGCCGTCGTTTAAAATGGTCTAATAAGGGATTGTTTCGAGTTGAAGTGTGCGTAGTAGTTCTGCTGTACGTACTTACGAAAAATAGACCTATTTTTTTAGAAGATAAATTGCGTATGTACTAGAATTCATCTCTAACGCAAGGGAAAATTTACTAACATTGAAATATCACACATAAAAAAATTACTTGACTTACGACAAGAATTTGTGAATCTCGAAAATGTTTGTCCCATGTGGGAATCGAAGCCATAACTCTCGGAGCTCTGTTAGTCGAGGCGATAATTTAATCACTGCACGTGCGTGCAGACATATGACAATTTTAACTACCACCTAGCCCAATTATTGTATCAACGGACGATAAGGTCGGCAAGACAAAAACTCTATATAAAAACCACCCAAACTTTCTAAGATATGATACAGTGCTGCTACTCAGAATTCCCTGAAAATCTCAACAACTCTATACTCCATTTGGTTGGGAACTTAAGTTAAGGTAGACAATAATGTGTCTTTTGATCTAAAAACTCAGTTTAAAAATAAAATGCTGCTAAAGATCAATGTAAATACATCTATAACGATTACTAAATCAATTGAACCGTTAGTTTAAGCAGTAGTTTATTTGTTTAATATGTGTTAGTGTAAAAAGTCACATCAAGATTGTTTACCTTAAGTAGATACCTAACCAAATGGAGTATAGACGAGGCACGTGTCATCTCCGCTAAGTAATACCTAATTCAATTCTATATATCCTAGAAATACTTATAGCCTACTTAATATTATTGATTTGCAATGCATTAGGCTAATTAAACGATGTCCCAATATTCAATTACGATAATAAAACGCATATCACATTAATTATAATCATATCAGTCGAAAATATTCATATAGGTAGGTCACAAAGTAACACTTATGAACGTCAAAGTAAACTAAGTTAATTACGTAAAATTAATAAAAATGGTG
Organism: Catocala fraxini; assembly: GCA_930367265.1. Lineage (NCBI taxonomy): Eukaryota > Metazoa > Arthropoda > Insecta > Lepidoptera > Erebidae > Catocala > Catocala fraxini. The sequence goes on from OV884051.1 coordinate 2,822,896, forward strand.
TGCCAATATTCAGTTTAGATAATAAAATGTAATAATTACAATCCATATTAAATAAGTTAATCCTTATCCTTACTAATATTATAAATTCGTAAGGTTTCACGGCTAAACTACTCAACCGATTTAGATGTTATTTGGTACAGATGTAGTTTAAAACCTGGGGAAGGACTTAAGCTACTTTTTATTGATGTAGGTACCACGCGGGCGGAGCCGCGCGCAAAAGCTAGTAATATAATAAAGGTTATTTGTTACTCCATTTTTAGTTCATTGCTCAATCACACGAAAACCGATAAATTGATTTAGATGAAATTTGGCAAAAGTGCAATGCATACCGCAAAAAATTGTGAACCCTGTACCTATGTTATGCGTATCTATATAACGAAATAAGGTGCTCATAGAACCTTATCTCGATCCACTAAAACCCGGTTTATATACCAAGAAACGAGTCGTTTTAGCTAAGGACAGTTAAATTTTTGCATACCTTTCCTAAAATGTGTCAAAAATTTACTGCTCGTGGTAGGTACCGAGGCTATACGGTATTGTATTGCAAGCGATAATAAGCTACGGCACACACTTATCACTAGGTGAGCCGTGTACCTGTTAGCTCTCCTTATTATATAAACTAAAAATCGGCGTTTGCTTGACTAGTTCCAAATTTCGAATGGCTGCAGCAATTAAACTCAAGCAATTCATATGAATTTGTTGTACGCTTTGTTATCGTTTCTCCTTAATTAAACTTGATACTATAAGGCGACATCTAGTATCAAGTAGAAGAATCTAAGCCTAAGATTCGTAGAAAGTAACGACCTCTAGTGAAGAAAAGAATTTATATCTCATAGCGACACCTAGTAACTTATAGAATTTAATTCAAGTAGCGACACCCCAAAGTTAGAAGCAATTATTAGTGACGACATCTATTGAAATATTAACAACATATCTATTTGCGTTTAAATTTCAATAGATGTCACCACTTAATACTTTTTATTGTTTTATTAGAGAGCTTTATAATTGACTAGCTTTTGCGCGCGGTTCCACCCGTGTGGCACTTACATCAATATAAAATAGCCTATATCCTTCACCAGGTTTTAAAGCATCTCTGTACCAAATTTCATCCATATCGGTTGAGTGGTTTAGCCGTGAAAAGGTTACAGACAGACAGAAAGTTACTTTTGAATTTATAATATTAGTAAGGATAAGGATGACACTACAAGGTAACGCTAATACAAAACTAAGGTAATCATGGTTAGGACAAGCGCCACAATCACTAACGTTATCTTCTTAGATACCCAGAAGACGGTCTGGAGGGTTAACCATGAGTTTTACACGTTTGATTATTAGTGTGTCTTGACAAATATTTTTTACAAGTGGCTATTTCGTAAACCTCTCTGAACAAAACATAATCTATAACAATACATGCCACATAGGCAATGTATCAAGGTGTTTTGGACTATGAAAACGCGACAGAGAAGTGCAATATTAGAAGCTATATTTGGGATAGCTAGATTTCGCTTCACAATATTAATGTGTACGTATAAAACTGGCCTATCAAATAAAAGTTGTAGTAGAGCCTCGCTGATTTCAGCATGAATATTGTAAGCGAAGTGAAGTGGCTCTCACAGAATATCAACGTGAAATAGCACGCACGCACGCGCACACACACATTCTCGAATCTGCCATCTTTAACGTATCGCATGGCTTAGTTTGCGCTCCCTTTGAGTGCAAAGGCCGTAACACCTAGACGAACTCTCCCCAAATTACAAATTATTAAAATTCGAGGAAAGGCTATTCCTATTATTAATAATCGACATGTATTATTATTTTTTACACAATTTATGTTCAAAATTAGGCCATTTAATGTCTACCCGTTTTCGTTACATTAATTCTCAATAATATCATAATACTTGCTGTTTTTAATCATTTGACAAACCATACTTAACCATAACGCTAACAACTATATATGTGCAACTATTTATTTGCCATGAATAATAATATAATATTAAAGTAATATTGTAGAAATAATTTATAACCTAACATAACCAACATTTTTCATACAAAACAACTATATCATAGCTAAAATTACAAAGTAAAACATATAAATAATAACAGATTCCTAATGGTAATAGTGGCGACATCTATTAAATAATTTAATCCTCTGTTAACTTGTATTTGAATAAATGTTGTTTTACATTTAATCTTATCCCCTGTCTTATGATGTCGTTGGACCATCCGTTTAACGACTACCCTGATGTCCAAACTAACCTTAATTCTACTTTTAAATAAAAACAATACAGTGCGATTCAAATGACGTCACAGTTTGCACTCGCCATCTTGCTTAGTGACATGTATGTGCAAATAACGCCGTTTTATGAAAATATTTTAAATATATTTGTGCAATATCAGAAAGTTTCTGCTACTTTTATGGGCCGTCTTTTATAATATTCTTTTTATTAATTAGAGAAAGTGTCTTTAGTAAATAATGCCAAGCAAGATGTCATTTGAGTCGCAAAATTACAATGTGTATGCTAGAGTTACTCGGGCCACACCCGGCTTGATGGCCTAATTTGGTTAGGCGTTTGGATGTACGTCGGGAAGTGAGCGTGCCTTATACAGCTCCGGTACCATACTGGAGATATGGCAGGCGGCTTCTCCGTCGGCTTCAGCGAGGTTTTCGTTAGCAACTCCCAGAGTTGCGAGTGGTGAGCAGCTTTATTGCTCCGGTACCTATCTGAAGAATAGTGTCACTTAGGCACGAGGTAGCTCGCTTACGAGAACCGGATCTCTGAAGTTAGGATGGAGAAATCGAGATTTGGGGACAAGACCTGTCTGTCGATGTGTCCTGTACCTTCCAGTACCCGAGAGCACCTGCAGTTATCTGCAGGTGCTCTCGGGTACTGGTAGGTACAGCAGCTCCACCTAATATAACCTGACGGTTGGTGTAGGAAAACGCTATATCATAAACTGGACTAGTCATAGAGAGAGGGGAAGCAATGTAGGTACTATAAAATTATTTGTTCTACATGGGGTATCAAATCCCACAAAACTCCACCCTGCAGTCTCTAATTTAAATCAAACACCATCTGTATACACTGGTCACAAAACCAATGCAGTCAAGATTATATACAACAGAAGATAATTAAGTAGAGAGACTTCAAGTCTACAATTTCTATATTCGGTCATACTACTGAGAATTTCCAAACTAAAACCATATTGCTTTTCCTGGGAATTGAATCAAACATAATTTTTTTTTGGTTTATGAACACTGGTAATAATTCTAGAAGTGCCAGCGGTGAGTGCATTGCTCACATCTGGGGCCCAAACACAAAGCTAATTTCTGAGTCTGGATTCTACCTATAAGCTAATAGATAAGACAATAATGCATAAATAGGCAATCACTGCAATCAGTCAAAAGAAAATTGACCTAAGACCACATAATTGACTGCAAACATGAGCGTTTGCTAATGCCATAGAGCCAAAGAGGCAGTATTGGAGCTATTTCTAAGATCGCTCCGATAACGGCGCATGACCGCGCGCATGCGCGAAACAGACCACAGAATACTTGTGTCTAAACGAAAGAATGGAGTTAGAATTTTACTGCTCCGCAGGTAGTTAACCTGTGGATTATGCAAATTTTTGCAATGCTTGCAACCCCTGTTTACATTTATTGAATAAATTAATAACATATTCTTACCCAGATCCAGAAAATCGTTGTCGGAAGCTGGTTCTGAACCATCACTACATGGTTGCAATCTGATTTCGCTTTCGTAATCGTAATCATCCGTAAATAATTTTGGTATATTTATTCGTATTATTTTATACTCTTACAATAATTTTTTTACAAAATATTATAATTAAACGTTTTTTTTTTTAATTATTTTCACATAATTGTGAGACGCATTAATACTGAACTGGAAATGAGTTTAAGATATATTTTAGTACACCTGTGTCCGAAACAAGGCTTTCGAATACGTATTTCGATAATAACACGATTAAAAACAAAAAGTACGAATTTTCATACATTTTCCGCAATTTTCCTACAGCGAGTTTTGAAAGGTTTTTTTACGTTTGGCTCCCCGCGTATTACTTTACTCTTTGTTTGGATCTATGGTTGCCATAGAGTAAAAAATATTACAAATATAAAATATTTTAATGGTCTTTAAGTAGAGTATATTTTATTAATCTTATATAATAATTATATTTTCGTTAAATAAATTAACTTATTCACAGCAATCGAGTTACTGCTATATTGTAATTAACTGATCTATATAACGCAATGCGTAAGAAAATACTAATTATCAATATCATAGTACATCACTAGTAAGTAGTAACTTGTCTTGTTTGACAAAAAGATTAAACCTGAAGTTTGACGGATACTTTTTCGTGTATTTATTTTACAAACACCTTTTTAGTTATGGGATAATCCCAATTGGGAAAATGGAAAACTTATACTGCCGCTTTTGCGCTGAGCCTAAGAGCTCAGAAAAGCTGCTGAACTTACAGAACGACGAGAAAAAACAGGACGAAATCGTATTGAAACTTGCGTTTGTTAACGCTGTTTATGTCAACGTTACTAACAGTGATATGTTGCCGAAAACAGTATGTTTAGTGTGTTACGACAACCTGAATAAAGCTTATGACTTTCTGGACAGCGTAAAACGGGCACAGGACGTCCTAACCAACATATTTGCAGCCACAGAGGAAAGTAAATGCGACCTCGCTGACGACGATCGAATGACTGCTTTCGACGATTTCCTTTGCAATGATGATTCTATCACACTGAAATCGGAAGACAGCAAGCCAACTACATACACAGATGATTCCCAAATGGATGCACGAGTCGTAGTAAAGAGTGAACTTAAGGAAGAGCCAGATTTAGACGACAATGCAACGTACGCTGGCACGTTCAATGTCCAGGATATACTTGATGCGGCAATGTGTAACGCGCCGTACACATCAAACGTCACTATATACGCTAAAGAAATTCCTAATTTAAATAAAAAGGATGTCAAAACATGGCAAGATTACCCGTGGGTATGCGGATACTGTAATAGTGAGTTTTTGAACATAGAGATGTTAAGATCTCACTGTAAAGTGGCTCATGGTAAATGTTCAGCTTTTATGTGCATTGATTGTAAAGTTGGGCGGCATGAAGACTTTGCCTCATTTGTTATACATGTCAGAAAACATAGGAAAAGTTTGAGGTATGTATAAAATAAAATGAACTAGCCTTTACTTTCAGCAGAGAGTTTATATTAAGATTCCATAGTTTATCAACTTATTAAATATGGTTTCTGCCCTTGATTGTATGCCATTGGACTTGATTTGATGCCATTGATAATATTGTTCCTGAGGATCTCTTTTACATGTGCCATCTATGCCAATCTCTCAATTGAGGTAACATGGTAACCTTTCAACAAATCGATATGTTACATGGTATTTCAACTCTGTATAATTTCCTGCATTTTGGAAATATTCAATTTACTAGACATATTTTCTAACTTGCAATGACTAAGAATTTCCTAAATTGTATAAAATTGTAACAAAACTCACTATCAACTACAAACATAAGCTTGACTTGGCTGCACAATTGGTGTAGGGCTGTAATTGCTTACCTCCTTACTCTCCCTAGCAGCATTGCTGCAAGTGTTATGAGCTCAGTCCTCATATGAGGTAAAATTTGTAAGTTCCACGAACAGTAGTTTCGAGTCTGGGTGTGTTTGGAATTCTTAGAGATACATGAATTACTTCTAGTGTGAATGTAATTGTGTAACTTTAAAGAAAATCTATATATTAATATGTAAGCACAATAAACATTGTCCAAGTGGTAGGCACAGCAGAATCTACAGTAAACATTTTCACATATTCGCCCAAATGTACTTCGGCCAAAGAGAATATTGAAGCTAAACTAGCCGGGCAATCAAACTGCATGACTGTTCACCATGTAGGTATTTAAAAGATAAGCTTGTCATCAACTGCTTTCTCTTAAAATGTTATATCACACCATCAGTAAGACTGCCGGCTAAAACTGCACAATTTGTAATTCTAGAGACAAGGCATTTTAATGTTCTTTTTTACATTCCATCTCTATTATTTTGCTTAAACTGTTAAGTAATTGTTCTTGGCATGAAATAAAAATAAATGGCTCTATACTTTTGTTATTCCATGCATGTTCTTAATGCGAATTAAATATTTCTAATTTTCAATGAATAAAGGTGCTAATTGGGTTATATGGTCACAAGAGAGCAGCGATAGCTCAGTGGGGAGACCAACAGACTGCAATGCAGAGGGTCTCGGGTTCGAACCCACGTCGCGCACCTCTGACTTTCGGAAGTTATATGACTTTTCGAAATTATGTGCGTATTGATTGACAGTTATCGCCTGCTCCGTACCTCGGAGAGCACATTAAGCCGTCGGTCCTGGCTGCCATGAACATTCATGGCAGTCGTTATTGGGAGAGTATCGACACAAAAGATCCCACTCGGTTGAAGTGTCGCCGGTATGCACTGACCTGCCCACACATAAGATAAGATATATGGTCACAATTCAATTTGATTATTATACATCCCTGATACAATAAAATGCCACTAAGTAATTTTGATGCCTTTTATGTTTTTAGTGACAATTAATTTCATAGACAATTTCATCAATAAATATTAGTCCTGTTTATAAACTATGCCATTACTGGTTCAATGCCCTTGTGGAATATGGCCTAATCCCTCTAAAACTAGAAAAACTAAAGGGGCTTATATTTCTTTTGAAAATCAGAATGTTGATGGGGCACAGTCCACCATGCAGGCCCAATGCGAGTTAGCCTTGTTCTCATATCTTTCAAAAAACATAGAACTTTCAGAAATATAGATTTCTTCACAATGCTTTTCTTCATTACGAAAAGTAATAGGGACTTGGAATCGAAATCGAGAGCAGGACAATCTAACGGTCATAGTGCTATCTCATGTAATAGGGTGCTAACCTATAGCTGACGGAGATGCGCCCGATGGACGGCAGTCCGTGCTGCTATTCAGATTTTATTGACAGACAAACCCAATAATACTTTGTCCAACCCAGGTATTGAACCCACTCTTAATCATAGCCACTAACAAAGCACTTACTTAGTATTATTTTGTACAACCAGGAAACAAAACCGGTATGACACAATATGTTGACTAAAAACGCGCTCTACGCGATGTTACCTTGAAGGCTTAATATAAAAAAAATATTTTTATTAATTTCAGACATCACTGCTACTACTGTGATTTCACCACCGATAAAACAGAAAACTTACCCGCTCACATAAACAGTCACTTCTCCAAATCACAAATCGCTTGTCCACTCTGCGGAGAAATATTTAAAAGCGATGAATCACTGAAAATCCATTTAAGAGATTTCAACACCACCAAACAGAAGCGAAGACCGAGAAGAAAACCAGGCACACCCATCACAATAGAAGACTTAACTTGTGGCTTATGTAAAAAGATATATAAGAACCCTAACAGCCTCCGGGATCACATGAAACTCCACACTATGGATAGGAAACGGAATTACACATGTGACCGCTGTGGCAAAATGTTCTACAATAAAGGTACGCTCACTTCTCATATACTAACACACGATAAAAACCGTCCACACGTCTGTAGGATATGTAACAAATCCTTTTTGTACCCTAATATGTTAAGGAGACATGTTGAAATGCATTCTGGGATAAAACCGTATTCATGTGAACAGTGTGGCCGTTGCTTCAGGCTACAATATCAGTTGAATACCCATAAAATCATTCATACAGACGCCATGCCTTATGTTTGCTCCTATTGTAACAAAGCCTTCAGGTTCAAACAGATTTTAAAAAATCACGAAAGGCAGCACACTGGGGCCAAGCCATACTCTTGTCAGAATTGCGGCATGGAATTCACAAATTGGTCGAATTATAACAAGCATATGAAGCGAAGACACGGCACGGATACGTCTAAAAAGAAGATCACTCCTGAAGGTGTGTTTCCAGTTAATCCGGAGACAGGACAGATTATGCAAGTGGAAGATCCTGTAGGCACTGAGGAGTGGAAGACAAAGATTATGGTTCCAGCAAAGAGGGGGAAGAAGAAAGGTATAAAACAAGAGGATATTTAGCTAGGCTTATGTTTAATACGCAAGAACTTGGAATACTGTGTTGAGCGCTATAAACTGGCGGTACTTCATTACATCTGAGGGCCAACCCTCGTAATAAAAATGTTTAAAATAATGTTCTGATCTATTTTAAGTGTCATATCACAAATAGTATTCTCCTTAGTTAAAAATAACGTCAAACGTGAACGTAAATTGCATTTCAATAGACTTGTAAAATAATAATGTACGAAATCAAAACTTAACGTTTTGATTTCATACATTATTTTACAAGTAATCTTATTTATTTTTGAGTAGATTTCGAGATCGAAACTCTATTTTGAAGATATTATTACGAGAATCGACCTTCTGAGTTGTTTTATATATTGGTATAAGTCAGCAACCAAAAGATTATGGCGATCTAGACCACAAACATAGCATATAGAGACGCCTAAAACCATAATTGTTGTATCTCTTAAACAGCAGTTGTTATATCTTAACAGAACTCCTACTAAAACTAACTTTAGAACGGTTTAGATGATTGCACATGATGAGTTTAGATTCGATTAATCCTTGTTCCGAAAATTGCATATCTGCCTCTTATAGTTGACGACAAATGATTTTAAACGTGATTTTCGAGATACAGCAATTGTGCGAAATATACTGGACATTCATTAAATTGTATTTTAAGCGTTGTAGGCAACAGCAAACTCTAGTGATGTTCATTTTATTTCATATTTTGATATTGAATAATATTATTCCGATTTCATAAAAAAACATCATAGAAGGCAAAGTAGAAAGAAAGAAAGAAATAGGCAGATCCAGAAAAGCATTCACTGACCAAATTAAGGAAACGGTGAAGGTTATGTCTTATAAGGACATAATCCCAGTCGAATATTGAAAATATGGCGTATACTCTACCAACTAAAGCAAAGTTCTTAAGTATAAAGAAGTAATATCATGACCGTATCAATTAGGTATCGCAAAGAAGTAATATCAGAACCGTATAAAGAAGGCATTGCATTGTGGGCAGCAGACAGCTGCGCACATTGCAATATCATTCAAGTGCATTTATACGCAACATGAGCGAGCTCGCCACCCTTAATCCTGAGTAAATTTACTGGACTAATACTTCCAATCTGCAGAAGATTTCAGCCAAATTACTGTCTGCTACCAGTGTCTGAAAATACCGGATTTCCTTGCAAACTTTTATATCATAGATGCGCCCTTCTACGTTTAAAGGTCACCTTTCTGGACGTTAAGTTGTCAGACACAAAGCTAACATTACATCTAAATCTATCTATATATATAAAACTCTTCTGTTACTGAGTGACTGACAGACAACGCACAGCCGAAACTACTGAACGCAAGAAGCTGAAATTTGGCACGTATGTATGTTCCTTGGAGAGTGTAGGGGAGCACTAAGAGAGGATTTTTGGCAATTCCACCCTGAAGGGGGTGAAAGGGGTGAAACCCGATACTCACACGGGAACGGGACTTACGCGGGTGAAACCGCGGGAATACTACTAGTTATATATATAGTAGGCTCACTCAATACTGAAAGTTCTGTACTATCGTTCTCTATCGCGTAAATGTCCTTCTCAGTAATGGTCCCTACTCTTTTTAGTGTGTATACTTGATCGTGTGATCTAAGTACGGTGGGGGCACATCTATGATCAATCTTTGTTAATTAAATGTTATGCTGTTTTTGAGGAACCAGTAATCAGTGAGTCCAGGAGCCACGTAAGCATTGCAAATGATAACAGGTTACGATGACCGCTTACTTTCAATCCATATACTTATATGCCAGCGTAGTGTATTTGATGATAAATAGTTACTGTCGCCTATGGACGTAAGCAACACTCGGGCGTTGGTGAACTTAAAAAGGAGTTGCTGTATTGCCCGGGGAAAAGAGCAACTATTACTGGCCCATGCTAATAGCACAGCGTTATTTTGAGGATTCTGAAAACTCTGTTTACCGGTGGAACACGCCACAAGGTTATTTTACCGCGGTCTTCTGTATGATGGTGGCACTTACCCAACCGGGCTATTACAGTGAGTGAAATCCCAGGTTTAACCGTTGCAGGATGGCTGGAACCTATTGATACTAGCACTCTTAACCGTCTTACCTGGCTGGAAGAAATTGGTTTCAGCAATAGTATGCGAAATTAAGCTGTATATTTATTACAAATAGCGTTTAAAATCGTATCCGCCGGGCTTGAGGAGTTTGATAGCACTGAAAATCAAATGATTCCTTCCGTGTTACGAGGGTGAGGATACCGGCATGCCCTTGACCTTATTAATTAGATAATATATTAATAACTACATATATAATAATAGAAATTCTTATGACTTTTTACGAATAATAAGAACGATAAGTGAAGTTTTGTTCTGTATTGTTTTGGGTAACTGAGCATTTAGATATGGCTAGATTTTTAAACAAAAAATGCGTAGCATACATTTTTTACATAGATTTTTAGTAAAAAAAACTCTTAGGCGTTCCGCAGACGTACAGCGGCGGGTCGAACAATTTGACTAACGTTATAGAACATATGGAATCCTGTGCAACATCGCACACGAAGGACAAGGACAAAATGTATTTTTGTCCTTGCCCTGTGCCGACAGAACAAACCGCAGTCAACAACGGTCTGAGCTAGACTTTTCTGTCCGTTGGCAAAGTAACATCGTTTGCGGGTCAGTTTAGTAATAGCATGGACTTCGACGCTACGGCCAGTAGATAGCAATAAGCTAGTTCCTCGTTAAATGGGACCTAAACATAGCTGGTAAAATATGGGAATAATACACCTTTTACACTGAGATGTTTCACTAAGTGAAGTTCTTAACAATCACACATACAAGTGTATGTGTGATGACTTTGTGACATTAAAACAGTGATAAGATGTTTCGCAAAGTCAAGTTCAAGTTCTTAACAATCACACAAGTGTATGTATGATGACTTTGTGATATTAAAATAGTGATAATATAACCTAATTCAGCCATATTGCTATGGTGGTGAACGATAAAAAGATTTACAGCTAATATGGTCATCAGTTTTATGTTTATATAATGTGTACCTCATAGTTTCAAATGCCATGTTATAGATTGTAGAATCTACTGATAAAACTTTATAGACAGGATAACCGGCTTTAGGTTTTAATATCGATGACGGTAGATACACCTTTGCTTGTGACAATAACCTTTATAATAAAAGCTTACATTCATTCTCAGATCGGCTACATTGCTTTATATCCATTTTTGTAACAAAATCTTTACAAGCCATTATCTATATGGGTTGTGAAGACTTACAATATTGTCTAGAATTACAGAAAGCTAGAACAAGATGCAGAAGGGCTAACGATGTATCAGAACCTAAATTAATTTAAGTTCACTGTTTCTTCCGGTTCAATATTTTCTCTATTTACAACGACAATATGTTTCCAATTACTCAAACGTTGATAAATACTCATCTGCCACCAACGCCCCAACGAATGTATCTTAAAATAAGAAAGGGCTTAAAGTGTCTACCCTGCGTTATACCTAACTTATCAATTGAAATTAAACTACTATATACGGATTTTATCGCGTTGTTTATTTGACACTTTATTACAAAATTTTGAAAACTGTTACACTATACTACTATTAAACTTTACTAACTTTTAAGCTAATTAAATTATTATTAAAACTATTTAGATTTAATTTAATTTTACACTTTCCCCGACGTTTCGGTTGCTTTTCAGCAGCCATGGTCACGGGGAGATATATAGATATAGCAGTTTAATTTCAATGAATAATATTCGCGTAAATAGAAGACAATATTATCTAACTTATCAAGTTGAGCAGTGAATGTGTAATACAGTTACTACCAAGAACTGTATTCTAAGCTTACATGCAATTTATAGACATGATATGGTAGAAACGTGAGTACTGTTCTGAACACCAGAAACTTGCAGTGTACCATCATAAACTCGATGATGAATGTTTTCGATGGATCCCAGAAAAAACAACATAAATGGTATATTGAAAGTAAAGTCCAGTTAAAACTAATATCGACATTTATATGTGTTATTTTGTTATCCTAAGGTATTGGTCTAGCCTAGATAACAGAGCCTTAACATGCAGCCAAGCTCATAAAAATACCTACACCGATCATTATACCGCCACCTATGTTTAACAAAATGAATTAATAGATAAATATTTTTCTTTCATGTAAATAGTATTATTAAGTAATGATTTATTTATGTATTAGATTGTAATTAACGTATGTTTATTTGCACATGGTTTTGAAGTATCAAACCGCAATATTATATTTTTATTATGACAATGTAAAGCACAATATTAATGAATTTAAAAAAATTGTATCGTCGTGTTTTAGTTTATATCTGTATCCTATAGAACAATTTTAGAAAAACAGCTTGCCGCTTGTACCAGCAGTTTCGCGAAAGCCCGAATTACTTTGGTTGTTTTTTGGGGTTTCGTACCTGGGACCCTTTTACTAAGCTTCTGCTGTCCTCCCGTCTGTCTGTCAGCGGGCTGTATCTCATAAACGATAATAGGTGGAGAGATTAAATCGTCACAACCTGTGTAATTCTATTGCCACTATGATAACAAACAAAAAGTACACAGTGTTATATCTTGTACGGAACCCTCGTGTGCGAGTCCTATTTGCACTTGCCCGGCTTATTAATGTTTTATTTTAGAATTACCATATAGTTACCCCAAGATTGAAGCTTGTATGTTTTAAATACTTAACAATTAATAATTGCCGAGAATGAATGTTTCTGTTTCTTTCTTCGGTTCCTTTAACGCTTCCTGAAAGTTTCAAACCTCTTACATAAATAATTCCTGTGTCACGGGGGACTTCACAAACATTCATATAAACGACACTCAGACTGGGAATAACAATTTATGGAACACGTACATTTTTGTGCCGTGTGGGGATCGAATCCACGACACTCGTCGCGGTAACAATGACGAGGCGACCACTTAGGCTCAAGTCACACTGAATTGGCAGCGACGAGACGATCAGTTTTAATAACAAGACATTATAAACTTTACGTACAATGTTACAAGATATAGAAACGCTTGATAGAATGAACGAGGCGTGTCGCGCCGGCTCGAGCAGTCGCGCGGCCACGCGAGCTGACTCGCGGCCCACCAGCCTGTTCGCCCGCTCATGAACCTACATATCTATTTTTCTTTTTAGCCTACGTTTATTTCTTTCTTCCTCCTCTGCTTCAGAAATAAGTGCTATCATGACCAATTCCATATTTTCCAAAACAGCAAAACTCGAGATCAGTCTTGCCAAAGGTAGATCGTAGACTGGCGCACGCTAGCGCGGCGCTCGGCCGCCACGCGATCGCGCGAGACGGCTCGGGCGCGAGGTGACGCGCGGCGGCACGAGCTCTGTACCCTGCTCTTCGCGTCGCTGCTGAACGCTGCCAATTCAGTGTGGCTTGAACCTTAAACCACTACGCAATCCGTGCAGTCATCAAGTTCGATTCCCGAGCGAGTGATGAAAAATTAACTTATTTTGTCTGTAATTCCTGCGGTTAAAGATTATGTTTATTCCTTTGGTCTGATCGTATGATTCTGGGTTTAATTACTGGGCCCAAAATAATGTTAGTTGGTTTTCCGGTATGAAATTAAAAGTACCTAAAAGAACTCTGGCATTATTAGTATACATGCATTATGTGCGTGTTATTGATAAACCGCAAGTTATTTCTGAACATTGGTTATCTCTAGATGAACTGCTAGAATCTGTATAGAAAAACAAGCTGACATTAAACATGGCTGAAAGCTATGAAGGCACATTGCAACTATGTCACCTCAATATTTTAGACGTAGCTACGACTACACTAGTTGATTAGTGTACGGAATTATTATTTAATGTTATTACTTAGTCGTAATTTTTTTTGTTTGCGTGTGTATTGTGTATCACATATTGTATTATAAATACTATCTTGATGATCAAAAAAATTAGCATTCTGAACACGCATGCGGTATGAAAGTGAATATAGTGACAAGAATAGAAAAGCGTATGTTAAGCTGGTTTGGGCATGTAGAAAGAATGGACGAGGAAAGACTGACTAAGAAAGTTTATAAGGCTAGTGTGAATGGAACAGTCGCAAGAGGAAGACCTAGGCGAACGTTTCTTAATCAGATCGGAGGCGTTCTGGACAAAGGCCAGGTTAAGAGCACCTTGAACCGACGGGCGTGTATGAGGAATGTAATGAAAGTGAATGAAGCCAGAGAAGTGTGTCAGGATCGTAGCAAATGGAAATCCGTAGTCTCTGCCTACCCCTCTAGGAAACAGGCGTGAATCTATGTATGTATGTACACGCAATCGTAGGTTCTGCTATCTCACCTGATGTTAAGTGAAGATGCAGTCGACAATGGAGCACGCTTGCCTAGAAGATACCTATTCATTCAAGACTTGAAGACACCCAGATTAAACTCATCGCGAAACACGGACTTAGGTAGTGAGTTCCACTCCTTTGCGGTAAGCATTATAAAAGTGGAAGCAAAGCGCATCGTGCGTATATGTGGTATATCCACCATGTACCTGTGCCGCTGGTCTGTTTATTTATTTATTTTGGTTTGCTGTTGGTCTGTCTAAGGAGGAATGCAACTATACGTGAAGTCTTGGGTTCTGTAGAAAACTTATTTTTCCAGACCCAGAGTATCGGGCCAAGAAGTGGTGTTGGGTGTTTTGTAAATAAATCTTCAGTGACAGTCTTGAGAAACAAGCTAGGGATAGAAGCCTTAAGATGCCAGGTATTTACAAACATAAATTAATAGACACAAAATACACTCAGATTCAGAACACTCCACACAAATAATTGTCCTATGTGGAATTTGAACCCACAACATTCAACGCAGCGGCAGCCGTCATATAGGTACTTTAAGAAATAGAAAATAGAATCTAGAAATGCGCCTAGCATACGTCCATAAGCTCATTCTCTATTAGGTACATGGGACCTACATACAGCAGGCTTCGGCCAAAGCACTAGTGCTTATTTTCAGAACAGAATCTCACCTCCACCTGCACGTTTTACCATCTGACGGACACCAATATTAATGTTGCTGCCTACGCAGTCCCAATATCACAAGAAAAGTATCGACTACATGATATACACAGATGCTAATGGGGGTTACCGTTTTTGTGCTCACCAGTGAGCGCCACTAGCGCGTAAGGTTCTGTCAAGCCTGTCATAACTACTGTCAAATACCGTGATTAGTATTAAAAATTGTCGGTTTCTATGGTTACTGTTGAAGTGACTATAGAGTATGAGATCTAAAGACCTTACTATCCACTAGCACTTCTAGCAGTGAATACAAGCGCGGTCATTACAACATGTTTGACAGATAAATATAATGATTTATTTGGCCATCTTCGTTAGTAAGCTATAAGTAATGACTGTTTTAAAATAAGTGACCATTACCCAAACACTTCTTCCCTGGTTGAAATAAATATGTATACAGACAAGAATACAATAATTTGTATGCTTGTACCTATTTAATGACTTTTTCACATCACTCGACTATTAACAACTACGATAATCAAATCACTCATCACTAGCAGTCATAACTCATATTGTTGAGAACTCAGTAAGATTGTCAATCTGATTTGTGATTATTGTTTTTCAATGTAACAAAACCTATTTTATTTACGTATTTCCAATATGAATAATAAAGAAAATGCTTACTGTCGCCTCTGCGCTGAATTAAAGCCGGTTAGCAAACTCACAGACTTACAAACGGACGAGGAAACCCGAAGATTTATAGTAAACAAACTGACACGACTGCATTCCACATTAGATTTCAAAGAGAATTCTCTCCCCAAAACCGTGTGTTTATTATGTATTGATGCGCTAAAACGTGCATTTGACTTTGTTATTGCTGTAGAACGTGCTCAGGTGGTATTAAATGATTTAATTTTGTCGCAATCAATCAAAAAAGAACTTGAGAGTTCTGACAGTGAAGATTTTTCTTACAAAGAGGCAGAGAATAATTATACTGAAATTATAGATATTAAAACAGAGGTTGGCAAAGATGATACTAATATCGCGCCTATATTGTTGAAAAAGGAGAAGATATCACAAAAAAAGGAAAAGCATTTATCTGATCTAGACACAGTGCCATTATCCCAGTTAAAACTAACATGGAATGACTATAATTGGATGTGCACATTTTGCGAGACACAATTCCCTAATGTTACCGAACTAAGAAATCATTCAATGGAGTACCACAAGTCTTGCAATGCATACCGCTGCACCGATTGTAATATAAGAAAGTTATGTCTTGACAGTTTCTTAATACATGTCCGTAGACATAGAAAGTACTTAAAATTGTCTTGCTATAAATGTTTTATGGTGTTTTTGTCTGCGCATGAGACTAATAAACACAAAACTGTGCATAATACATCTGAATTTAAATGCAGCGGTTGCAATACACATTTTTCAAGCTTAGAAGAACTTAATAAACATTCAAGTATTTACTACAAAAATTTACGGACTAGAAATATACCGATACAACCTCAAGAAGATGGTCTGACTTGTCTAATTTGTAAAAAGAAGTACAAAACTAAAACTTCTTTGAATACTCATTTGTTGATACACACAGACAGAAAACGTGATCATACTTGTGAAGTTTGCGGTAAATGTTTTCTACACAAACAGAATTTAGCCGGTCATTTGATGTTGCATGAAGATAAAAGACCATTTAAGTGTGAAATCTGCAAAGCCTCATTTAGAACTAAGAATCAGTTACGTAAACATGTTGGAGTGCATGATGGTGATAAGCCATTCTCTTGTGAGCAATGTGGACGATGTTTCCGTCTACAAAAACAGCTTACATCCCACAGCATAATTCACACCGATTCCTTACCTCATGTTTGCTCATATTGCAATAAAGGTTTTCGTTTCAAAACTATTTTAAATCAACATATACGTCAACACACGGGCGTGAAGCCATATTCCTGTCAGATATGCCAAAGAGATTTTACAAATTGGCCTAATTACAACAAACATATGAAACGCAGACATAGCATGGATATGGCCAAAAAGAAACATACTCCAGATGGTGTGTATCCAGTGGATCCTGTGACTGGGCAAGTTATTTATCCCGAAATGGACAAAATGTTGGAATGGAAGAAAAAGATATTGGAACAGAGGAAACCAGGTAGACCGAAAATTAAAAATGAAATTAGAACTTTGGAATGTAAATCTAAGATTAAAAATGAGGAAGGCAATAATTGACGTTTGTGTATTGACTTTCTATTTACACTAAAGGTGGTTTCTTAACTAATCTCTGTGTTTTACATATTAAAGATAACAATTTGTATAATAGGCATGCAGACTAGGAAAAAGCTTTTCGTCTTTTCGATTAGCCAAAAATATTGGACATGTATTTTTTCTGTTGTCCCACAAACTAATAACAACGAAGGTACAACGCATAATATTGTCTTCTATTTACGCGAATATTATACATTGAAATTAAACTGCTATATACGGATTTTATCGCGTTGTTTATTTGACACTTTATTACAAAATTTTGAAAATTTTACTCTACTACTACTATTAAACTTTACTAATTTTTAAGCTAATTAAATTATTATTAAACTATTTAGATTTCATTTATTTTTACACTTTCCCCGACGTTTCGGTTGCTTTTCAGCAGCCATGGTCACGGGGAGACTAAGATGGCAGTTGTCTCAATGTTCCAGTGTGTGTGAGACAACTGCCATCTTAGTCTCCCCGTGACCATGGCTGCTGAAAAGCAACCGAAACGTCGGGGATCGTGTAAAAATAAATGAAATCTAAATAGTTTAATAATAATTTAATTAGCTTAAAAATTAGTAAAGTTTAATAGTAGTAGTAGTGTAACAATTTTCAAAATTTTGTAATAAAGTGTCAAATAAACAACGCGATAAAATCCGTATATAGCAGTTTAATTTCAATGAAGGTACAACGCGTTTAAATTTCGTGTCGTCATTTGTAGGTACAAATTTTACAAACTTGTGATGTCACAAGTTCCCACTCCCGAAGTTTAATACGTTATATCTTAGTTAATTTTTATTGTTTTGTTAAAACAAAAAATAAGTATCTAAAATTGTTTGCTTATCAAAAAGATGGACTAATTAGAATCACATATTTTTAACCCTGTCATCATGCTTACTCAAGAGTTTTGACTGAGAAGTAAGAATTTAGTCAAAGTAATTATGACTGGCAGAAGCGCTATATTCCTTTTACATAATGTTATACAGTTATAAATATACAACTTTGAAAACTGCCATTTTTAAAACATTTTGGTTATAAATAAAGGCGCAATATTATGATTTAGTTATTTATTAAATGTGAAAGGTGTTTAAGTTAGATGTTACATAGTAATAAAGTGTTGTTTACAGGATATGTGTATTATTTTTACATAAAAACTGTTTTTCTATGACATCCATTTTATCCAGAACAAATGATGACTAATAATCAAAAGATAACTGAAATCGACTGGAGCTAAAAAAATGTAAACCTATTGCATTTTGTAACTGAGTAATAGAAAGATTGACCCAGGGCAATACCCTGTGGAATTCCAAAGCTATCAATGGGCAATAAACAGACAATATCCTTACTAATATTATAAATGCGAATGTGTTTGATTGTTTGTTACGCCTTCACCACTCGACCGATCATCACGAACGCATACACGACAGGTGTACAGAAAAGATAGGGTACCTACCTTTCATCTAGAAAAATGTACTGTTTCCACGGAATAGATAGTAACTTTCGTGACATTTAAACAGTATTCAATACCTTAATGTATCAAAATCATTTAATCTCACAGTTCCATTGTTGTCCACAAAGTTACGTATTTATTTATCTTTATAAGCTATTAATGCTAAACATCTAGGCGAAATCGATTCGTTCAGTATTTTCTTAAATCTACAATTATTTATACCGTTTTCTTTCAAATAAACTAATCTATCATACAGTACGAAATTTTCCAAGACAGATTGCAAATGATTTTGTAAAAGAATATAGACTCCCGTCTTTTTTAACTTGGTTCGAATGACTTCATTCCATAATGTTTTAAGTTCTTCATTATCAAAAGTAACACATTTAACTGTATTGCTTTCTAGTGAAGGTTGATTTTTAATTAGAGTAAAGCCATTAGTTGCTGCATCTTGAATATACGTGTCAAAATTATTATCCATAGTTTTGGTTTTCACTGCTTTTCGTTTATTTCTTTTTATCTTGTAGTTATCTGTAACAGATATAATAGGAACAAATTTTAAGAATAATATAATAGAAAAGTTTAGTTTTCGAGCCCTGATGATCAATCATAGGCATTATTACAAGCCAACATGCTTGCCTTAGTCACTATTTATAGATTATAGGGGAATTTTACAGTTTTCTATATGATACTTATTTCTTGAACAGCCAGGCATATTGAGCTATATAACTTCAAAAAATTACTGAGAAAACGGTAGTGCGTTGCTTTTTCCACAGAGAAACCCCTTATCAGGTTAATTGAACACGGGACGATTTGCAATCACGCTTGCGTTTAAGCTTATGCCTCGAAATTAATACAGCAAACAGCACTAGTAAACCATGTATACTTACGTTTATGTGCATATAATTGCAGCAAAGCTCTTGAGAGTAAATTAAATACTAAATGCGTCAACTTTTCATCCACATTCGGCGGTTGAGTAGCCAGCCTTAAAAACGGCACTTTCATATTCCCTTTATCGCCGAATCTATTAAAAATGTCCTTTAAACATTTACTCAATGGGAAATTTTTAAAATGACCATTTTCTTCTTGCAATTTATGGTAACAACAAGGCATTATAACAATTGCCGCTGCATCCTGCATTTTCAAAAATATATCAATTGCATCTATGGTTAAGTCGGCGCATGCGTGAAGACCAGTTATGCAGAATTTTTGATGATTTTCAAACTTCTCTTTTAGAAAGTTTTTAATTTTTTCATTAGAGTCGCTATGTATTGTATGTTTAATGTATTTTACATGTTCTATGGAGCTTTGATGGTATTTTCTCTGTCGTTTTTTGGCGCCAACGTAATGACTTTCATTACATTCAATGCCTAGAACTTTGTAGTTGGTGGATTCAAATATTAACTGGTCTAAATAGCCCTGAAAACAGGAAAATAAGATAAATTTAATTAAAAAAAAGACAATCTGATCCATATAGTCCATCAACAAACATTGACAGCTGGAGTACCGACAAATCAAGCAGTAGCTTACTTCGCTCGTCATAACTTGCAACCCAGTGTAACTACTTTAGTGCGATCGTTAGCAGCCTGCATATATTGACTTTATACTTTATCAAACTATAGGTATTAAAGTCATACCCCTGAGATGTAAGGATTTTGTTTATTATATGATACGTATAAATAATCATAATATCTTACCAAACCTGAGCCAAAATCAACGACCACGTCACAGCCAGAGTTGACACATACTTCCTTGATCTCTTGAGCCAAATAAATTATTTCGTGTTTCTTCTTATAGCTTACAGGCACATCGAAATCTTCCTCTACGTCATTAGATTGAAAATCATTATGGAAAACTTGAAGCTTCTTTAGCTTTGAGAAGAATTCAGACAAATATTCATCTTTTACTGCAGCCAAATCGATTTCTTCATCAAAGACGTCAAAATCTTTATCGTTGGTATTGATTTGGTCTAAAACGTCGTGTAAAAGGATTTCGACATTGGATACGTTGTACAGATATTGATATTCTTCCAAAAAATTCAGACACTCTTCGAAATATTCTTCAGGATTGTTATAACAATTTGGTAGCGACATCCTTAACCTGTAATGATTATATTGAAATTGTTGTAATTGGGGTCCAGTTGAAAAAAAGTGGCAGTCCTAGCGGTTTTTTTTTATTATTTTGCTCGTCAAAATGACCATACTCCGCCTGATGGTAAGCAGTCGTGTGGTCTAAAAGCAGTGGCCTCCACACCATCCTCATAGCAGTCGAGGCGATGTTGAGGTCTCTACTTTGGGGGCCCGAGAAGGTGCTTTTTCACGCCCCGCTTAAAGGACCCAGGATTGAAGGAAGAAGGAAACACGTGCCTTGGCAGAGAATTCCATGACAAATACTGAACACCTTTTGCAACAAAGAAACTTGCTCTAACTCTAACTTTTGCAGCAAACTTAGTTAGTAAGTCCTTGTTGTATATATTGTTCTTATTTTTCTTTTGTGTCCCACGATCAATAGCAATAAATGTTTCTTTCTACTAGGTTTATTAGGTTCAGCATGGAAAGTTCCGGATCCTACCCACTAAACCTACCATGGTGTACCAACTCGCTGCCTTGAATGGTGGGTGGGTCGCTGGAACTGAAACTACATCAGCGACAGCTATTACAAGCACATAAGGCAAGGAGTATTTATCTACCAGACAGCGTTCCTAACGGCACTATACCTTCGGAAATCGGCGACTGCTCAGATAAAGGAAGAACGAATGAAGTAAACGAATAAAAATAAAACAACTAAAGGTCGCTACACTCTTAGTCTATTTTTTATATATATTGATGTGTAGCTATGTATTTTTTGCTCTGTACTTAGGTGGCTTACTCATTTTCTAACTATAATTAAATATCGTGCCAACATCAATATATTATTATGTATATATGTACCTATAGCTAATTAGCCAATGACACACATTTTACAGCATAGCAAGATGCGGGGAACCCCCTGCTATAAACGTCAATCGAAATGCGTTCGGATTCACACAGTAAAAGGTTTTGTAAAACGAAACGCGCGTGTGACAAATGAATACCTCAGATTATATTTATCAGGAATAAACGTAAGGTTATCAGTTCTATTCCAGCAATGTTATTGATTACAATTAATAATTACTTGTAATTAATAACATTGAGAATTATTCTCAATTGGATTTATAAGTAAGACATTATCAATCACAGAGTTTAAAAATGTGGCTGGTAGGTACACGGCAATAGACTATTCTATTTATTACGTGGGTCCTAAAACATAGTCGGCGAACTATGAGTGTAATAGAGCTCTGCCTATTTCCTCGGGGGTATATCTATTATTCCTACTCCAGCATCGTCAAGTCTTAACACGTTCACTGCCACCACAATTTTTTTGAAGTTCATAGCGATGCCGCCCTATAAATGCACGCGAACACGCCAGGCGTGTCGGCGGTACTGCATCTAGTTAAACATTGACACGCTAGGCGTGTTCAGTGGCACCTCGATAGAGTTAAATTCTAAATTTGTCTAATTCTCGGTTTCAACGTTGAATATCAGTTAGTTTGCATTTCGCTTCGCAAGAATAAAGGTGATTCTAATACGGTAGTGAGATTTAACCTGGAATTATGGCTGGAAATAGATTTTTAGGTAAGTAATTATCGTAATTTTATCAGAGATCGTAAACATGTTGTCATTTTGAAATAGATTATACATAACATTAACGATACCTTTTTTGTTGAATGTGCGAATTGCGTCATAAATCATTGTTATCAGATCTCTCGTTCACACTTGTAGGCATATCGGAACTCGTTCGCACTTCAAGTATTGTGTGTAATACAAAGAAGGAATTTGTTGTAAGTCAATAACAGTTTATTAAGGAATAACTTAGTTATGCACAATACTTTGCGACCGAGCGGCATCTCTATAACGATAACGAGTTGTGCGGCAATGTTATATCTCTTTTAATGATTTTAGTCGCACTAACTGGGAACACAAGATCTCCCTATATATGTATATGTATACCATACACTTTACGCGTGTTTACATTTGTGGGAATACACCTAATATAGCGGAAGTAGTAAAACGAAAGAAACTGTTGACAACTTCTGATAAATTGATAAGGTGGACACGCTTGGCGTGTTCTCGGCATTACATAATCACTTTTTTTTTAATGCAAAAATTTAAAGGGTTTTTCCGGGGGCCACCTCACTTATACTTAGGTTATTGCTAGAGGATAATGTACTGAGAATTTCAAAAGGCAATTTAGGCAAATATTCGTAATATCTCTAAAACATTTAGAACACGCCTGGCGTGTTCGAGGCGTAGTTATAGAAATTAGCAAGAACACGCTAGGCGTGTCGGCGGCATTGAACGTGTTAAGGACGCACTTCACCATTAAAATGATTTGGCATACAGAACAATATAAATTTATAATCTTGAATCTAATTAACACCAACATCAGCGATATAAAAGCACCATAGTTATAGATGTTTCTTTGAATAATTTGATAAAATAAAACACACATGTTCATTGAAAAAAATATGTATTAACAGTCTCAACATTGGATACTCAGAAATAAACCATAGTATGTTCACTACGCGTGCCTAAAATTCACATAAGTTACTGTCATAGGGACATTGTCTTAAAAACTCCCAGTATTTAAATGCCTCTACTTTGTATTTAAGTAGGCTTATTACTGCAATTTTCGTACACAGTAACTTTAAGATACTTAGTTTCAAAATAACCTTAAGAACTTTTTGCCAAACTCTTTAAGAGTAATGCAAGCTCTTTTTCAAATAGGAAGAAACAGGATTATATTTGCCAAGAGTTGGTCAGATATCTAAAACACGAATTTGTACTAAAAGATCTAATAATAAGGAACGGAATCTTTAGAAATGACTACTACATTCTTCTGAAGAGATAAGGTCTAATATTGAGGATAAATACTTCTTTAATAATGTCCACATAAGCTTGCTTTAACAATAAAATAGACTAGTTTTGGCTTGTAAGACTATATGCATTCAATGGCCTAGTTACAGCCATTTTAATCAATTAGTAATTGGTCTGACATCGGCGTACAATTACTGCTGCGGGCCACTAATACTTTCCCAGACCTCATCACCATCCTTCAGGTCTTTTGAACCTTCTCCAATCACGCATTTACCAGACCATTGCTTGCTGCCCAAGTATTTCTTGCAAACTTCAACTAAATCTTCTTTTTGGACTGCCAAAACTCTTTCTCTTTGTGTCTTCCAGATATCATAGGATAGTCCATACAGGAATAGGTCGATGCCCTTCATGTATTCGGCAACAGGCTGGTCCATTTGTTGCAAGATGGACAGCTTTGCTTCGAAAAGATTTTGGTCATCGACAAGACCAGAGCTTTTGGACATCCAATCAGCGGTTTTGTCGAAAACATCCAAAGTGACTCTTGAATTCGGGTCTCTGTATGAGTAAAAGTTGAATGCGCCATCTAAACTCATCAATGCCCCACCACCGTATGCGCCATTTTGTTCTCTGACTATAGGATGTAAGTACTTCGAAGTCAAAAATCTGGACAACACTCGAAGTTTTGCATAATCAGGGTCAGTGTAAGGTACTGTAGGTATAACTTTCGCGCAGAAATTGACTGGGATATTCATCGAAATATGAATGCCGCGATTCTCCTTAGGCATATCCTTACAATCAGTCCAGTTAATCCTATTCATGTCTTTGTGATCAACTCTCTTGCATAATCGTTTGCAAAAATGATCGATACATAACTGGAAATCCGCGTTTGTATTGCAATAATGGAAAGCTGCTCTTAAATTCGTTCCTTTTAACATCTGTTGCGAGATGTTATCGATCAATATTTGTATGTCTTCAATCGGCTGCGTCTTTTGAATGTCTTGCATGGTCATTATGTGATGTAAGCCCGTCAAATGCTCTTTGCATTCTTCAACAGACGAGATTAGGGACCTAGCTGCCTGCATAGCGAAAGTATGACCGCTATCAATCACTCCAGTGCTTAAAGATGAGCAATAATTCGTCAGTAGCATCTTCATTCTCTGAGAATTGGTGAAATCGGGTTTGCCGAAAATCTCGCACCATATATCAAGCATTTTTGGCAGATTCTCGTCTAAACAATGACTGCTAATAAGAATACCTTGCTCATATTGGCCATGTTGGTCAATATGCTCAGTGACATGGGAGAGAATACCCAAACCAGAGGTAGATTTGCTCACGTATTTGTCGAAATCCCTATAGTTGTAGGATTTTGTATCAAATTTGGTGATAACATAGTTGAAGAATGGTAACAGTTGCCTTTGCTCTGCATTCAAGCATTCTGTTCCTACAACGCCTTTGAAATATGTCACCCCATTAGTGTTGGCTTCACACAGTTGTAACGGAATTGTTTCTGAGACTGTATGTTTCAATGCAGGTGCTGTCTTGTAAAGACCGATTTCGTCAATCTTTAAGCACGGTAGTAAATCTAAGCACTCAGTTTTCTTCTGAGCTCTGGATAGCTCAAGTCCTTCTCTATAAATCTCTTCTCTTTGTATATCAGTAAGAGATCCAATCTTAGATTCCAGAGTTTTAGCTTCTGCCTCGCTGAACATTTCATCAAATTGTGGGTCCGGTTTCATTGTCATTACTAAATTGTGACTATTTTGAATGAAGTATTTTTCTATTACACTTTTCACATAAGTTGGATTCATCAAATCTGATTTAAGTTGAGTCAATAAGCTGTTGACTTTCAGAGACTTTAGTATTGGTCCATTGTGGTTCCATAGAGGCATGAGATTGAATAGAAGGCTGAGCCCGAATTTAGGTGATTGATGTTTAATGGATAATTCAAAGCCATGTAGTACACTCTCAATGTGCTCTTTTTCAAAACCTTCTTTATGTATTTTCTCTAATGTTTGGTATACAAGAGACTCCACCATGTCAAATTTGGAAGTCTCAATGTCTTTCAAACCAACAACAAACAATGTATCTCTTATTTGGTTATCATAACCTGTGAGAGAATTATAGCCACCCGAAATGTTCTTCTCTATCAGACTTTTGTAGAATGCAGAATTCGGGCCTATTATCATTAACTCTGACAATGCCATCATCATGAATGTTTCATAAATCTTTGTAATATCAGCCATTACATACCCTATAGCAATCTGATTCTGTTTTTCTATAGGAACTCCATACTGATCTACTCTGCAGGCTATCTCTGCCCGTTTTGGTTCATTCCAACGAGGTTGAGGCTGCACAATGGTGTTCTTTGGATCCAAAAAGTCATATTTACTCATATAAGCTTCATTCAAAAACTTTAGATTAACATCAAGAGGAAAGTTGCCATATGAGTAAATCTTAGAATTGCTTGGGTGGTAGTATGTAGAATGAAAAGATTTCAAATAATCATGAGATAGATCTGGAATGTATATTGGATCACCACCTGAGACATAACCATATGTCCCTGTAGGTAAAATTGTGTTAATAAACTTTTGTCCAAATAAAGAACTTGTTTCAGAAAAGGCTCCTTTCATTTCATTATAAACAACACCTTTAAAGGTTAATTCTGAAGTAGGATCTTCAAGATTAGAATGTTCCAATCTCCAGCCTTCTTGTAAGAAGTCTAGCCTAGCCAAATTAGGTTTGAAAACAGCATCTAAATACACCTTTTGGAGATTTCTGTAATCAATTTCATTTTGTGATGAAAATGGATAGAATGTGTAATCAGGGCCTGTCAAAGCATTCATGAATGTGGCTAGGGAGCGATTTAACATTTTGAAAAACGGGTCTCTTATGGGATACTTCTCTGATCCACATAGAACAGTATGTTCTAAGATATGCGGTGTACCCATAGAATCATGGGGAGTTGTACGAAAGCCTACAGAGAATACATTGTTGGAATCATCTCTATCTAAATGCAAATATTCTGTCTTCGTCTTCTCGTGTACTAAGAAATAAGCTGTCATATTGTACTCCTTAATGTGTTCCACATCTTGACACAGAAAACCGTGCATTGTAGACCCTCGTTGAATAAGTTTTGGTAGCGACTCTTTCTTTTTTAATATACCGCTGCTGTAGTTCTGGGTCGAGATCCGGCGCTTCAGACCAATTCTTGCACAGTTATGTATTCTTGAATACATCTTATCACTGTATTTTGACTTCTCGAATTAAATCTGCAATTCACACACACCACTCACTATTTTGTGACAAGTATAACGTAAAACTAAAATAGATTATGAAATTCAAAACATTTTTACAAATCTGTCTCAAAATTCGCGGTTCAGTGTAATATTTTCGAAGAGACAAAAAACAAATGAATGATGAATATGATGATGCAATGTTATACTTACAATAAATCACAGTAACGTAGACAGATGTCTTTTGTAAATGCAAAATACTCTAAAACTCTCTCTTTCTTGATGTTAAGATATTTATTTTTGCTTTTGCGACATTATTTTTAAATTACCTACGATCGGAACAGCATAACCTCGATAGCCATTTGCTATCGGCAATTGCGACATTTAGTTGTTGTTATTACCATAATAAATAATTAAACATACTTCTCATATTATTAGTAAGGGTATTTCATAGTAACTAATTGAACATAAATTGTAAAATGATTTAATGATGAAATTACTTTATTATTTAATTTTTATAGCTCAGATACGTTTAAAAATAACTGCAAAATATATAAACATGTAAATTGGTGAGCTAGTACTGGCAATTATTTACCGACCTACGTTTTGATATCAAAGCAATATAGCTAAAGCAAAGTTTGGTAACAGTCCTTGTTAAATAAATTATTTATGCAATTGTACTTTTGTACTGCGCTCTTTAAGGGAAGCAGTGGACTATTATAGCCTGATAATGATGATATTGATCAAATTGTTTGTAATATTTTTAAATAATTAAACCGTACATGTATTACTAACTTTTCAACCGCCTACGAAACGTAATTGTCTAATCGCTATTGTCACGTTTGACATCTCACTCTTTTAAAAACACGTGTTTACGTGTGGAGCTCGCTCTGAGCTCTTATATATTTATAAGTGAAATAAAATACACAAAATGAGTTTATATAACTTTAAGAAGATCGCTGTGGTCCCAACGGCCAAGGTAAGTTTTCAAAACCATCACCGCACCGAAATAATATTAATGATTTTACCAAAATATGTATCATGCTCTATAACCTCAATATTTACGTATTAATTTTACATTTCAGGACTTCATAGACATAATATTGTCTAAAACTCAAAGAAAGACACCTACAGTGGTACACAAACATTACAAAATATCGAGAATTCGTGGATTTTATATAAGAAAAGTTAAATTTACGCAACAGAATTTTCACGACCGTCTGTCTAGGATTATACAGGTATGTATCAGAAATTAACAGTAAATTAAACTTTTAAAGCAGCTTTAGTGTACTTATAAAGACACTATATCAGTTAGAATAAAATATGCAACATAATCTCTGAAGAAATTCCATACTTCATTTTGAAAAAGAAACAAAAAGAAGATTTTAGTTCTACTCGTGTTTCTGCATCATAAATGCTGAACCTCTGATATTTAAATAACTCATATATTCATTATAATAATAGTTGCCTCGTAAAGTATAATTATCACTTAATTTTGTATCATTGCTAAAGATAATTAAGGCTAATACTAAGTATATACTAAGTATTAGTTATAAGCCCTGAATGTAAGTTCAATTATATTAATTGAACTTACATTCAGGGCTTATATCTTCAATATTGACATCTTTCATTTCTTTTGTAAAAACAATATGAGAAACATTCCTTGTTTCAGAAAGTTGTAAACAATTATGTTCATATATTGTGCAATACTTTTATCATAATATCCACTTTCTGTATTCAAAATTTAATGTACTTTCTCAATTGTGATGTCTGTTGTTTGAAAAACTAAAACTTAAAAACAAATGTTATCACTTTTAGCTACTTGTTCCATAGACTTCCTTGTCACTATGAAAAGATAAGTTGTAAAATAAAATTATGACTTATTTAGGCCTACTTCTTCTCTCTTAGCCTTTGTTATTCCCAAGTCACTTGAGGTCGGCTTTTCTGGTCTAACTGGATTTGACTGGATATCAGTTTTTACACGGAGCGGCTGCCACCTGACCTCCGCAACCTGAAGGCTAACGATACCCTAAGGCTAGACCAGTGTCAGGATATTAGAGAGTACTGACTTTCCGACTTTCTAACGACTGCCATAGATGTTCATGGCAGCCGGGACCGACGGCTTAACGTGCTCTCCGAGGCACGGAGCAGGCGATAATTGTCAATCAACACGCACATAATTTCGAAAAGTCATATAACTTCCGAAAGTCAGAGGTGCGCGACGTGGGTTCGAACCCGAGACCCTCTGCATTGCAGTCTGTTGGTCTCCGCACTGAGCTATCGCTGCTACTGTTATTTAGGCCTACTAAATAAGTAATAAATAATTAATTTTATTTTACAACATATTTATGTTATGATTATTAAATTATCAGCCTATATAATATTGTCTTCTGTTTACGCGAATATTATTAATTGAAATTAAACTACTATATATGGATTTTATTGCGTTGTTTATTTGACACTTAATTACATAATTTTGAAAACTGTTACACTACTACTACTACTATTAAACTTTACTAATTTTTAAGCTAATTGAATTATTATTAAAACTATTTAGATTTAATTAAATTTTACATATTCTCCAACGTTTCGGTTGCTTTTCAGCAGCCATGGTCACGGGAAGACTAAGATGGTAGTTGTCTCAATGTTCCAGTGTAGTTATTTCAAAGTACCCAAACATAATTTAATTATTGGTGTATCAGCCTATAAATGAGCATTTGTTTCATTCACAGGAATTTCCAAAATTAGATGATGTGCATCCATTTTATGCGGATCTTATGAATGTACTTTACGACAAAGATCATTACAAACTGGGTCTTGGACAATTGAATACAGCCAGACATCTTATTGACACGTAAGTTTTTTTGCTACCTCAAGCTATAATTTATGAGATTGCATGGATGTGACTTAAGTAATCACCTTGAAAAATTTGTGACATTCACAAAAGCCTGTTCCGAGTCTGGATGTTCTTTGTGTCGGATATATGAATGTTTATAAATTTTCCCACAACACAGGCATTATTTCTAGTGAGAGAAATGTATTTTCCAAAAAAACAACACAACATAACAACAGTCAGTAGTGAAATAAACCTTTGTGCTAGGCAGAAGTGTTTTACATCTACATTTCGCCAGCAATAGATTTGATTCCACACAATTAGAGATAAACCAAATGTGGTGGGCCACATTTGGTTTGTCTTTAATTGTATGGAATTAGAGACAAAGCTAGGTCTTTCACTATTCCAGCTGCTACTATAAGTTTTATTACAGAAACATCTATTGCCCGAGACTCAACCCCAAGAGATTCCACAGCAGTATGGTTTTACTTAAAAATTGGTCAAAAGTAATTGTATAATTTGTCCACAGTGTAGCTAAAGACTATGTGCGTCTACTGAAGTACGGAGACTCACTGTACCGATGCAAGCAGCTGAAGCGCGCGGCGCTCGGTCGCATGGCCACCATTATGAAGAGACAGGCCGCCAACCTCACATATTTGGAACAGGTAATATTCAGTCATAGGTGAATAATCAGCTTGTGATCACAGCCAGTGAAACCTGGTCAAGCAAGATTGCATGAATACCCGTTACGTATTATATATATTGGAGTTTAAACGTTATTGGCTCATATTAATATACATCGTGATATGCTACCTAAAATGGTTTCATATATTTTAAGATAACTTAATGTTTAAGTGTGCACCTTGCCATTGCATTGAGTATTTAGGCGTTCAAATCTCACACGAGCTAAAAAATTGTGTGGCCAACAAATAATTGTTCAAAATGTCAAAAATCATTTATTGATTTAGGTCACAAAATAACACTTCAATGTTTATGAATTGAATGTCAAATTCAATTACTTCACTAATATCACTTTACTTTTTATGTGAGTTCAGTAAAGTTACTGATTTTAGGGTCTATTATGTAGTGGCCTGCCGTTTCATACGGCGGGCCGAAACCTCGGCGGGGTCGCGATTGCATGTGAAAGCGATTCGCACGGCCCCGCCGTCTATGGTTATGTCGAGGAACACCGTGGTAGGTTTAGTCGGTATTACCGGGGTATCACTCCCCCGGTGAGTCCGACATAACCTCTCCGTCGCCCCGCGGAGACGTATGCGTCAAAGCATTCCCTCACGTAAAAAACAAAAAAAAAAAAAGTTTCTGATTTTCCATTTAGGTTAGTTGCTAGTTACGAGTCTGATGATCTTTGTGTCCATAGTTTGAATTTTTGTAAAGGCCCTGTGATATAGGAATTATTCTTAGAGCAACAGTTGTAGTTTCTATGAAGAAAACCTTTGTTCTTTTAAATTGCATGCCTAATTTCAATTTAATAATATATTGTCAATTCGCAGGTTCGTCAACATTTAGCCCGTCTGCCATCCATAGACCCATACACACGTACCATCATCATTTGCGGGTTCCCTAACGTCGGCAAGTCCAGCTTTATCAACAAGGTAAGAAATAAATCTTTAAAATATGTTTAAAGTTACACGATTTTATAAAGCGCTCGTTTGTTTATGCATCAAACGGTGCGTTTTACGCATAGCGATTGCCGCGTTCTATTTTATTACATACTAGGTTTCGCAGTTTCGCTAGCTTGGGAATACTCCTTGTTTTGTGGATAAAAGGTATCATAAGTGTAGTTATGGCCCGATCAAAGCTGAGCGCAGTGCTACATACTGGGCTTCAGTCAAACGGCGGCCGACAGTGACGTTTGTCATAAGGTCGCGCGCTGTACTCGTGTACTGACGCGCATTACCCATGGCAAATACATACATTATTGTCAATTTATACTGCTGAATTTTGACCCCGGCTTTTCTGGATGAAAGTACCTTTTATATTCTTTTCTGTTTCCCTGACAACGTGTATGCGAATTTAATGATGATCGGTCGAGTAGTTAAGACTGCGCCGAGCGAAATGTGCCAAAACAGGCGGTCACAGATAAGTGAATAAAATCAACTTTTTGTTTAATACAAATATAAAATATACATTTACCATAACAATCAATGTGTTTACAATTTCTCCGTGTAAAAAAACTTAAAATAATTAATATTTTCGACTACAGAATTACGTAAATTTGCTTATAAATAAAAAAAACATAAGAGCTTTGCTTACTGTTGCTGACAAGGGGGATGAGGGAGTAAATAATTGTAATAAAAAAAAAACTGCTCACGTAAAATACTTGAACGGCCCCTGACAGCTTTTCTGTACCCCTACCAATGTGTATGTGAAATTTCTTGACGATCGGTTGAGTAGTTAAGGCGTGAAAGCATAACGAACATACGAACGCATTTTTTATAATATTAGTTGGGATATCTTCTAAAATCATACATCTGTCTTCCATGTGATCAAAAGTTGTCAAAAATAGATCCTCCCACCCCGCATTTGCCATTACGTAACTAGAAAGAGTCTCTCTCACCCCTATCCCTTCTAGTATGTATCTTAAAACACAGCTGGTAAACGATGACTCTAATAGAACTCATTAAGTGTGGATTTATGTGGTGTATGGAATTTTTATGATAAATATTGTTTTCCAGATCACTCGGGCTGATGTGGAAGTCCAGCCGTACGCGTTCACGACTAAAAGTTTATACGTTGGACACACAGACTACAAGTATTTAAGATGGCAGGTATGTACTTACTCACTTTTATTTTTATTTATTTTTTACAGACTTCTTTCTTTTCTTTTCGTGTGGTTAGTGGCCAAGCTGTTGTCAAGAGTTGTTCAAGTCCGTAGGCTTCTGACATGGCTTAACGACTGCTGTCAATTTGGCAACAACCGGGACCGACTTTTAACGTGCCCTCCGAAGCACGGAGACGCTCAGACGAAATACCACTAAGCGGTCAACCATCTATAGACTGACCGCACCCAACGTTGCTTAACCTTGCTATGAAAAACTAATATTATATTCATAACTTTATAAAGATAATTTACAAAAATTACAAGGCGTTCATATTTTATCTTACTTATATATTGTATGCCTGTTCATAGATTTGTAATCACAGTAATGAACTAACATACTTGGAAATTAAGTTTTTGACGTGGGGAATGCACGTGAACGTGAATTTACGTGCGCCTCTTCGCAGAATAGGGAATGGAAAGGTTATGTCGGGATCACCGGAGTAAAAAAAGATCGTCTTGGTTACTACCAACTGAAGCTACCACGGTGTGCCAACTTGATGCTTTGTATGGTGGGTCGGTCTCTGGAAATATACTTACTCACTTAAGCCAACTGCCTGTAGGTGAACCGACTCGTTTCTTGATATATTTACCAGGTCTTCGTTTTGTTAACCTCGATAAAAGAAAAAGTTCTTTAACCAGCTTCATATAAGATTTTCGATACTCCAATCTTCGATTGTATGATTATTTTTATTTATGTTTATTACCTCATATATCTCTATAATTTTTCCTTTAATTTATTTCAAATAACTTAGTTACTCCAAACGAAAAGATTGTAAACAAACAACAATTTCAAACACTCACTATATAATAATGATATCAGTCAGCTTTGTATTAAACTTTCCCACTGCTGGGCAAGCGCCTCTTCTCAGTGTGAGAAGGGTTCGGCCGTAGTCCAACACGCAGGTTGGCAGACTTAATATATCTTTGAGAATACTATGGTTAACTCTTAGACATGCAGGTTTCCTCACGATCTTTACTTCACCATTTAAATAAGCAATAATAAACTATTTAATATGCAGATAATTTCGAAAAGACAGAGATACGCGCCTTAGGATCGAACTCGAGGCCTCTGCGTGGCAGTCCAACGGCTGCCACTAGCCTATCGCTTCTTCAATTAATTATTTATGCTTCAATTAACCAATTAAGTTACTGTATCTGTATTCCAGGTGATAGATACACCAGGTATCTTGGACCATCCCCTGGAAGAGCGCAACGTGATAGAAATGCAAGCGGTAACAGCGCTGGCACATTTAAGAGCTGCTGTGCTATACTTTATTGACCCGTCTGAGCAGTGCGGACACAGTATTGAAGATCAGGTCAGTGAATTATGTTTTATTTTACTCTTGGTGACAGACTAAGTAATAATTCCCCTGATGGCAAGCGGTAACCACTGCTCATAGCCATGTATGAGTTCATGTGGCATTAAGTATTCATTATTTAATCTATTGCGTATTCTGTGACAGCTTCTTGGCTGTTGCTTTTAAATGCCTGGGAAACCAGCCAAGATGCTGCTACAGAATACGTAATAGATTTAATAACGGACACTTAAACCTCGAGTTTTCTACAATCTGAGGCTGTCCGACTGGACAAATACATGCAGCCTTCAAATAGCTTAGCCTGAAAGGAGGTGTGAAGGATAAAATTACCTGTTAAATAGAAAACCTTTCGCTAATTAACCTATTGGGTCGCAGTGGCACACCATCGACCAGATATAACAGATTTTTAATGATGTATGATATTCTAAGACTTGGCAGACTACCTTACCATATAGTAACATATACTACAAACTTTGTTTGCGCGATTCAGGATCTAGTACAAGTTGTATGGAGATGTGTAATTGTGCACAGCGCCATCTCTTGTTCCTAGTTCTAACTTCTTTGTGTCATTGTCAATTACCATAATCTTACCTTAACCTTGTCAGATGTGACCATTTATTATTCAGATATCACTGTTCGAGAGTATAAAGCCTTTGTTCAGCAACAAGCCTCTGATCGTGGTCCTGAACAAAATGGATGTGGTAAAACCTGAAGACTTGGATCCTCCGAAGAAACAGCTCATTGACAACCTAATGGACACATGTTCGAAAGGAAACCTTGTCAAGTAAGTCATTTTTACATATGGTTCTTCTTTTATTGCCTCTAATGGTAGATTCGCTTGCACTGGATGGTAAGTGGACTGCTGCACTAAAATACATACCATCCATTAACTAAAAGACTGTTAAGTGATATGAGGATGCATACGTCTTAAGAGGTTTTTAATTAGCGGACAGCTGCACAGTTTCACATCTGTATCCCTGAAGAGATATGGGTGTATATTAACCCGGCGCCGATGACGTGAAAAAAATTCCCCGGCCGATGACATCGGGTAAATTTTACCCGAATTTTAATTTGAAATTTTTTCAATAGTTTTATACATAGTTTATATTACATTTTAATTGATTATTGGTGAAACAGTATTTACGCATGTGATAAAATAAAAGATGGTACCAATTTATAATGAAAAATAACTTTTTTATTTATAACACGAAAACTATTATAAACGCGAATAAAAATACGTCATGAAAATATTACACTATCACTATCTACTACGGTGGGTAAAACTTACCCGTTTTGAATTGAAACACTTGTATCTCACTACACGAGCGGCGTAATAATGATGTAAACAATAATCCAAATAGAGGGTAGTTGTATCTCCAGCTATACTGGCGGATAAGTAAGATGGACGTCAGGAAAAATAAATATACCCTCTTAAAATCACCTCGGGTAAATATTACCCAGCGTCAACGACGCCGGGTTAAAATCGCAATAAAAAAAGTAGTTTATTCATATAAGTCACAAAGTAACACTTATGAACATTGAAGTTACACTTATAATGTGAATTTACATTTACCTGTTGCCATGTTCAACAAAGCAAGGGCGTAGAACTGGTAAGAAACTCATGGTCAGTTTTTTTAATTGCCAAGTTTACAATATAGTTTACTACATAATATATACAGATTTACAAAAAAAAAGTTTTTTTTTTGTAAATCTGTACATATTATATATAGGAACACCCAGACTAAGACAAACATGTTCAAGCACACAAATGTTTGACTTGTGCGGGAATCGAACCCGCGACCTCCAGTGTGGCAGTCGGTTACACTAACCACTATGTCATCGAGGCAAATAATAATAATAATAATAATAATATTCTACCACATACACACAACACCGTCTAGCCCAAACTAAGCAGAGCTTGTACTATGGGTACTAGACAATGGATAAACATACTTATATACTTTTTTTTGTAAATACATACATATTATACATAGAAACACCCAGACCAAGACAAACATCCATGTTCATGCACACAAATGTTTGACTTGTGCGGGAATCGAACCCGCGACCTCAGGCGTGGCAGTTGGTTACACTAACCACTACGCCATCGAGGCCGAAATCTTTTGTGTAAGGAGCTGCAATCAGAACCACTTACCATTGTGTTACACCCAAACCTTGCCAGCTATGGTTTAAGAGGAGGTATTAGTGGACGCCTATTGCTGTGTACTGGATACACAAAAAGACTGACCAACCCGGGAATTATTTATTTGATCCATAAATTATTGTTCTGTGTGTGAATGTACTTTGTAAATTGTATGCTTGTAAATTCCCTGTAATACAGGACGTAATCCCAGCTTTAGTAGAGCTATAAAGTAAAATTAATAAATGTTTTCAGTGCGGATCCGAACTCGGACCTCTCCATAGTGCCAGTGATGCGCATGTCCACGATGACTGAAGAGGGAGTTCAGGAGGTCAAGATAGAGGCCTGTGAGAGGCTCCTCTCACACAGAGTGACTGAGAAGATGAGGACCAAAAAGGTTTGTATGACTCAAAAGAGTTCCTTTATTTAATTTTTTTGTGGTATTGAAATTATTCCTGGTGTGAAATTTATATATATCCACCCTTCGAGGATAAAATATCGTAAAACTATTTTTGGCGAAAATTAGTTATCAATGTAATCTTATTCAGCTTTATTAGCTTCATCTACTTGTGTACTTAAAATGAAGATAACCGCAAAAAAAATGATTTTACTACCTAGAAAATACCAAATTATGATGTATATAATACTTTAACTTGCCACAAATGCTGTAAAATATATAATTCCATAATAGAACACTTACTTTTGCCCGCGGTTTCACTCGCGTAAAAGTAGGCTAGGTTATGTTAGTAACAGTTATTGTTTTTAAATAAAATATAGCTTAAGTTACGAGGTGACAAAGGTGACAGATTTTTTAATTTTTTTCAGTAAATTATGAGTTAATCCCTTACAAAAAAATAATCAAACCTTTTCTCATTATAATATTATGTATGTACGTATCTTATGTGGGGGCCAGTCAGTGCAGGCCGGCGACACTTCGACCCAGTGGGATCTTTTGTGTCGACACTCTCCCAATAACG
The DNA here is from genome assembly GCA_930367265.1 of Catocala fraxini. Taxonomy (NCBI): domain Eukaryota; kingdom Metazoa; phylum Arthropoda; class Insecta; order Lepidoptera; family Erebidae; genus Catocala; species Catocala fraxini. The sequence continues at coordinate 2,859,945 of OV884051.1, forward strand.
ACTGCCATAGATGTTCATGGCAGCCGGGACCGACGGCTTAACGTGCTCTCCGAGGCACGGAGCAGGCGATAATTGTCAATCAATATGCACATCATTTCGAAAAGTCATATAACTTCCGAAAGTCAGAGGTGCGCGTCGATTATAATATTGAGTAGTATAGATAAAGAGCTGGAAAACTGTGTTTACCAAAACAGAAAAAGAGATTTTTATTTTATGACTCTCCGGGAAAGTAGTGATTAGGCTTTTAGTACATTTCATCCTCAGTGGGTCGGTATTTTCTTTATTTCTTTGCTCAGAAATACAACTCCCTCACTAGGAATGATTTCTGTATTGGGGAGACTTTACAAACATTCAAACAACGTACACAAAGAACATCTAAAATCGGAACAACCATTTGTGGATCACACAAAGTTTTGTCCCGTGTAGGGATCGAACCACTCGACGCGGCGGCAGTGGTAACCAAACCATTACGCCATCCGTTCATATTGGCCCCGATCGAAGCTGAACGGAGTTGTGTGCTCTGCGTCAGTCAAACGGCGGCCGACAGTGACGTTTGTCATAAGGTCGCGCGCTGTACTCGTGTACTGACGCGCATTACCCATGGCAAATACATATACATGTACTCCATTTGGTTAGGTATTTAACTAAAGGTAAACAATCTTGATGTCTTTTTTATTTCTTTATCTAAAATCTTAGTTTAAAAATAAAATGCTGCTAAACATCAATGTAAATACAACAATAACGATTACTAAATCAATTGAACCGTTAGTTTAAGCAGTAGTTTATTTGTTTAATATGTGTTTGTGTAAAAATTCACATCATGATTGTTTACCTTTAGTTAAATACCTAATCAAATGCAGTATAGTTATTATTAACCCCATTTTTACCCCAAAAACTTATCTTTTTTTTTATATAAAGCACATACATAACGTCTCAAAACACTTTAGTACCTTTGTCTCTTCTGTTTGTCAATCGCTTTTATTTAATTTGTTTAGTAGCTATTGATGAATTTATGCAAATAGGAAGACACATCAGGGCAGAGCAGGTCCCCACAAGGTAGACCGACGACCCAGTAAGGGTTGTGGCCAGCGGTTGGATGCGGGTTGCCCAAGATCGGTCTGTGTGAAATACCTTGGAGGCGGTCTATGTCCAGCAGTGTATGTCTTTTAGCTAAGATGATGATGATTATGCAAACAATTAATTTGATTTAATGAATACTACAGGTGGAAGGTATCCTGAACCGTCTACACATCGCAGTCCCTGCCCCCCGCGACAATAAGGCACGCCCTGCCGTCATACCCCCCTCCGTCGCCCTCAAGAAACAGCAGCAAGCAGATAAACTGGCCAGGAAGAGAAAACTGGAGAGAGAGATTGAGTTGGAAGAAGGCGACGACTATGTACTGGGTAAGAGTAACAATATTTACTTGCTAAACATGGTTATAAAGTGTAAATCATTGATACCAAATTAGTGTACTTATTATTAATTTTCTCTTAGGTACAGAATCTACCTATGTATCTGTCAGAAGTTCAGAACAATGTATCTATAATATGGATAACTTACATGTCCGAACTTACTCTTAGGATAGAGCAGCGATAGCTCAGTGGAGAGACCAACAGACTGCAATGCAAAGGGTCTCGGGTTCGAACCCACGTCGCGCACCTCTGACTTTCGGAAGTTATATGACTTTTCGAAATTATGTGCGTATTGATTGACAATTATCGCCTGCTCCGTGCCTCGGAGAGCACGTTAAGCCGTCGGTCCCGGCTGCCATGAATATCTATGGCAGTCGTTATTGGGAGAGTGTCGACACAAAAGATCCCACTGGGTCGATGTCCACTGACTGGCCCCCACATAAGATATATTGTTTACTTCTATTTAAGCTATTTAAATTATAAAAACTATTTAGATTTAATTTTACACTGTCCCCTACGTTTCGGTTGCTTTTCAGCAGCCATGTTAACGGGGTAAAAACGCGATAAAATCCGTATAAAGTGTTTAATTTCAATGTATAACATTCGCGTAAACATAAGACAATATTATGTAAATTATATAATTAAGTTTAAAAAGGTGTACATTTTGTTAAGTTTACTGTACAATATGTGACTGACAACACAAATATTCAATTAAGTACATGAAGTAGAAATATTTACATAAAATATTCAAATTAGATGCTATACTGTTCATATAGTATCTATGATTTAAATCGTTGGATATAACTATGTAAAGAATTATGTTTGGAACAGAGTATAAAAATGTTTTTGATCTGTCCGGACAAACACTGCAGTCACAGGTTGCTTTAAAATATTGCCAGCTTAGAAGCCCTGGATGAAAGCAACAGTTACACAATTGCAGAAGACTTCTTTGGGTGGTATTGACTTTTTGTTTGCTTATTACAGATCTACAGAAGAACTATGCAGAGATCCCTGAAGAAGAAAGGCACGATCCTATTCCAGAGTTCTGGGAGGGACACAATATTGCTGATTATATTGACCCCGACATATTTGATGTAAGTATAAATACTCTTTTTGTTTTTATTTCACCCTCTCTCTGTATATTTCTGCCTTCGTGACTCATGCGACTACTGTGCATGACGTCTTAGGTTCCAATCCCGGGTCGGTTCAACAAAGAGCTATTGGGATTTTCTGTAAAGAAATCTGTTTAAAAAAAAAGAAAAGTTGGGTATATAGTTTCCGAAAAGGCACGTTTGGCTGTTCATACAGGACTATTAGTGCCCACACTTATGTATGGAAGTGAAAGTTGGGTGGGTATGGCAAAAGAAGCATGAGAGCAGAATAAATGCTGTAGAAATGAGAGTGCTGAGAAATATATGTGGTGTGACTCTGAAAGATAGAATAAGGAATAGTGTGATTAGAGAGAGATGCGGCATGAAAGTGGATATAGTGACAAGAATAGAAAAGGGTATGTTAAACAAGTCAAACATTTGTGTGCATGAACATGGATGTTTGTCTTGGTCTGGGTGTTTCTATGTATAATATGTATGTATTTACCAAAAAAAAAACAGTGTATATGTATAATATTGTTTTCTGTTTACGCGAATATTATTATATATATATGTTAAATAAAATATAAAGTATATATCGCACCCTTAATAAAACAGAGACATCTCAGTATTTTGGTTTAAACAAATTTGAACTCTATTGCAAAGATTTAACACAAATATAATATTAGAATTTAACATGTACAATTAGAGTTCAAATTGCCTTACTTTCAAATTTCGAGTTAAATCGCTGTTTTATTAAGAGTGCGATATGTATGTATATCCATTGTCTAGAACCCATAGTACAAGCTCTGCTTAGTTTGGGCTAGATGGTGTTGTGTGTATGTGATAGAATATTATATTAATTGTGTGATCTACGAATGTTTGTTTGGAATCTGAGTGTTTATCGTGTCTGTTGTTAGAATGTTTATAAAGTCCTCGCGATACGGGAATAATACATGAAACAGAAGATCTCTTTTTAAAAAACATTAATTGAAGATAAGAAGAGATTAAGACCTTGTATTCAGCTGTTCTTCTGACATACTCGTATTAAACATATTTATGTTTACGATATTTATCGTAGGATAAATAAAAATCTTATTGTAATTATATTAATATTATAAATTCGAAAGTAATTATATTAATATTAGAGGTGATAGCGGCAAAGCCACGGCATACACTCACCGCCACAGAACGTCGAACAGTTTTAATAACATATTTTTATTATTAATTATTTGTGCCAGAAACTAGCGGAGTTAGAAAAGGAAGAGGATTTAAGGGAGGCTGGAGGAATGTACGCTGTGCCCAAGATCGAGCTCGACGATACCATGAAGGAGATCAGGGAACTGGCACGACAGATACGGTGAGTACTGTACTGAAGACCTATTTGTTAGTGATGTAATGCAGAGATGACTTTTGATCTTCACTCGTAGCGGTGTAAAACTATTTCTAATATATACAATGTACAGATAGTATACATACTAGTTTGACTTATTGATTTGCAGCGGCACACCGGCGGTCAGAAACAATCCGTTTTTAATTATGTCTGGCATTTCAACAATTGACTGGATAAGTCGTTGCTTTACCACTGCACCGAGAATTGTGTGTACTTGGGACAAAAAAATGTACGAATCACAAATAATGGGGCTGGGTATTTGTCTGCCGCGATACAGGACATATTACAACTGCGGCAGTTGCTTATCAAAATAAATTTGTTATCTGCTAAAGAATGAGTAAAGGAATTAAGTCTGGAATAGCGATGTGAGTCTAGATAATATTAATAATAAAACAGATATATAGCTGAATCAGTTCTCGAAAATGATCATGTCACTTTGTACTGGGGTCGAACTATCATCACAGACAGCACTGTTGTGGCCAACAAACCTGACATTGTGGTGATAGATCGATCAGAGCGCCGTGCAACGATTATCGATGTCACCATTCCGCATGACGGCAATCTCGCGAAGGCTGAAAAGGATAAACAAATTAAATATCTCGATTTAGCTCGCGAGGTTGTCGACATGTGGGATGTGGATTCGGCAATCATTGTGCCGATAGTCATATCTGTCAATGGTCTAATTGCCAAGAGCCTCGATCACCATCTAAAGAGGCTCGCGTTAGGTACTTGGATCAGGGGTTTAATGCAGAAGGCAGTGCTATTAGATACAGCACGCATTGTGAGGAGGTTCCTGTCTCTGGAATCCTAACCACCGGCAGCTTGGACCCTGTTACCGATGCCGGTGGGGTACCATACATTTTATATTTTTAAATGTATTTTTTTTATATATCAATATTTAAAAATGAAAAATGTATTGCAAAGATAGAAATAAAGAGTATAACAATTTATTGTCGCATAAACAATTTATATATTCCCTAGACCCCACACTAGGATACCCTGTGTCGTGGGATCTAGTTTATTTTAATCCGTAGCTAAATAAAACAAAAAGGTTAAAGGTGCATGTAAACTGTCCCACTGCTGGGCATAGGCCTCTTCTCAGTGTGAGAAAGATTAGACAACAGTCTTCCATGCTGACCATTCCAAGGCTTGAAAGGTTACTTTTTTGGTCTTTCTCTTTATTATTGTATGATAACGAATCATAAGCAAATATGTGGAGTTATCGTCAACGATAAATATTCGAAATACTCGCAGATAGATCCTTTCGAAAAATTTACAATTAATTAAATGTATTCATCATTGACGATAACTTCTTATATTTGCGTTTGATTTATAACCATTCCTAAGTATAAAGAGAAAACCGAAAATTTACCTGTCTAGCCTTGAAATGGACTTAATTGAAAACCTATTGTGTCTGGCCATCGGTGTACCGCTGCGACTCAATAGGTGTCATTAGTTCCATTAGTCGCACCCCGCATGTGGACGCTAACGACTAATGAAAACGGTTCCCCGCATGCGGGCCCTATGGCATGCGTTACAACCAATGAAAATGAGCCTTTACGTCGCTTCGTGAGGTACGGAAACAAAATTTCCCAGAAGACTTACAAAAAACGAAGGTCCCCTGTGTATGAGAACATCGTCAGCACAGTTAACCATTTTTACCATTTTAATATGTACGGCACTCTGAAAAAGGCGTAAGTTAGCTTTGGCTGATCAAAGCTATTTGTCTAGGTGCTTTATATATCCTTCGCTTGAACGTTTATTAAGTTCCCCGTAACACAGGAATTATACCTGGTGCGATATTTACCAGTGCATAAAATGGCGTATATATATTTGGGCCCGATCGAAGCTGAGCGCAGTGCTACATACTGGGCATCAGTCAAACGGCGGCCGACAGTGACGTTTGTCATAAGGTCGCGCGCTGTACTCGTGTACTGACGCGCATTACCCATGGCAAATACATACATTATATTATTATTATCTTTATATACACCATACAGAGTCTAAGGCCCGTGCCTTTATATTTTAATGTACGTGTGGGTCATTAAATTCTTCCTAAAAGAATAGACTGACATTGATAAAAATAGCACTTTCTTTTGCGCATTACCTAAACTCTAAAATACAAAAAATATCGATATCTAAATAAATATAAATAATATAAAAGTGTTTCAAACCAAGTAGAAGTGGTAATTGTCAAATGAAAAAAAAAGGATGCGCGATGTAAATTGTGACGTAACCGCTATTTAAATGTAGCTGTCTGAGAGAGATAGTGTGATATCCGCACTACACTCCCACTTCTCATATATTTAAATTTAGAAACTTTTTACAAAGTTTTCACTATTCTATTCTGCATGCAATTTTGATACTGTGTTCATATAAAGATTTCTTTTGACTGCTATTTGACTTATATGTATGTATGTAATGTACAAAACCAAACATAGCCACCGTCCCTATTGTATGTGTTTGAGTGGGTCAATCACATTCCTACCGTCCGCGTCATAAAAAAAGACGTATCTGCCAGTATTTATATATCTATATTAATAAAAATCAATTGTCACATGTATGACCCAACATCAGTAATGAACGGTTCAACCAATGTGGCTGGTTTTTTTTTATATTTGTAATTGTCAGGTCTGTATGAACGACAATTTACGAAATGTCCGCAGGAAATGTCGAAAATTTTAATGTTATTTCTATATGAAAATAATTGATTGATGTTTTGATATTGAATTTATTTAACGTGAAATGTATTTTTGTTTTGATTGTCAGGACAAGGACTGTCGGGTCAGCTAGTTGAATATAAAAATACTGACTGACTGACTTATTTATTGATTCCAAATACATAAAACTCGATTTAAAAAAGGTATATCTTTTTCCGACGATAGATGACCATAGATTTAGACCGCGGTGGCGCTACGATCGGGTCCCAAGTTCTTTTGGGCAGGATAAAGTCTGTCCTTTAATATTTTATATTATTGTTTATAACTATTATAATTGTGTTTACACAGCAACAAGAAGGCAGTCCTCAAGGACGAGTCTCGCCTAGTGAAGCAGTCGACCAAGCCAGTAATGCCGCGCAACAGTCGCGCCCGCGCAAAGGGCCGCTCCGCCGGCAAGCTCAGAGATGAGATGGAGAAACTCGGTAAGATATACTACACTTACCTACTTTATGAACTACTGGAAAAGAATATTCTCCGAGTTATCGATAGCTAAGTTACAAAACTAGTTGCGGTATCATCCTCGTTTATGATTACTGCTCCGCTCCCATGGCTCGTAGCGTGATGTTACTGCTTAATAAAAAGCTTCCTAATGATAAAATCAGTCTGTAACTCTTTTTAATAAATACAATCAAATTTAAAAATAAATCTCTTTATAATATTAGTGTAAACTACTTTCGACCCACTGTTTCAACCACATGGTATAAAAAAGCTATGTGGTAATTTATAACATGTTATACCGGTGTAACAAATTACATCCAAATCCGTGCAACGGTTCTCGCATGATTCAGTAACAAACATCCAAACATCTTCACAAATTTTGACATTTATAATATTAATAGGAAAGTTGAACTAGCAATGACAGTACCTTGCTATAAGCTCGACTGCCGACTCGACTTTAGAAACATATAAGGCTGCCTGAATTCTTAAAGATGCTACTAAAAATAGCGGGATAGCATTCTCCGATCTGTAAAATGCATTTGATACTATTGATCTTTCCATTATTTTTACACAGGCTGGGCTATCAACGTTCTAAGGTATTCTACTAGACATTTATGCGTATTTTTTGTAAATTAAGTGCAAATAGTGTATTGATTGTCCATTACATCAGCGAACCGTCCTAATTCAGTATGGAGTCCCACTAGGAGATATCTTGTGACCTACACTTCCTTTGCGTACATATGAATCTTAGAAATGGATATAGACATGGCTGCTGATATATGCAGTGTGGCAGGTATCCTTCTATACTTGCCATAACTATCAACTGTTGTGGGTTCCATACCCAAATGGGATATAAATATAAATGATCCGCAGATAGTTGTTTGCAGTCTCTATTTTCTTTGTGTCTTTTGCTTGAATGTTTGTCTAGTGTCCCCGCGGCACATACATTCTAACTGCTAGTGATGCCGTTAGAAAATGTATATATTAGGCCCGATCGAAGCTGAGCATAGTGACACATACTCTGTATCAGTCAAACCGCGGCCGACACTAAGTTTGTCATAAGGTCGCGCGCTGTGCTCGTGTACTGACGCGCATTACCCATGGCAAATACATATTATATCTATTTATAAAGATTAAAAAAACAGGTTGATGCCAAATTGTCCTTATTAAACTATTTGCATTCCATAACACTTTGATGGTCAATGTGTTGTATCTAATCTCGGTAACAACACATTGGCTTTGCCTTAACTGCACGTATAACGTAAGCTTGCCACAGTCACTGCGCCTAGTGTTATGTGTTCGAATCCTACACGGGACAAAACTTTGTGTCATCATGAGTAATCCACAAATAACGAGATAGGTGTAAAAACCCAGGATTCAACCTCTTAGTCTTAAATGTACATCTTGTGACCCCTATATCTCGGGGGTCTTTTGACCCACAGGGCCCATATTCAAATTCGACCAAGGTATGACCCCAAGGTATCTGCACACCAACTTACATTACGTCTTACGTCAATCGGTCCAGTGGTTCCGGAGTTATGCCTGTCACCAACAGACAGACACACAGACCCACATAGAGTTTTTATTAATCTCTGAAGAAGAATCAGAGGTTAATAATTGTTCCCAGTCTAGGTTTTGTTGTGTTCGTTATTTAAATCTTAGTTAAGTCACCCGCCATATAGGAATAATTCCAAGACCGGGAGTTGTCTCTAAGAAAGTAAAAAAGAATTCACATCATCTGTTTAGACCACGTTTAACAAATAAACTATTTGATTTGATACTAGTATATCTTTATTCTTCTTTGTTTCCAGGTGTGGACATGTCAGAGACGAAGGAAGCTCACTTCACTCGCTCCAAGTCCCGGTCGCGGTCTCGCTCTGCGCCCGCCGCCAAGCGACAACGTATCGAGGAACGCGGGCGGTCCGTCAGCAAACCCGCCAGGAACACCGAAGGTGTTGGGGATAAGATTGTAAGTAGCGTTGTTGTTTATGGTTTAAGGACTTCATGGGTGGTGATTTCAGTGGTCGCCTCGCTGTCAATACTCCGAGTGTATGTACAAAGCAAGAAAAACCTCAACTTCTTTTAAAACGCGTTTTTATCATATAGTTTACTATCCGCCTCAGTAACAATCACACACGCGATACCAATATGATACTTCTATTGTGGTACTACGAGGCAATTTTTACGAAATAGTAGTGTTATTCGCTTCTTCTCTGCCGAACGTTGTGACTTCGATCTCCATTACGACACAAATTTGTGTGATCCACAAATAGTTATTCCGAGGCTAGTATGCTACTTAGGGGGCGTCCATTAATTACGTGAGACGATTTGGCGATTTTTCGACCCTCACTGACTCCCCTTGGTGAGATGTCGTGAGATTTGACTCCCTCTATCCTTAAAATCTCGTGAGATTTTTCAAAATACGTATTTGTAGTGTAAATCCGTGCTTAATAGTGTCCGATTTATTTAAAAAAATATTTTCTTTATTATTTTCATTGAAGACTAGTTAAGACTAGTATTAAAAACAACTAAGAACTGAGCCTAGAATCACCATGAGAAAATTGAACAATAAAATATTTAAATAGGAACTACTAAAATTTGTTAAAGAATATTAATTCTAAATCAGTCCACATTTGGAATGAAAGATGTTTTACTTAATTTAACCTAGTTTTCTCGAAATATTTTACAATGTTTCGTGTGAAAAAAATTGCCGAGGTCACCTCTGTCCTCCACGTGAGATTGGGTGCGATTCAGCTCTACCCACTCTCTCCTCTAAACGCCTCACGTAATTAATGTATGCTCCCTTATATCATGGTTTTACGAGGCAATTCTCACGAAGTTTTACTTGCTTAATCTGTGCGCCGAGTGTTATGAGTTCGATCCCATTCACTATTGGAATTGGCCTGAGACAGGTTATTATTTACTCAGCCTAGACACACTTGCAACACTTGAGAGTATCACAGTTTTATTGCTGACCCTGTGTATAATATCTTTTTAAGTTACGTAATATAAGTATACTAACTTTTGTCAGCGGCTCCGCTCGCTATTTTCTGCATGAAACGAATTCATGATCGGCCACACTTATAAATATTAGACAGAATTTCGTACATTTTCAAGTGACGCTCGTTGCATAACTTTACGCTGAAATTATTAGACGCATTTCCGACAATCAATATCCTAAAGACCTTATACGGTCGCAATACGTAGACGTTAAACATTTGACCAAAAGTTAGTGTGAAAATCCTCTCAGGAACCGATTTAACTATGTATATCTACATATAATGAATATGCATTATTTTCTACTTACAGATGCAAACGAAAGCCAAGAAGTTGGCCCACGTGGCCATCGCCAAGAAGACCAAGAAGATGGGACTCAAAGGAGAAGCTGACAGATTCATCGGTACCAAGATGCCCAGACATCTGTTCTCTGGCAAGCGAGGAGTGGGCAAAACAGATAGGAGATAGAGAAAGACAACATATTTCGATAACTGCTGTAATTATAGAAATATTGACTTCTGTCTGTATATTATTCTTACTTTGATTATAAAAAAGGTTCATAGCAATTCGGGCAGCAAAAAATATTATAACCAATTACTAGTATTTCAGCTAAGCTCATTGCTTGTATAAGGAATGGGTTCACGTCGATACTACGATGTTTCCAACCCTCTTAATCATGGTGCCCGCCTTTCATCATCACTGTATTACATCAGTAATCCTGTAACTTTGCTACACATCACTGTGTCCTGACTAGGAATCTAACCCTCGTGTAGGTTCGTTTAGTCTGGGCACAGCACCTAGGGTTTCAGAATAAGGCAAACATAATAATGTGCTTTTAAAAGTCAACAAAGTTAAATCCAGTGGATATTATGTGCAAAAGATACGAATGTGTAGCGTTGATGAAGACAGCATTCTATAATTATAGTGCAGTTAGTTTTAAGCTTGTATATTCAATTCATTCATTTATATAACATCGTTTAGTAATGTTTGAAAGACTTCTGACGGTACTACTGAAGTTAAATAAAGTTATTTTTAAGATACATAGTGTTTTATTTTTAGTGTATACTAGTTTCTGACCGTGGCTTCGCCCGCGTGAATGCTAAAGGGACGCATAACGGTGAAGTACACCATTGTAGAATCCTGCATGATCGAGAGTTCTCCATAATGCTCTCGAAGATGTGTGAAGTCTGCCAATCCGCACTAGGCCAGCGTAGTGGACTATCGCCTAACCCTTCCCACCATGCCCAAATACTGTACTCATTATTATTATGATCCATCGGACAAAATTTTGCCGTAACGTTACTTTTTACGGTTACTGCGACTACTGATATGGTACTGCCGAGCTTTCGTTTATAATTATAGGGTTTTATCTATATGCTCTAACCTTTTCCTCTTCTGCTTTCTCTGCTTCTGTGGTGTGTAAAATCTCTAATAGAATATTCACGAGTAGGAATGTGTATTTCGCTAGTTCTCACTTTCATTTCGTATGTATACTTATGTCTGAGAGCATGTTGTAGCTTGTTACACCCAGTGTTGAATAAACACCAATGTATTTGCGACCTAGTAGCCCGGAATAGGAGGAGTGTCTAGTTCCATTAGGCATATTTTTAGATGCCGTGCTGTTACTGATAATTGGTCGACAGAAAAATCCAAACACTTCTTGACTCGGGTATCGAACTCGAGACCTTACGCACAGCAGTCGCTTTCACTGCCGCTCCCACCCAAGTCAGTTTTTTTAAATAAAAATAAAAATTTAAATTTTCAAATTTGTGGAGACTCCTCACAGACGAAGTTCCGACTACATCCAACAGATGGCGCTATACACAATAAGCGCTTATAAACCAAATCCACCATACAATGCCGAATTGCGCAAGTAAAGTTTACACGGCGATTAACTATATATACAAGCTCCCGACATCAACAGTTGGGCCGCGGTCAGCCAGGTACGATTACCCAGCCTGGTCGGAGGATCTTCCCTTTGTGTTGGAGGGACATCACATCACGTTCCCATACACAACCACACGCCACTTGCCCCGAAGGGTGATTTGCAGAGGTGCAATTCAGTCATGTAAAATAAAACATCATTTCGGTAGATATGTTTTAATTTAAATACAAAATCTAACATAAATGTTTGGTACAAGTTATTTCTAAGTAATTTAAATATAAAATCTAAATAATAGGCTTACGAATAAATCTCAATTCGTTTATAACATTGCATATTGATAATGTAGGCAGAATCGGAACGCAGGTTCGAATCTGGATTGAACACACATAGTTTTAAACATTCACAAGGAACAATCACTTCAAGAGTCATAATACCAACACTTTTCTTTGTCTACAATTCCCCATGAAATGGTGACATAGTGGGACTTTCCCATGTAGGTCTCGCTTGAATTTGCCTACCACATGGGCTTACTGACAGACAATTTAAAACATAATTTCCTAACATAGAAATCGGACTTTGATTATCACACACAGTCTCACGATGTAGTATAGGCAAAGGTGTAAAATACATTTTTCCTACTCTATTTTTATAGATCCTAAATAATTTAGTTCGTGCCTCTTACCTTCTTTCGGAAATATACCAGACTCGTATGCTACTGAGGATTTCTTAACAGAAAAATCCAATACCACATATCTGTACCCGAGAATCGAATCCAAGACCTCACGAATGACAAACGTAAGAATAAATTTTGCCAATACAGCAATTGATTACTTAATATTGTTATTACAACATATTATTTACACAAAAAATATTGTTATTTACCGTTCATACTTTCCTATTACATATTAAACCAATATAAGGTCTAATAGAGGTCAAATATTAAACACAAGAGTGCCCTAATACCTTAAACCTTGACATCCTTATGACTAAAATCCAGGTTCTGAAAGTCAGGTCAACACAAAAAATCAGTTAACTAATGCTCAAACGTGTCTCAGCTACTGTGATTGGCTGACCGAGTTGTCAACAGTCAATCAAATTACATGACATGAGTTTGAGACATCGTCGATTAGCGTTTCTTGTTACTTGACGTCAACTAATGTACCATATTCTTGGCGAATAAATATCTTTCAGAAACTGAGTTTAGTGAATGTTCCTTGTGTGATGTTTGTAAATAAGCATATTTATACATAGTTCTAAGGATAGCAGATATTTATAAGTAATGTTTAATCATTTATCTATCTTTAAATCAGGCCGAAGGCATACTGACATCCTCAGACAGACCTTGGCTTACTAAAGCCTCTCTGTAGTCACTAATAATACTTGACTTGAATCAGGAATCTAACCTGCCACATCATGAACAGCATTCGTATTCACTACTGATATGCCATCGATATAAAACATTCCTATATAAGAATCTTTTATCGAGTATCTACAGTATGTATTATGATGTTGTACGACGTTGAAAAAAAAAATGTTTTCAGTATGTAGTCAATTTAAGCGCCGATAAATGGATGGTTCGAAACCTATACATTGCGCTACCGGCGTGAACTCACTTCTAACTCAAGCATATTAACTTAGCTGGAGGTGTAAGTAATAATTTTAATTAAAAAATACCTATTTTCATCCAAATCAAATTCTATAACTTTAATACTGTTTATTTTCTCACCACAATATACATATATATATATATATATATATATATATATATATATATATCGCACTCTTAATAAGAGACTTATCTGAGATTATCGGATTAAACAAATTTAAACTCTATTGTCATTACTTAACACAAATGTAATGTTAGAATTATAGTCACGCAATCAGAGTTCAAATTACCTTATTTCCAAATTTTGAGTTAAGTTACTGTTTTATTAAGAATGTTAAATGTATATTATGGTGAGAAAATAAACGTTTATTATTATTATAATTGCTTGTCATAAACTGCTCATAAAGTTATCGTTCGTATCGTATCGTTTAGTTAATTATCTGACAGTTTCTATATCTCCCTGGTCAAAAACCTTGCCTTGCCTTTAAAATTAGTTAATATCATCTCTGTTTAAAAACGTCCCACTGCTGGGCAAGGCTTCGCAGTATAAGAACAAATGATCAACCATTACTTATGAATATAAAAAGTCAAGTGCTAGAAGCCTAAGATGATACAGCCAGTCTAAAGATAGTTACACTGTCGAGCAAAAAAATCGCACACACTTACTAAAGGAATGTTATAAGTTCGTTTTGTAATTATAAAAAAGACGTGCATCAATTTTTTTTGGTAGACAGTGTACTGGATAGTTCAGGTAATTTTATTTTTTTATTCCTTGTTTTTTTTTACTATTTTGTTATATTTGCGTAATTTTAGTTGCTTATAATAAAAAATATAAAGTTCTGTAAAAAAATCCCATCGAATTAATTTTTGTCGTTTTGAAATTGCCATGAAATCTTTATGAGGACTATTTGAGTTCAAGATAAAATCCTCACTAATATTATAAATTCGAAAATAACTCTGTCTGTCTGTTACCTTTTCACTGCTAAGCCGTTCAACCGATTTAGATGAAATTTGGTACAGATATAGTTTAAAACCTGGGGAAGGACATAGGCTACTTTATATTGATGTAGGTACCACGCGGGCGGAGCCGCGCGCAAAAACTAGTATTTTATAATACAGCTTTACTAACAAACACATTAGGTAGTGTTACAGTCTTTATATCCTGGAAAGGCTAGAAAGAGGTGTAAAATACCTCAATTTCGCCAGGTAAGTCTAGGTACCACAAATAACGCACATTTCTAGATTTAGTGGTACCACTAGGAATATCTTGACATATACATATATATACTAATATTATAAAGCTGTAGAGTTTGTTTGTTTTGTTGAACGAGCTAATACCAGGAACTGCTGCTTCGAATTAAAAAAATATTTAGTGTTGGATAGTCCATTTATCCAGGAATGCTACATAACATCACGCTACGACCAATAGGAGCGCAGTATCAATGGAAAATGTAGCAAAAAGGAGGCACATTCTTTTATGTGATATTCTCGCAGACAAAGTTGCGCGGGTCAGCTAGTATATAATAAAACTTGACCAAACCGGGCATTGACTCTATTACCTATATAAGCAGTCATGTTACTGGACTAATGACCGAGATTTATATAAAAGAATCTGGCTTTTGTATGTGTGTGTATAAAAACATTACCTTCACAACTAATATTACGCAAATAATATTTTTACACAATAAACGAATAAAACCGCAGGATAAAATTATATAATAAAATAAAATGTCTTCTAAACATGACAACAGTATGGTTAATTATGATTTTTTATTTAATATCGTACACTGTAGTGAACAAAAATATACTAGTTTTGACCGCAGACTTCGTTCGAGTTGCACAAGTTCTAATAAGACTTTAAACTTTAGAGTGTGTATAGATTATACTTGTAATTTCCCAGTACTCAAAATTCGACAATAATTTAAGCATTTTGTACAAATTTGAGCTTTATATCTATAATATCCTCCAGTTCGAATATCGGTCACGGCGGTCAATCTTAACGGAGACTGGCCATCTACGCAGGAGATATTATAGTGCACAAGTATGTGCGCGAACACAAGTGCACTCGCTGTTCCCTGTCATGATTCGATGGGACGGTAATCCGACACGACCGGAGAGAGATCAGCCTAACTCCGGGCTGCTATTGAGGTATATCAGGAAAACCCAATAACTTTTCATCGGTATTCGAACACGAGACCTCATGTACAGCAGTCACATTCAGTACCGCTGCGCCACGAACGCAGTTAAAAGCAAAAGTGATACAAATAAAACCCAGACTCGGGACTATTTGTGGATTACACAATTTTTTGTCCCGTGAGGGATCGAACCCATAACCCACTCGGCAACGGCAGTGGTTATGTACTAAAACTACTAAGACATCCCTGCAGTAAAAAATTAATTCGAAGATTCATGTATTAAAGTTGTTTTTTATTTAAGCTACATTTTGTTCACTACAGCTTACAATATGTATAGTACAGAAAAATTGACACCCATCATTATTTTTGAAGTAACATACATACACAGCCTCACGCCTATATCCCCGAAGGTAGGTAGTGTATTTTAGGTAGTGTACTTCACTCACTTTTCACCAACTGTGTTTTAGGTACCACTTTATAGACGGCTAATGCCACTATCTGGCAAATTTTCAGACTCCGAGCTGCCTAAGAATTTCTTACCAAAAAACCCAATAACTCGACTCGAGTATCGATCCCTTGGCCACACATAGCAGTTGTATACACTCCAGGTGAGCAAATTTTCTTGTCAGAAAAACCCATTACTCGACCCAGGCATCAAACCGACAACCACGCAGTCCCATTCACTACCGCATCGGTATTCAAATACATACATAAAAATGATGTCTGTATTTCTCTACCAAGGTAGTCAGTGTATGTAAACAAATCAATAATATCGATGTTTATTTTTGCTGTACCGTTTATGATAATGTATATGCGTTACGTTAAGTACAAAAGTCTTTCTGGCACTCCTATTTAACACTTAATCACCACCAAAGGTTATAAAACCACTTCACTTATCAATTTTTTACCCAATTTTAGTGTCAAAATTTCCCCCAAAAAATGGTAAAATTCTTCGCTCACTTATCAATCAATATATGAAGTTTTCAGGCGGCTAGATAAATTCTGACATAGAATTACGCCTGTATATACTCGAAAGGTGAATTAAACTCATATTTAGCCATAAATGTTAGGGTCCCATGTAAAAGGAGACAAGTCTATTAGCAACATTATCAGATTCATAGCTGCTACTAAGAATTTTCTAACAGAAAAACTCAATAACATTTTACCTGACACGGGACTCGAACCCGACAACTTATGATGGGCTCCTAATATAAGCGCAAACATAAACCAATCCATTTTTTAATTTAACCCAAGATAAGCAAAGTGCCTTAACTTGAAATATTTTTTAAGCTGTTCCAACTGCCTCAACTCACCACCAATTTTCAGTTCAAGTCAGAATTTCTCTAACCACCACTTCAATAACCAAACTTTTCAATTAATCCTCCAAAAGCCACCAAAACAGCAGTAAAAGCACTGCGACAAAACCCATTGGCATTAACCCCCAGACATTTGGGACCACCAGAATTCCAACACTAAAACCGAGCATCCAACCTTACAACCAGCAGAAAAGCGCCATCAACAGCTTGCTAACCGCTCGATACGAGCGGGGAGGGTATCACTGCGCTTCTTCCACTTCCTGATCCGGGTTCACTTCTACAACTTCTTCATCTCTAACTCTGTTCGCATCTAACTCGATCACCGGGTCTGCTGTAGCCTCAGCCAGATTCGTAACAGACTTCGACTTGAAACACTGGAAGTCTACATGGCGAGATTTAGCTTCTTCCTTCTCCCAAGACATGTGGATGAAGGGACGTTGGACGTAGTTGTATATGACCTCTGCTCGACCCCCGGGGCGTTTTCGGACCTTTTCCTTGTATGTTGGGTACCCTTCGACCCCTAAACGAATCTTTTTCAGACCTCGCTCTTTCATAACTTGCTTTGCTACGTCTCTGGAAAGATAAATTGATTTGTTAATACTAGTGATCATATTGTCTTATGTTTACGCGAAAGTTTACATTAAAATTAAACTCTCTAGGGTTCGATAACCGAGCCTTAAAAAAAAGTTATTAGTTTTTTCTGTTAAGAAAGTTTAATAGCAACCCGGAGTCACGAAGTTGGCGGTACTCCGTCAGCAATGTTTAAGACAGGTGTCTATCCAAGAATTGTTTTATCCAAAATAGGTAATCACAGTATTATCAAAATATAAAGTCAAAAATATTTAATTACTAAAAGGCTAAGGACTGACTCTTTAAATTTATGAATTAGTCCCTTTTTATGTATACTAATCGTAATGTGTAGTATAATCTAGGTTCCCTCCAATTTCTATAAGTAGAGGTTATAGGTAGGTACCTCGGAGAGCAGGTTAAGCCGTCGGTCCCGGCTGCCATGAACATCTATGGCAGTCGTTATTGGGAAAGTCAGTACCCTCTATATCCTGACACTGGTCTAGCCTTAGGGTATCGTTAGTCTTCGGGTTGCGGAGGTCAGGTGTAAAAACTGATATCCAGTCAAATCCGGTTAGACTAGAAAAGCCGACCTAAAGTGACTTGGGAATAATAAAGACTAAGGGAGAAGAAGAAGACTTCTACCTAAGTGTAGTGAATCAGGCTTGCCTAGAAAGTACAATATACAGTGGACCCCGGTAATCCGACATGCTTATCACTGTACATAAAATTATTAAATCAAATCTTCACTAATTTAATGCAAGATTAAAGCAGGCTGTAACTTGTACGCGCCACCACTATTGTGCTCGACGTGTTATAGTTCAAATAGAATCCTATCACTTTCATTTGTAATTTGTCCGAGAACATGGTACGGCGGTATATATGTAGGTCAGCGGCAGTACTCTACAATCTGACAAATTCAATCTACAAAACGTTTGTCGGATTACCCGTGGTCCACTGTATTGGGATCTAATTCAAATCTACCCCGGAAAATACCAAGATCCTGTAAAAATCTTTAGACTTACCTATTCTCAATATATTTAAAGAACCTATACAGAGGAGTGGACAGCACCGTCTGACTGTACTCATCCCCCATCTGTGGGGGGTACTGCTCATCCCAGTCGACCGAGTCGTCGTCTAACAACACCACGACGTGGCACTCCCGGTCCCCTCGCTCCGCTGACTCCACCATGAGGGGAAGGATCAGACGCTCCAGGAAGGACTCGAACTGACGACGAGCCCCCTCGTTAGATAACTCGTGGAGAAGACCTCGAAGGTTCTAGAGGAAGATAATTAGATACAGGTAAGAGTAAGTAGAAGTGTATTACGCTCTAATTTTGCCAGTTCTGACTTAAGTTAGGTGTAACAGACGGGGCGAGCCATTTGCTTTATAAATTATTTTTTTTATTTTGCTTGCATTAGTGCCTGTGTCACGGGATAGTATAAGAAAGAACACCCATAATCATTGTTTGCGGAAAAACGAAATTTAGGTCCCATCTATATTTTTGTATAATATATTTTTATCGTTGAAAGAAAACATCGTGAGGAAACCTGCATGTTTGAGTTCTCCATAACGTTCTGCCCTGAATACTCTTTAAGCATCAAGTCGGATGGGCAGACGATGATTCGCCAACTCACTAGATGGGCTTCCTGAATAGCCACCATAGGTTACAAGCTAGCAACAGAGGGTAACACCGGTGCGAGCGGCTAAGGGTGTTGAGCGGTGCGGTGCCGGTTTCACCATCACGGGTCTCCGTTGTCCGTTTAATACTATTATTATTATTATAACAATACATAGCATAGTGGCAATGCCCAGGCAACTGCCTACGCCGTCCTTGCAGTCACGTTTTTAATCATTCATTCGCTCTGAAGGTGCGGATAAACTTTCCACGGTAGGCCTCCAGAATCGAAAAAGCAATCCACTATGATCTTCCTGTGATCAAACAATACTGCTACCAACCTGACACCGAACGGTGTTTGCATCGAAAGGCACCAGCAGATAGTCACACGCCTCCCTCAACTCCTGCACGGAGACGGTGGGCGGACACCTGATGGTACCGAACCGGTAGTACTCCAGGATGGCTCGGAACACCGTCGCTGATATACCCTCGGCTACCTCGTACTCACCGCGCTCGTTTGGATGAGTGAATTCTAGACCTGGGAAGATAAAATAGTTATTAGTTTTTTTATATCTCCTTTGGTCATCACGCTCGTTTGGATGAGTGAATTCTAGACTTGGAAGAAGAATAGGGGTTTTGGTTATTTTCTTCATCTTCTCTGCTTTCTGACGTATTAGTAGTGAATGTGATAGCTGTGTTTAAGGTCTCGGTTTTAATACCTGGGTCGGAAATAGTGGTATTGGATTTTTTGTGCGCATTAGACAGCTCTTGGCTAACCCAAAAATTATAGCTGGCTTAATGTGGGTATAAGATACTCATGCATACCCGTTCGAGGATATATGTAGGTATGAGATTATGCATGAACTGGCCCACTGCTGGACACAGATTGAATTACACTATGCCTGGTTGGATTTTTGGTGTTTTGGGTTCCGGACCTGGCCAACAAAAAGTCATTAAGTTTGTCTGTTAGGTAATTCTCTAAAGCAGCTCAGATTAGGAAACTGGCCGCGTAACATATCTATATGCCTCAGGAAGTACTTATATTGTTAATTATTGGTTGCAGCATCACACAAAAGCTGCTGATCATACTATGAGAATTTCAGAGTTCATATATTCTTTATAAAAGCAGTGTCTCGTAAAACCTTGGTGGACAACTATAGTTTATGCAGATGAAGTCACATACCAAAGTTAGTTTATAGTACTAGCTTATCAATTGTTGGAATACCAGACATAATTGAACATCTACTGCCTGGCCGCCGGTATGCCGCTGCGAGTCAATAGGTTAATTCTAGCTAATATTATAAATGCGACTGTGAGTCTGTTTGTTACGGTTTCACGCCTTAACTACTCGACCGATCATCATGAAAGTTCGCATACACGTTGTAAGGTGCAGAAAAGGACATAGGGCACCTATTATCCAAAAATATTCAGTTCCAAAGCAAGCGAAGCCGCAGGCAGAAGTATATGAATAAAGAAAATAGTAAAACATTTACACAAATCATATATAAACTTACTAAAAAGCAATCTACATTAAATTAAACGCTTCATAATATTGAAGTTAAGGGCACAGCACACGTGCTGCTTTTAGTAGCGGTGATCGGCGATTTTACGACTGCATTGCGTTTAGTCGACTCGATCGCGGTATTAGGGCCTATTAAGGGGCCTAGGAAACCGAGGAACAAGTAATTATACTAAGTACTAGACCAAGACTAAGTAAGAAAACGGAAAAGAGCAGCGATAGCTCAGTGGCGAGACCAACAGACTGCAATGCGGAGGGTCTCGGGTTTGAACCCACGTTGCGCACCTCTGACTTGCGGAAGTTATATGACTTTTCGAAATTATGTGCGTATTGATTGACAATTACCGCTTGCTCTGTGCCTCGGGGAGCACGTTAAGCCCTCGGTCCTGGCTGCCATGAACATCTATGGCAGTCGTTATTGGGAGAGTGTCGACACAAAAGATCCCACTGAGTCGAAGTGTCGCCGGTCTGCACTGACTAGCCCCCACATATGATAAGTAAGAAGTCTAAGTATTATTGAATCCAAGTAGGCGTAACTTGGCGGAAGTCCATTGTAATAAAGTTATTGGATAAAGAGGAACGCACTACGCACCCTCGGATTGCCCACCACAACTTTTACAATAGAAAAAGGTTGACAATACCGAACTCCTCTGAATAGGGACAGCCAAGACGTGGGACCCGGGCGTACTCCAACTTGCAGTAATCCACTTAGAGCACAAAATATACGTCGACACGTTTCGCCTCAGCGCGAGGCATCTTCAGGCAACGAATGAGCCGAATGACTAAAACATCAAACCTGCATGTCTGAGAGTGCTCTATAATGTTCTTGAAGACATGTGTAGTCTACCAACTACTGCTTCTCAAAATAGAAGACGCCCAGCAGTGGAACAGTTTATATTCAGGACTGATATTATATTATTAAATAAAGTTTGCAAAGGCCCTTATTGAAACGACACAAAGAATTTACTCGAGTAATTCTAGTTCGTTGTCTGTCTGCGGTTCACTCGTAAAGTCAATGCTCGGAATACACCGACCTCGCTTAGCATAATTGGATAATAAAAAGACCTTTATATTTTATTAAATATTAGCTTTTGCCTGCGGCTTCGCTCGCTAAAGAACAGTACCTATTTGTAAGATTAAAGGTACCCTGTGTCCTTTTCAGTAGCACTGACGAGTAGGCAAAAATTTCATGATGATCGCTCGACGAGTTAAGGTGTGAAACCGTAACAAATAAACTCACATTCGCATTTATATAATAAGAAGCTAGATAGGAAGGTATTACCCTTGCGATCGAGAGGCTGTGGGTTTGAACCGCACCTATTACACTACCCACGTGAACCCAGGCGTGTGAAAGAAACAACGAGATATACCTAGGTACTACCCTACTTTTTTATTTTCCAAAACGCGAATATCTTACCTCTTCCCTCCCTCTTTTCAATTTTAAAGACAATACGAAATTAGTTTAATAGATTTTAGTTGGGATATGCAGCGCTATGCATGAGGTCTCCGATTCGATTTCCGACTCGAGCAAATATGTTATAGAGTTTTTCTGTTCGCAAATAAATCTAATAGCAGGCATCAGGATCACCTTATGTAAGATAGCAGCGCTCATAGCCAGTTGCACTCACTGATCGGTAAACAATTAGCGAGGTTAAGCAACGTTGGGTGCGGTCAGTCTATAGATGGGTGACCGCTTAGTGGTATTTCATCTGAGCGTCTCCATGCTTCGGAGGGCACGTAAAAAGTCGGTTCCGGTTGTTCTCAAATTGACAGCAGTCGTTAAGCCATGTCAGAAGCCTACGGGCGGCTTGAACAACTCTTGACAAGAGGCTGGCCACTAACCACACGAAAAGAAGAAGAAAGCGATAATCTAGTGGGAGACTGTTGGACTGCAACGCAGAGGTCTCGAGTTCGATTCCAAGATTTCGAAGTTATGTGCGTATTAAATAGATAATAATAATAGTTGATGAAAGTGAATGAAGCCAGAGAAGTGTGTCAGGATCGTAGCAAATGGAAATCCGTAGTCTCTGCCTACCCCTCTGGGAAACAGGCATGAATCTATGTATGTATGTATATGTAAATAGTTAATTATCACTTGTTTTAACGGCCAAGAAAAATATCGTTAGAAAACCTGCATGTCTGAAAGTTCTCCATAATGTTCTCAAAGATATGTAAAGTCTGCCAACGCGGACTGGACCAGAGTGGCAGATTATGGCCTAACCCTTCTCACACCGAAAGGAGGGCCCGTTCGTAGCCGTAGGTAAATAGAATACATGGCTGAAATTATTATATATCTTACTGGCTGTTACCCGCGACTTCACCCGCGTGGAATTTAACAAAAAAGTGTTTATTCAGATCGCAGAGGTTTTTCCCTTATAACATCAACTATCTGCCAGTGAAAGTCCGTCAAAATTGGTCCTGCCGTTTTCAGGGATTAGCCGGAACAAACGGTGAGAAAGATAAAAAAATTAAAAATAGATTTTTATTAACCGGTCGTATACCGCCGGCTCGCATACCAGCCGGCAGATTTGTACCCGTCGTAGGCCGGTGGCTCGCATGCGAGCCACCAAATTGGTTTTACGTTAGCTTAAGCTAAAGCGAAGGCGGCGCGCGGCGTTTTGGCGCCAATTTGGTGGCTCGCATGCGAGCCACCGGCCTACGACGGGTACAAATCTGCCGGCTGGTATGCGAGCCGGCGGTATACGACCGGTTAAGTGCCGTATATACTTTCATATGCATTTAGTAAAAAGCTGTTATTTTGACATTACAAACAAATACTTCAATTTTATTTATACGTAAGAACTAAAACATACTTATCAAAATATAGATGTAATACACTTTTACCGACGTAACTGGATTATGATTTGTGGTTTCATGCTTGCATCCCCGAAGGGTTCCTTCGGGGATGCAAGTATGAGTCCACAATCCAGTTACGTCTTTGAATAAAAAGGACCTCTAACAAAATTGCAACTCAATACGTTCGTTAGGCGCCCCAGACGCCCCGTGTCACTGTCCTACTCAGGTCGAAGAACTTCTGATGCCCTTAGGGTCCAAGTTCAGCCTGCGCCCCGTCTAGACAACAGTGACCTCTACAATACTCGTAAAATATATTGGAAATTAAACTTAATAGTTCTTGCCAGCGGCTTCGCTCGCTCGCGAACAGTACTTATTTTCTGGATGAAAGGTACCCTATGTCTTTTTCTGAGCCCCATGCATCATCCATGTGTATGCAAAATTTCATAGTGATCGGACAGGTAGTTAAAGTATGAAAGCGCAACAAACAAACTCACATTCGCATTCATAATACTAGATTTTGTTAGATATTCTAGATTTTGTCAAGAAACCTCTCGGGAACATATAAATTAAACTTTGTCCAAATAATTTTTACAGCGGCTCCACTCGCTCGAGAACAGTACTTTTTTCTGGATGAAAGGTACTCCATGTCCTTGCAAGCAGAATATTCATTAAAACAACTTCGCAATCCGTGCAGTTTTAGAGGATTCTATGTATATTACAAAGCGTTTGGCAGTCACGCTAACGCTCATATTCACGGCACGGTACTCTCCACGTGCAGGTTAAAGATCGCACGAATGCGTAAGAGTTATTTATTTAGTATTATAAATATACGTCACTGCTGTTCCCCTTATCTAAAGTGTTGACACGCGTTCGAAAGTGTGGAGTATTTCTTGACGCGTAGTGGAAAGTGTGTAAACTTCTGTACTAGCTTAGGCTGCGGCTTGGATTGTATTTTTTTCTAAATGAAAGTAATATCCGGAATAAATTTGTATACCTCGAGAACAGTACTTTTTCCCTATGTCCTTTATTGTACCCCTGACAACGTGTATGCGATATTTCATAATCATCATGTTTTAATGTGTAGCATAAAATTTTCTGACTTGGTAGCCCAAGACCGGTCAGTGTGGAAAACCTTGGGGGAGGCCTATGTCCAGCAGTGGACGTCTTTCGGCTGAGATGATGATGATAAAATTTTCTCAAATAAATATTGGCGTACATTCGCTCGCGTTCATCAAGATTTTATCAAAACAAAATCTATCCCTCGGGAACAGTATTTTTTTCTGGATGAAAAGTACCTTATGTGCTACCCTATACCGTTGACAACATGTATGCGATATTTTATAATCATCGGTCAAGTAGTTAAGGTGTGGAACCGTAACAAACTTAAATTCGCATTTATGATATTAGTTAGGATACCACTTTCTGTTCGCAGTGTCTGAATCCCAAGGGAATGTATACCGGGATGAGAAGTATCCTATGTGTTAATTCTGTACTTGTTAGACCAAGTCCTAGACGACTGTACTCAGATCTATCTGATTTGGATAATAGGATTCATTATCTAAACATATTCATAAGTTTCACATTGTCCTAACTAATAGTATAAATTATACGAATGTGAGTTTGTTTGTTACGCTTTTCGTCTTAACTACTCGATCGATCATCATGAAATTTCGCATACACGTAGGTACACTTTCATCCAGAAAAATGTACTGTTCCCGATGGAGAGAAAAGTGACATAACCTACATTTACGCGAAGCCGCGGGCGAAATCCAGAAAGCTAAATATCCAAACACATTGCAAGTCACTATTAATTTACCTTAGATGTGTGTAAGGCGTTGAAAATAAACATATTTAAAAAAAGTATTTGTGCTGTACAAATATTTTGATTACAGAGTTTATTGAACGAGTAACCTACAAGCGAATGCGCTTTGCGCGGGAAAGGTGAACTAACTCAAAGGCCACAAAATGAAATTTTTACGCAAACGCGCTGAGCGTTGCAATGAGTATCTTCTCTTCTCTTCTCTTAAAAAAGGCAACTCAAGCACTAGAGTAATTCCTGCATCGGGGTGTATTTTAAAAATATTCAAGCAACCGACACAAAGAACGCCCAGACTCGAAAAAACTATTTGTGAATGACACATATAAATTTTGACGTTCATAAGTGTTACTTTGTGACCTAAATGAATAAATGATTTTTGACTTCGACTTTGACTTTAGTGTGGATGCGTGTGTGTAGTGTGGACACTTTTTAATTTACATGGAAAATTCATATTTATATCTTTGCGTAAGTATATGTACTTATGTTTGCACGCTATGTTGCTTGTAACAAGCACCTTTCAAAGAAATTATGAGTCACCCATGACTGTACTCCTATATGTAAATCATTAACTACTTACTTACTAATCGCACACCATACACCTAATGAGTTATGAAA
The DNA here is from genome assembly GCA_930367265.1 of Catocala fraxini. Classification (NCBI taxonomy): domain Eukaryota; kingdom Metazoa; phylum Arthropoda; class Insecta; order Lepidoptera; family Erebidae; genus Catocala; species Catocala fraxini. The sequence goes on from OV884051.1 coordinate 2,885,871, forward strand.
CATTCAGTATGCATGTTGACTTTGTTTGACCCACTTTATTTAAGGTGTTATGATTTCGTGGAGGAAATCCTTTTGATAGGTATGAAGCAGAGGTCATCAACACACACACACACATATACGAATTTCTTCGAAGACTTAGACGGAGGTGTACGGTTGTCCAAAAATGTGGTCTACTACACTACGGTTGATGTTCATTTGAACGTCATTAAACAACAAGGTCGATTTCCCCTTGCAATAATATTATGACAGAGACCATCGCTCACTTTATCATGTATTATATTTACGTCATGCCATGCGTCAAGTTAGAAAAGTCAACCTTAGCGATAATTAGATCTCACAGAAACTCTTTTCAAAACTGGTAGCCCAATTTTTGGCCGACTGTACCTATTACACCGACTTTGCCTGCGATGTTGGCTTTATATAATAAAGAGCATGCTACTGATTTTGTAACAAAAATCTCAATAGTAGTTACCTTGGTGACGGAGCTATAGTGATAATAAAAGGCGTGCATTAGCTACTGATTTTTTATCAAAAATCTAAATACGATGGAGCATAAATATTGAGTGGGACTGCTGTACATGAGGTCATGGGTTTGAATCCCAGGTCGGACAGAAAGTTACTAGATTTATCGTCAAGAATTTCTCGGTAGCAGCAATGTTTAGAATTGTGCCCAGAAAACGGCAATAGTCCCTATTATATATTGACAATTATCGCCTGCTCCGTGCCTCGGAGAGCACGTTAAGCCGTCGGTCCCGGCTGCCATGAACATCTATGGCAGTCGTTATTGGGAGAGTGTCGACACAAAAGATCCCACTGGGTCAAAGTGTCGCCGGTCTGCACTGACTGGCCCCCACATAAGATACATATAAGACCTAAAACAATACTTGGGAAAATGGTAGTAATACACCTCTGCCTACCCTTCAGGGATATATTCCTAAGATATGTTTGCCTGTTTGTTCGAACATCAAATTTGTCACTCAAACAGGTTGATAGATTATAATAATTGTGCTAATTTGGTATTCTATATTTAGACTTGATAACAGATAAGAATAACATCTAAATATAAAGTAACGAAATGTCTGAGCCTTGAAATTTGGCATTTGAAATATTATGTGATTATACAAAGTATATAATGAATGGTGGAGTCTACTACAGTTATTTTGACCATAAGGATAACTCTACATTGGGAGTCTTACAATCCTTTTCAATTTTAAGTACTATATACGTTTTTTTTACGTGATTCTTCCATGCTTTGACGCATACCCCTCCGCGGGGCGATGGAGAGCTTATGTCGGGCTCACCGGGAAAAAGATATCCCGGTAATACCGATTAAACCTAGCACGGTGGGCAAGGCCGCGCGAATCGCTTTCACATGCAATCGCGACCCTGCCGTGGTTTCGGCCCGCCATATAAAACGGCAGGCCACTACACAACAATACTTCCTCCACCGTCTCCCTAGGCGGGACAAAGACACGACATAGAGGCGCACGTGGGAACACGCACGCCGCCTCTCGGACCTGGTGCTGATAGGGTGGCGACCAGGCTCTCGAAGCCCACCACCCCCAGGTTAAACCTCAGGGTGGCTGGAGGTCATCTCACGCCCTCCGGCGCCCGGTTCTGCGGTTGGGGAGAGGGCTTAAGCGCTCCCTCTCCCGCTCCGCCGCCACCTTGATGGAAATTACTTCCTCACAAAAGGAGACAACGGCGTTCCACGATCTCTTTACTCCCGACCATAGACTGAACCACGGCCGGGAGTGAGAGGGCATCCAGTCCGACTGCCGCGATCAACAACAACATCGCGGCAGGAGACGCATCCAGTGTCGCATAGACACAGCAACTGGCCAAAACAACCGTAGCCAGTGATTACCTGTGTCCGACTATTTATGGTGTACCCCAAGGTTGGCAAGCACAAATGATAATAAAAATAATTATTTTTAAAGAAAAGTGGGTATAATCCTGTATTAGGAGTTATTCCTGTGCTGCAGAAGTCTTTACAAACATGCAAACAATGGACACAATGAACAGGACTTGGGACAACCATTTGTGGATCACACAAATTCTTGTCCCATGGAGGATTTGAACCCACAACACTTGGCGCGGTGGCAGCGGCGAGGTGATCACTTAAACCACAACTCATGCAGTATTTTGTTCTGAAAAGGTGCCTTATGTCCTCTGCTGTACCACTGACAAAGTTTATGCAAAGTTTCAAGATTATCAGTTGAGTAGGTAGGTAAGGTGTGAGAGCATAGCAGACAAACTGACATTCACATTTATAATATTTTGTTAAGATGGTTGGACCATACATGGTCAGCAACTATCATTGTATAAAAGAAACATGTGCATTGAATGAAAGTTGACTATTAACTAACTAAGGAATTAAGCCTGGCAGCTTACAATTGGCTGAAAACATTAACAAACCAATCCAAGACACTGGCAACACAGTCCAAAGAATAAAAATATATATATTAGGCAAAAAAGCTTTTTGTTTGTAGTCTGGGTCTTTTTAACTATTGTGTTGATGTTTATATAGCACCAATATAATTTATCTTCATTTTTAAAAAGATTACTTGTTGTTTAGGTTACAAATAACTACTATTTTTGTGCACTCTTCCAGCTAAGCTAGAATGTTTGTGTTAGAAGTAGGTTAACATTGGTAGTGCCACTGCACTGTGAGTTTGAATCGCACCCTGGTGGGATTCAAACTCACAGCTTCTTAATCACAAGTGCATTGCCTTATCAATTGGTATATTAAATATTTGTGCATCAAATCATATTAATCAAAGACAAAGGCTCAACCTGTGGTTTCCTGAATATATTGCCATGATAACCACATGGACTCACACCTGTTACCCCAGGGGTGAAAGCAGATACTACAGATTCACAGTTGCTAATATTACAAATTTTCTTTAAAATTTTTAATGGTCCTAAAAGTGTGGCAGTTTTTCATCATGTTAAAATATTATACCCAGTTTCACCTATTAAAAACTTATATAAATATAAACTATTTTCTCTGATACAATGGTGTTTATTGGAGCTATTGCACAACATTAACATTAACAGTTATTGCAATTTTAATTGGCAATTAGATCAGTAAGTTGCATTAATTTTAAAACTTATAGCAAATTATTGCTATGTCTTCAGCTATTAAATCATTGACAATTTCATTTATTTAACACATTTAGAACATAATTTGTTAAAATTTTTAATTCCTACGTAAAATATATAAGTTACTAAAAAGTAATTATTCTTTATAACTACATTATTCTTATTAATTTGCCTTTTTAGAAAAGTTTATAATGAAAATGGGCATCAATATCAACTGAACACCATTGTGTTGAAAATAAAAAAAGCATTGTTACAAAACTTAAACATATTCAAACTTTTAAATAATCATGTAGAGTTATAGATAAATATTTCTAAGAATTATACTTTTATAGGAATATATTGTCACAGACTAATAATATCCATAAAAAGTTTCACTAGAAACAATTTAAAAAAGAACAACTTACCTGAACTAAACATTCTTCCTAACATAGTGTTTGGATGAGCAGTAAACTGGGCGGGATCAACGACGAACCGCGTGTTGTCCACCACCAGGGTAATCCTGTCCTCACACAGCTGGTTCTGGCCCTTCTGCCCGTTCCGAGGAGGCTCTTGAGCCGTCGAAGTCGAAGGCGTCGGGGCATTCGCACTCAAGTTCTTCGGAGGCATATTTGGTCGCGTTCGGATATTAGGACCGTTGCGCTTCGACAACCGCTTGCGTCTCTCCTCGTCTCTTCTATATTCTTCTGTGTCACTACTGCTGTCCGGATAGAAGAATTGACGTCTTTCTGACATGGCCTCAGGCCCATTCGTCTGAGAGTCTGACATAGGCGCGTGCTCGTCCCCGCGAGCCCTCACATCACGGTCGATGCTCCTTTGTCCCTGCGACGGCGAGCCGTTACTAGAGGCCGTTTTTATGTTGTTAATTTTTTAAGAAAGGATTTTTACAAAAATGTCAACGTAACGTCGTAACAAGTTTGACATACCTATTCGGAAATGTTGGCTATCGTAAAAAATTTACATGTTAGTGTTTACAAATAAAAAACTATTTAAGTATTATTTAGAAACCTTTATAAATTACGAGGGTGTATTTGGTGCATTTCACAATTTTGTAGCATCTTTAATAAATGCATCTATTTTTTAACACTGACCCAACAGCTAGTATCTGTATATTTTCATCAATGACCCACCTTGTACAGTGCGTAATTTTGTAGTTGTTGTTATTGAAGACGGAAGTTCAGTGTTTAGTTCTGTTATTAATATTTCAAAAGTACTTTCTCTTTTACTAAAAGTAAATTAAATTCATGAATTTACAAAACCAAATTGAAACAACAATATTCTGTGTATGTTTATATACTAAAATCTACTCAATGCGTTCAAAAAATGAAAATCTTGAATGAATCGGCTGTTGACCTTTCCACTGTCAAACGCGGAAATTGGTTATTACTATAATTGTTTTTTTTTTTACTAAATAACGTTATTGTAAACATCCCACCTAACTGAGCTGTGAATATATGTGATATATAACGAAAAACATAAGTGCCGTGACTCAATAACTTGTAAATATACTTGTGTATCATAAGGCAACGCTTATAGGGCGTCACTCATTATTAACTGTAAAAATTGCTAAAAATGGATAATAAAGATGAATATCACGATCCTGATTATCCTGAAGCCGCAGTTGTCGTGAAGGAGGAGCCCCTGAGCCTCGATGAAGATGTGAAAGTTGAGAAAATCAAAGAAATCATCCGGCGGGAATTTTTGAACGAACTCGAAATCAGAGAAAACGAAGTTATGCTAATAGATCAACGGTAAGTTATGTTCTTTTTTTATTAAAACCTGTGATAAAACAAGTTTTCAGTGGCGTACAAGCTTTGAAAACTTACACGAATGTTTGTCTCTGTACCATGTGCTGATTTGTTGTGACTTATCCCTCTAATTTAAATAAACAACCAACATGTGTAATTTAACCTAGTTTTCGGCCGTTATTGTTTAATACCAAATACATAACCTTAACCTTGATAAAAGTCTAAGTGATAACACATTACTTAGTTACTTTGAAAGTCTCTTTGTTCAGTTATAAAAGAAAACCAGACCTATATGTACAGAACTAGTTTTAGTAATCATGACAATTTAATGACCGTTTTATTATACAAAAATTATGGTATTGTAGTGTTTATAATCACTAGAGAAAATATTACAACATCGATAATTATTGAAATAAATATGGTTAATTTTATATTGATATTTATTAAGTTGATACAGTCAAGGACAAATCAGAGGTTACAATAATCCAACAACAAACTACTTATACCGCCAGGCAGATTTTGGAGATTTATCTATTATTGTAATAGCTTAAGAATTATTGTACCCAAAATCACACTAAAAAATAAGTTTAAAGTATGAGATTGTATGGAAGGCTTAGCGGTTTAATTAATCATCTAGCTGGTCATGCTCAGTGTTGTGGGGTTCAATCCCAAACAGGACAAAAATTTGTGTGATCTAATGGCTGTTCTGAGAGTTTTTTGTGTCTGTTATTTGAATATTTGTAAAGTTACCTACAATACAGGAATTATTCATAGCAAAAGAGATCTTGTATTAAATTTAAAATAAATATTACTTTGCAATTGTTAAAAATTAAACCATATTATCACACATATACACCAGGTCTCCTGTAAGGCTATCATCCTTTTAAAGTCTGGAAAGCCTATTAGATTTATAAATGTAACTCAAGTTCTTTTAACTGTAATGATCTATATATTTCATCTGGCATTTCCTTATAAGTCCCGGTAATACAACTTGGAATAAACTTACTGTGTCAAGGCAGGCATTACAAACATTTAAACAACAGACAAGGGACACCCAGTCTTGAATCAACCATTTATAGGCAACAGATTCTTCTTCAGTCAGACATCCCCTACAGAGTAGGCTGTCTGTTGCTCCAATGTTGTGCAGATGTTTGTTCAGGGGACAGTGTCCTGTTAGGATCCCCATGATGGTCCGAAGGTCCAATCTTTGTAGGTTGAGCAGACGGTGTGTCAGACGTGGTGAGATGGCCGGTAGAGCTGCTCTCGACTGTCTGCAGTCCATTGTCCGCGCCCAGCATTTATTATGTTGGCTCTGAGTGCGAGGCCGCATCCATGTTCTTAGTTGTGAGAATGGTAGAGGGAGAAATGGAGGTGGAGCTGTCATGGTGGTACTGTGCCTGATAGATGGCAATAGGCTCACCCTCAATTATGTCAAATCTAAAATGAGATTAAAGTCAAATACTGACTTGGGAACCTTAAGATCTTATGCAAAACAGTCACATTTACTCCTATAGTTTATCAACAGTTCCACATAATAATTTTCTCAATTTTATTATTGTTATCCTATATTGTCCCATTGTTGGCCACAGGTCTTTCCTACTCTTCTCTAATGGTCCCAATTTAGAGCTTTGGTCTGCCAGTTGTTAAAAAATGTGTCCAGATGAGGTTTACCCCACTGACGGCGTCTTTCTGGGTGGACCGTCCAATCATTTGCCCTTTAAACTAGAATGAGTAATGAACTTATTTAAACAAAGTTACAGCTCAAACTAGCATCGAATTAGTTGTTTGTTAGTTTTTGTAGAATTAGCTGTAACACACTATGAATAGTTCCTGCCTTTGGAATGTTTCATGACTCATATCGTGTAGTCAATAAAACGCTACCGTTGCGCGTCTGTGACCCCTACCGAAGAGTCAAGAAAACTCGTGAATGGTCGCGGAAAAAATACCAAAGATTTTCTTGACTCCCCCGTAGGGGTCACGGACGCGCAACGAAGTCAACGTCCATGACTCCACCGCGGTAGCAGTCATGGTCAGGTTATGGTGGACTTAACAAACATTCAGACAACGGACACAAAGAACACCCAGAATCGAAACAACTATTTGTGGATCACACGAATTTTTCCATGGTGGAAATTGTGAGGCTACCAAATAAACCATTATGTCATCCGTGTAATCAATTTCTGGAAGCGGTGAATATGTTAATGTGATCTGATACATTGTCCACAGTATGACGATATCCCGCCGCCTCCTCCATCGCCTTCGGTACGCGCTAGTGAGCAGCTACTACAAGGAGCAGAAGCTGAAACTCAGCAACGGTCAGGTGCAGGACGAGATTGCAGCACAGCATGAGCCCCGAGCTAGGGCTGAGGTAGCTATGTCATAGAACAGAATACAAGTTATTCTAATAAAATAATTGGGAAGAGGGGAACCCACCACGCACCCTCAGATTGCCCACTCCAATTATTGCAACAGAAAAAGGTTGACAATACCAAACTGCTCTGAATAAGGACAGCCACAAAGTAGGACAAGGGCTTACTCCAACTTGCAGTATACCGCTTCGAGCACAAAATATGGGTCGACACGTGTTTCGCCTCAGCGCGAGGAATTTTCAGAACCATTTGGCAACGAATGACTGGGAATGAATGGTGCGCAATCCGAGGGTGCGTGGCGGGTTCCTTTTTCCCAATGATTTTATTACATTGGACTTCCGCCAAGTAACGTCTTCTTTGATTCAATATATTATTTATTTTAGCATGGTTATTACTAGGCATGCTGCAAGGTAACATTCAATAAAATTTTCTGATTTGAATGTTTTTAATCGAGTCGATCGATAATTAAGACACGGCGACGTGTATAAGCTTTAGTGTGAGAAGGGTTAGGTCATAGTCTGCTACGCTGGTGTAGTGCGGGTTATATCCTTGACGTAATATCATGATCATCAATAGTTCAGCTGCGGCGATATGGTTTGTCAAGTCGCAAGTTCAATTATAACAGAGGAAATAGACAATCCATAAAATAGGATTCATAGGGATTGTCTTTTTCCTTTATGATAATTTGTTTTTTGAAAAGACATCTCTCGCACTAAGAATAATTCCTGCGTCACGGAGATCTTTACAAGTATTCAAACAAAGGACACAAAAAATATCCAGGCTCGGAACAACCATTTGTGGATCACACAATCTTTTTGTCCCGTTTGGGATTGAACCCACAACAAGCGCGATGGCAGTGGCGAGACAACCTCTTAAACCACTACATAGCGTAGTGTACGTGTAGTCAAATTATAATTTACAAGATATTCAGAATAAGTCACGGGTAAAAGTTTATTGGTATTTTTAATTTAACGCTGTATATTTACGTTCACTGTATTTGGTAAAAAAACCGTGGTACACATGTATGTATGTATCTTATGTGGGGGCCAGTCAGTGCAGACCGGCGACACTTCGATCCAGTGGGATCTTTTATGTCGACACTCTCCCAATAACAACTGCCATAGATGTTCATGGCAACCGGGACCGACGGCTTAACGTGCTCTTCGAGGCACAGAGCAGGCGATAATTATCAATTAATATGCACATAATTTGAAAAGTGATATAACTTCCGAAAGTGGGAGGAGCGTGACGTGAGTTCGAACTCGAGACCGTCTGCATTGCAGTCTGTTGATCTCTCCACTGAGCTATCGCTGCTCGTGGTACACATACATACCTATATATCACTTAAGAATCTTAAGCTAAATATGATGTCAAGTAGGTATAGTAATGTATGTCAATCACCAGGTCTCATCAATACTCCGAGATGGACAGCGTCGCCTGCACCCTTCAGTGCGGAAGCTGCTGGGCAAGCAGACCGTGGACCTGGACGAGATCTTCAAGATCAGGGAGCCGAGGAATAAGACGAGAAAAGATTATTCCGTGAGTATTCCCTTTTTATTAAATACTAGTTGATCCTACAGACGTCCTGTCTTAGACGAACTGTCAAACACGCAAGATTAAAATAGTCGTTAAGTTTCTGAAATTATCGAACTTTTTGAGCAATTTTCTAAACTTTTCTTTCCGTAGGAGCCTTCTACGAAGTATTAGAAAACTTAAAATAGAAAGATGAATAAAATCGGTGAAGTCGTTCTTAAGTTATGGCGTGACCAAGGGGAACAGGGATTGGTTTTTATATATACAGACTATCTATCCCTCGAAAACAGTATGTACTTTTTTTGTACCCAATGTCCTTTTCTGTACCCCAAATAACGTCTATGCAAAATTTCATGATCATCAGTCGTGAAAGCGCAACAAACAAACTCACATTCGCATTTATAATATTAGTTACGATTACAAAAACCATTTTATAATCTCAGGCCATGCTCCAAAAGCGCAATTACACAATTTCGGCGGACACCACAAAAACCTTGCGTCCAGATAAGAAACCGAATGAGATGGATTTGCCTGAAGTGACCGAAGACCCTTGCACCAGTCGACCGAAGAAAGTGCCCCGACATTTGGAGCCCAAGAATACCAACGTGGTAACTTTGGACGAAGTGACTAGGAATAAGATGAAGTATAGGTACCGGATCGTTATAGGTGAGTTCAGAAGACATAATTTTGCCTTATTATAATATCAGCTCTGTATTAAACTGTCCCACTGCTGGGCACGGGCCTCTTCTCAGTGTGAGATGGGGTTAGGCCACAGTTCACCACGCTATCCCAGTGCGGATTGGTAGACTTCACATATCTTCGAGAACATTATGTAGAACTCTTAAACATGCAGGTTTCCTCATGATGTTTTTCTTCATCGTTAAAGCAAGCGGTAATTAACTATTTAATACACAAATAACTTCGAAAAGTGAGAGAAACGCGCCTTGGCTTCGAACTCGAGACCTCTGCGTGACAGTCCAACGGTTTCCCCCTGGGCTATAGCTGCTTGCATTTTTGCTGTACAGAATATCTAATAGAGCTGCTACGTATATCTAGCACTAGATGTGCACGTGTTTTCACCCGCGTTTATGATTACTGCGCCGCCCCTGAGGGTCGTAGCGTGATGTTATATAGCCTATAGCCTTCCTCGATAAATGAGCTATCCAACACAAAAATAATTTTTCAATTCGGACCAGAGGTTCCTGAGATTAGCGCGTTCAAACATACAAACAAACAAACAAACTCTTCAGCTTTATAATATTAGTATAGATGTGTCACGAATGCACTTGAAAACTTTAGAACCTTCCCGAATAAAAACGAAAAGTATATTATACTTCTTTACGCTTACGCAGCATGTGTCAGAAATATTCTCGAAAACATTTATACTTCATCGAATAATAACGACTTTTCTTTCGACTTATGTAATACACATACGCAGCATGTATCGGAAATGTTCTCGAAATCCTCAGAGCTTCAAGAAATAAATTGTGTAATAGTATTTATCGCATACGCAGTATGTGTTGCGAAGGTTCTCGAAAACTGGCATTACCCGATGCTAATATGCTGTGAAGGAACTAGGAATAATGTCCCTCGAACTTAAAAGGAGGATCATCCAACCAGGTTGTGCGATCGTCCCTGGCAGGACGTGGCCATACGATTGATGTCAAAAACATGTATACAACATGTCACAGATATAACGCACAACCTAAAACACCCCAATTAGATTATTAAATCGTAATAATAATATAATCATTAAAATGTTACTTTTTTGTACTTAAATATTTTAATTTAACGAATTAGTTCTCCTTGTAGTGCGCGGATAGTATGGGTATATTACAATAAATCTAACATTATTGCCTTTATTGTAATAAAAAGCCTTATTGCCTTGAATTATGATACATGTTCGTTTATTTCGACTGTTTAATAAATGAGTGATTATAATTTAATTCGTTTTAATTATTTTAGGGATTTAAAAACTACCTATTTTAAAAATTGCTGTTTGAGTAGCCGATTTTGAACAAACTACTTTCAGGATGTACGTTTATTATGTTACATGTTGTGTACAGGGTGTCCGGTAATTAATGGATAACATTGCAATGTCTTAGGGCCGTTCAGAAAAACATGGAAAAAATCTATCCTAATCCTAACTACTACCTAAGATATCAGTCTAAAATTTTTACTTTCATATTCAACTTTCTTGTACACTAGACCATAAATGAATGAATTCCATCTGTTTTTTTGTTGTTTTATTATTACACACTAATTAGGCTAATAGATAGACAGTCAAAAGTATGACTAGCTATTGCATTGTTTTTTTTATTTTTGTTTCTGAACGGCCTTCAGGTCTAATATAAGATATTTCAAGGTTATCCATTAATTACCGAACACACCGTATATAGTAACTCGTACTACAAACTTTGCTTGCGCGATTCAGACGCCAGCATAAGTTGTATGGAGCAGTGTAATTGTGAATAGCGCCATCTGTTGCCATTTTGGTGCCACGCCTTTTCCTGTGAAGTCTATGGCTGTATACTTATATATGATATGTTGTTTGTCATAGGTAACACATCGAAGTACGCGCCGCCCGCGTCCCGCGCGGACCGCTCCACACACAAGTGGCTGCTGTACATCCGCGGTCCGCCGCACGCGCCCGACATCGCCGCCGTCGTCAGCGCAGTCACCGTCAAGCTACACCACTCGTACGCGCCGCACCACACCGTACACATAGAGTAAGTACTGCACCATACACATAGAGTAAGTACTGCACCATACACATAGAGTAAGTACTGCACCATACACATAGAGTAAGTACAGTTGGCCAAAAATGTGGCTTACCACCCTACGGTTGATGTTCATTTGAACGTCATTAAATAACAAGGTCGATTTCCCTGTGTAATAATATTATGACAAAGATCATTGCTCTCTTTATCATGTATTATATTTACGTCATGCCATGTGTCAAGTTAGAAAAGTCAACCTTAGCGATAATTAGATCTCACAGAAACTTGTCAAAACTGGTAGACCACTTTCTTGGCCGATAGAGTAAGTACCACACCATACACATAGAGTATGTACCACACCGTACACATGAGTAAGTACCACACCGTACACATAGAGTATGTACCACACCATACACATAGAGTAAGTACCACACCGTAAACATAGAGTAAGTACCACACCGTACACACAAAGTATGTACCACAACGTACACAGAGTAAGTACCACACCGTACAGTAAGTACAAGACAAGACTTATCTATAGAAATACTAGCTATCCCTTGGAAAGAGTACTTTTTCTAGATTAAACACACCCTATGTCCTTTGCTGCACCCCTGACAACGTGTATGCGAAATTTCATTATAATTGTTCGAGTAATTAAGGCGTGAAAGCGTAACAAACAAACTTACATTCGCATTCACAATATCAGATAGGATTACGTAAATTTTGGTGCACAATATCTAAAGCTTCTCACGCACAGAGCAATAGGCCGCGCTCCGATCTGCGCTCTATATTTACACATATTCTAAGACTGCCTCCAGGGCGCAACCGTAGTGAATGTGAATGCTGTGCATGAGGTCCCGGGTTCGAATCCCGGGTGGGCTAACAAAAAAGTTACTGAGTGTTTCTGTTAAGAATTCTCAATACCAGCCCGAAGTTAGGAAGTTGTCGGTGTTAGACGGCAGCACGTAAAGCCGTTGGTCCTGCGCCTGATCTCTCTCCGGTCGTGACGGACAGGACATAAAAGTTAGGAAACCGAGAGTGCACTTGTGATTACGCAGACACTTGTGCACTATAATATCTTCTGCGAAGTTGGCCCGTCTCCGTTAAGATAGGCTTTTCTTCTCCTTAGCCTTTATTATTCCCAAGTCACTTGGAGTCGGGTTTTCTGGTTTAACCGGATTTGACTGGATATCAGTTTTTACACGGAGCGGCTGCCACCTGACCTCCGCAACCCGAAAGCTAACGATACCCTAAGGCTAAACCAGTGTCAGGATATTATAGGGCACTGACTTCCCAATAACGACTGCCATAGATGTTCATGGCAGCCGGGACCGACGCCTTAACGTGCTCTCCGAGGCACGGAGCAGGCGATAATTGTCAATCAATACGCACATAATTTCCGAAAGTCGCGACGTTGGTTCGAACCCGAGGCCCTCTGCATTACAGTCTGTTGGTCTCCGTTAAGATTGGCTGCCGTAACTAAAATTCGGTTATTAATCACCACACTTTCCAGTTACACGATATATAATCCTAACCGTATTGTTTCAGTAAGCCTCCGTTCCACGTGTCCCGGCGAGGCTGGGGAGAGTTCCCGGCCAAGATTGAACTGCACTTTGCTCTACCAGAGAGGAACAGACCAGCTACTGTGGAACACACCATCAAATTGGATAGAAACTATACTGGGATGCAGATATTAGGTAAATATTGCGCCTAGGAAAATAAAGTAGGGTGGATTCTAAGCTTATCCTAGATAGTCCAACTGCGACCGGCCACGTTTCACAAGATTGCAGCCAAATGATACCACCAACTTTATGCGATAGCCTAATGAGAAGACGGTTTAATTGACAAAGAGTGGTCACGAGTTCGACCGTAAGGAAACCTGTATATACGAGCTGCATATACGAAGGCACCAAACCACGTGGTCAGAGGTCAAAGGTCACAGTAATTTCGGGGTATATCGACTATGCTGAGTCGAATGGCGTTGACCGCGAGTCTCTAGCTTTTACGGTTCTTGAGTTGAAGGTTGTATAACAGACAGACGGACGGACAAAGCTGTTGTATAAGAGATTTTTCGAACTCTAAAACCCAATAACAGATGGCATTCATGTACTTATCTAACGCATAGAATTAGCTCTAACTGTTGCTGTTTCATTAAGGTAATAGATATAGAGGGGATATTATTAAAATAATATAAAGTTGGCGTACTAGACTACCATTCCTTTCGCTGGAGAGTTAACAAACATTCAAACAACAATACTAATATTTCTGGATCATACATATTTTTGCCCCGTGGCTATCAAACCCAACTCTAGCTAATCACTAGCAATATAATTGACTGCACGGATGGTGTAGTGGTGTAAGTAGTTACTTAGCCACTGCCATCGCGCTGAGTGTTGTGAGGTCGATCCCCACACGGGACAAGAATTTATGTGATCCACAAATGGTTGCTTGGAGACTGGGTGTTCTTTGTGTCCGTTGTATGAATTTTTGTAAAGTCCCCCGCGACATAGAAATTATTCCTAGACCGGGAGTTGTGTTTATAAAAAAAGAGAACGAAAGAACCACAAGAAAAATAAATAAATTAAAAAAAAAACCTTGTTAATTTCAGGAGCAGAAACATTAGTAGACGTTTGGCTATACAGCACAAGAGAGATGCTGCAATACGAATACAAAGAAGATGAGGACAACTCTCAGATGCAACCTGAGACAGAGGTCAAGATAGAACCTCAGCTTCCGACCGAAACTGTAGAGGAAATGGAACCAGACTCCAACGAGACACAAGCGGACAACTGGATGGAATTCTTCTCCAAAGGAACCACAGAACTTGATGTCGACGAAATGATTATCAAACCTATGAAAAAGCCAGAAGAAATCAAACAAGAAATTGATGATATTGATACGATAGAAACTGGCAACCCTATTGAACCAGAGGAAGTGATCAACGATGGCATTGTAAAGACTGAAGCCCCATGGTCTGCGGAAAATAGCCTTTACGACATACCCACAGAAATACTCACTCAACCGACCTCGCCTAAGAAAAGGATAGTTAAATATATAGATCCAACCACAGGGAAAATTTACTATTTAGAAATGGATAGAGCATTGGATCTTAGTAAAGTTCAAGAAATAGTAATTAACAATCAAACGGCTAAAATAAGCCCAATCAAGTCAAATGGATTGAGAAATTTCAGAAAGAAAAAAGGCGGGGTTTCCCTATTGAAACCGGAAGTCAAGAATATGTTGAAAAATTCAGAGAATTATGTCAAAAATGTATCCTGTTACGCTCATATTGAAAATGATCATTGTTACTTGGCAACACCGAAGAAGGAGGTTGTCAGTGTTGAAATTAAAAAAGAGAAGACTTTGTACGATTGTCTATGTGCTGGTGTAAGTAGGTTGAATACAGTGCGGGCTGCTGTCAATTATTTGATTAAAAGAATACCTTTGATTAGTGATCAGGCGAGGGATCCGGATTTTGTAAAATATTTTCCATTTGTAGCTGAATCTGAGGAAAAGTATTGGAAATTGGATTTCGCTAAGAGAAGAAATATTGAGGTGTGTATGTTTTACAATTTACTTATTATATTTCTAATATTAGCCCTGTATAAAAGCTGTCCCATTGGTAAGCACGGGCCTCTTCTCAGTGTGAGAAGGGTTAGGTCATAGTCCACCACGCTGGCCCAGTGCGGATTGGCAGACTTCACATATCTTCGAGAACATTATAGAGAAATGCAGGCATGCAGGTTTTGCGTACATCGTTAAAGCAAGTGAAAATTAGCTTATTAATACGCACATAACTTCGAAAAGGCAGTGGTACCTTGTGATCGAACTAAAATCTCTGCATTGTGTATCTATCTTTATTTGTAATTATTATTTTATTATATTTATTTCTATTTTAGGCATTTCTAGTGGCCGTGTTTCAATGAGAATCTTATAAAATGGCAAAAACCCGAAAGCAATACTAGTGGTCTTCCTAGCGTATAGTGGTAAAAGATTATGATGAGTACGCAAACTTAAAAAATCTATATTATCTATTACCTACTACACTGCCTGCCTCAATAGCACAGTGGTAATAAGTGCGACCCCTGTGCGTGAGGTGAGTTGTTGATTGAAATTAAACTACTATATACGGATTTTATCGCGTTGTTTATTTGACACTTTATTACAAAATTTTGAAAACTGTTACACCATACTACTACTAGCCTCCCCGTGACCATGGCTGCTGAAAAGCAACCGAAACGTCGGGGAAAGTGTAAAATAAAATTAAATCTAAATAGTTTTAATAATAATTTAATTAGCTTATAAGTTAGTAAAGTTTAATAGTAGTATAGTGTAACAGTTTTCAAAATTTTGTAATAAATTGTGAAATAAACAACGCGATAAAATCCGTATATAGTAGTTTAATTTCAATGAATAATATACGCGTAAATAGAAGACAATATTATGTGAGTTGTTGATTTCCGGATCAGACAAAGTGTGATTTGGTTTTTCTATCAGCAAATTCTTAATCCACTTGGCACCGGTTTTGCACATATCTGTGCCTCAGAAAGCACGTCAAGAAGTTGGTCCGGCGTCTGATCTCTCTCCGGTCATGATTCGGTTTGCCTATCGGACTATGAAGTTGACTTAATACGGAATGTACTCCTGCGCTAATGGCCGGTCCCCATTAATATTATTCTTACAAATATTATAATTGCAAATGTGAGTTTGTTTGTTACGCTTTCACGCCTTAACTACTCGATCGATCATCATGAAACACCTACACGTTTTGGAGGAACAGAAAATTACATGCACATACATTTATGTCATTTTTTCCTCTAAAAACTTAACTTGAGTCGTCCAAGAAAAATGAACATTTCCCGAGGGATGGATATTGACTGAATCTACATTAACGGACAAAAACTAGTATTATTATATGTTCGGTCTGCATGACATTATATACCTAATTATGTTTGTGACTAACTAATTATTCTATATTTCCAGTGGTCCAGAGCGAAACTAATAAACAAATTACTGAAAGAACACATACAGACTACCGAAGCGATATGGCGGACCAAACAAATTCTCCTTTATTCCCGCTTACACGGGTACTACCCAATCAGGGGAGAAGCCGCCCAACAGATCACAGACACAAACGACTGGTCCTCATGGACAGACCTTGAAAACATCAGAAAAATGGAGACCAGCATAAAAGAGCTATACCCAACAGCATCTGAAATCAACACACTATCAATTTTCCCAACCGATGATTTCAGAAACACAGATAGTTTGCCAGAAACAATAGATCTGTCAGATGAGGAGGATGTTGACGTATTGTCTATGGATAGCACAGTGAAGGTTAAACAGGAAGTGACGTCGGATTGTAGCGCGTTGACAGTGTTGCCAGTTGAAAATGAGGAGGATAGGTTAAGGTTTATGTTTATTGAGAGAAAGTGTGCTGATATTGGCATTGAGTTGCGGAATGAGGATGTTGGGAATGGATATTCTTATAGGTAAGTGGGTCTTTTACTTTCTTAAGTGGGAGATGGGGTAGTCCATTGCCCACTGTGAATGCACAGATGCCATTGGATTTAAGTGGTCACTGCGCTGAGTGTAGTGGGTTCGACAAATATAGTTTTACAGAGTCGAGTGTTCATTGTGTCAGTTGTTTGAATGTTTGTAAAGTGTTATAGATTAGATCCTACTGTCGTGTTTCCTTCGGTGAGTGAGAGTGCTGGAGGCCCAGTCACCCTCTTTCCCCCTTCCCCCTCCTCCTTCCCTCTCCTCCTTCCCACTTCCTTTTAGAGTTCGAAAAAACTCTTATACAACAGCTTTGTCCGTCCGTCTGTCTGTTATACAACTTTCAACTCAAGAACCGTAAGAGCTAGAGACTCGTGGTCAACGCCATTCGACTCAGCATAGTCGATATACCCCCGAAATGACTATGACCTTTGACCTCTGATCTCAAGGTCACGTGGTATCACGTGACCTCTGCATATTACTTGAACCGTTTTTTCGAACTCTAAGATTTACGGCAATTCATTGCCGCTTCTCACTTGTTTCTCTTCTTCTTTTCCTAAAAGGCCGCCAACGCGCAAGTGATGCCTCTGGTATTTCAGGAGTCCATAGGCTACGGATACCATCAGATGGGCCGTATGATAGTTTGCCAGCTTAGCTGTATAAAAAAAAACGTAAATATTCGTCCTGAGTCTCCGTGCTCTTTGTGTCCATTGTTTGAAAGTTTGTAAAGTGTTATGTATAAGATTCTCAATGAGACAAAAAAATTTGTGATTCATAAATATTCGTCCTAAAGTCCTAAGTCCTTGTGTCGGTTATTCGAATGTATGTAAAGTACCCCGCAATTCAGGAATTGTTCTTAGTGCTGAAAACTGGGAGATGCCCAAATAAATAGTATTCTTTGTTTAAATAATAATATATTCTATCACATACACACAACAGCTGCATCTAGCCCAAACTAAGCAGAGCTTGTACTAGGCAATGGATAAACATACATATTATATTCATATTTTTTTGTAAATACGTACATATTATACATAGAATGTATATAAATTTCACAGAAGCAACGCCAGAAACAACCAATCCGCCTTCTACAGGGTGTCCCAGAAGATGTGAATCAAATTGTAACGGGAGATTTCTTAAGTAAGGACGTAAATGTGCTAAATAAAGAAAATAAAAAAAAATGTTGTGTTGTTGGTCAAAGATACAAGATCTTCTTTGGTGCAAAAAAAAATACACCAAAATAATGCTGCGATTTCAAAATTACGTCGGTTTTTAAAAGAAATCGTTTGTAATTTGACGAATTAATCCATCACAAATAATAAAAGTAAAAAAAATAATTGTCATAAACAAAGCACCTGTAGTTAAAAGTCTGGAAATACGTCGTACCTTTTTAAAAACTTAGAATTTTTTATTTTAATGAAGTCATCATCATTTTTTTTAGCACATTTGAAAGGTTCTTACCTAAAGAATCTCCCGTTATAAGTTGATTCACATCTTCTGGGACACTGTATAAATGTTTTGAAAAGGCAGATCCACACAATTTTGGAAATAGACTAACAAACGCATTCTCAACTGCTAATTAGCAGACTGAATTTGCAAAAGCTTATCAAATCTCTTGTCTTGAATCACTTTTGCGGTTCACCTAATTTTTTGTGTCGTGTCATGATCGAATACACGCACTTGGCGTAGTGTTAGAGGCAAGGCGATAACTTACCATTAAGCCAACCGTGTAGTCAACATTGGAACAAAAGCATAGACATTATATAACGTTGTGTTTGTCCAGTGCTGTTCACGCTGTGATGCTGTCGGCAGTGCGAAGTTTCGCGGAGGAGCTGATCCGAAGTGCGCTCGCGGTCAAACTCAAACAGGACAGAGGCGCTACCAACACCGTCTGGGCTGGGTAAGTCCTTTTTAATTTATCCCTAGTTCTTTCTCAAGGCTTAGCCTGTTAATCCTACAGGATGCGGGAATCAAAATTATCTTATGTGTTATTCCAGGTTTTAACACATAAATCTGTGCAACGGTTCATGTGTGATTGAGTAACTTATTACTCAATCACACATGAACCGTTGAACGACTTGAAATAACTTCACATACTTTGACATTTATAATACTACTAGATTTTGATCACGGCTTCGCTCGGGTGCAGTAGTTTTTTTTCTGGATAAAACCTTATTTTCCTTTCTTTATCAATAACAAGGAGTATGCGAAAATTTCATGATGGTCGGTCGAGTAGTTATGGAGAGAAATTGTAACAAACAAACTCTTCATAGACTCTTTTACTTCTCTCATTATATCTACTTACTTATCTTCCTCACAACAAAGAAAAATATAATTTTTCAGTGTAGAAACGTTGAATGATAGAGGAACTCTCATTCTATTTTTAAATAATATTTAACCTTACTCAAAGTAACTGACGATATTTGAGCCGCGTAAGAACGTTGCCTTCCAATTTACGCTTAATTAAGGTTCGTTGAGCACGTATACAAATGGATATGCGCACAGCACCGGTATGGACGGCGGCAAGTCTGAACACGGTAGGTGCATCAGTCCACCCCAAGTATCGCTTCAAGCCAGCAATCTGTTTCTCAGGCACAAAGCTGCTGTGCAGCACATAGAACAGTACAGTATGGAAATACGCGTATGTGTGATGTAAATTGGTAAATTGGTAATGTAAATTGGAAAGAAAGTAGGATTGTGAAAATATTTTATTACTGGTCTGTTAAACTCTTTAGAGATTGCTTTCCACGCATCCGTATACAAATTGTTTTTTCAGTAATCAGCTATAGTAAGTATCGCGAGCAGCGATAGCTCAGTGGGGAGACCAACAGACTGCGATGCAGAAGGTCTCGGGTTCGAACCGACGTCGCGCACCTCTGACTTTCGGAAGTTATATGACTTTTCGAAATTATGTGCATATTGATTGACAATTCGCAGTCTTAATAAAACAGAGACTTATCTCAGTATTTTGGATTAAACAAATTTGAACTCTATTGCAATGATTTAACACAAATATAATATTTGAATTTAACATATACAATTAGAGTTCAAATTGCCTTACTTTCAAATTTCGAGTTAAGTCGCTGTTTTATTAAGAGTGCGAATTATCGCCTGCTCTGTGCCTCGGAGAGCACGTTAAGCCGTCGATCCCGGCTGCCATGAACATCTATGGCAGTCGTTATTGGGAGAGTGTCGACACAAAAGATCGCACTGGGTCGAAGTGTCGCCGGTCTGCACTGACTGGCCCACACATAAGATACATACATAGTAAGTATTCCATGAAATCAGGTGAAACTCGTAGCTTTGGATTAATTATATGCAATTTTAATTTCTAATATCGGCGGTAAGGAGTGATCCATTTTGCCGTCCAAAATAAAACGTGGCGTCCTCTTTGACGCGCAAACAAAAATCAACTGTCGTGTCACTGGCTTGTGCAACATGCGTGCACAAAGTATATACGCATTGCTACAGGTATGAATTGCTTGTTCCAATGTACACATAGCCAACCTAAGATACTTTAGATATCAAGGTTTGTTGCTATGTTTAAACTTTTAAAAGGCCTTTGACACAGTAACATCTTGATGACAATCTCTGACTATTGAAAACACACTTGCAGCACTGGCTTGGTTCTTCCCATTACTTTGTACCTTTATGGTCGCTAGCAGTCAGTTCACACCAATGAAATATCTTAGATTTGGTTTAGATCTTAATCTGTGGAGTACCATAAGGCGACATTCTATTATCATTAATCAGTTTATTGTTGGTATGCCAGACTAAATAAGAATCTGGTATATCTGGCCGCTGGTGTGCCTCTGCCTCTCAATAGTTTAATAATAATGCTACTTTTCATACAAATTTTATTATTGCGAAAGTTTGTGTGACGTTCTTACTTCTAATGGATAAACCACTTAACCGGTATTTGGTATTCTGAAGACCAGTTATAATATTTGAATATAGGTTCGCAAATATTTCGTTTTGTTGAAGAATTTTAAGTTATTATCAATAAAAATTATATGATAAATACAAGGGTCTATTTTATATTGTAGGAAATACTTTTTAGTGTACTGTCTAGCTATTTCTTAACATCATCTAGTCTTCTAGATGCCTAGTATTATTTTTTTTACCTGGGGTAATGCATTACGCATATCCCTCCGCGGGGGCGGGCGGACGGGTTATGTCGGACTCGCCGGGGTAAAAGAAAGATGATAAAGATAATAATGTACCTCCCGGAATACCGACTAAACCTACCACGGTGTTCCTCGAAACCACTATCGAAGGGGCCGCGCTAATCACTTGCACATGCGGTCGCGACCCCGCCGAGGTTTCGGCCCGCCGTATGAAACGGCAGGCCGCTACGCGAAGAGGCCTACCTATTAGGCAAAACTCCCCCCAAATCCTACTGTCTCCCCCCTAGAGGAGAGACGAACTCGACACAGAGGCGCGCGTGGGGACACGCACGCCGCCTCTCGGACCTGGTGCTGAACGGAGGGCGGGCAGGCCCACAAAGCCCACCACCCCCAGGTCAAACCTCAGGGTGGCTGGAGGTCGTCTCGCGCCCTCCGGCGCCCGGCTCTGCGGTTGGGGAGAGGGTTTAAACGCTCCCTCTCCCGCTCCGCCGCCTCCTTAATGGAAATGACTTCCGCCAAATTATGCAGCGCCGTGTCCTCAACAACGTCGCGGCAGTCGGCGCAGTGATGACAATGACATGATGAGGGCGCCATGCCGCCTCTCCAGCCACTCCTCAAACACGGGACTTACCGCCACGATCGTGGCGTGCCCGTAGATGCCTAGTCTGCTTTAACCCCTACAATGTGGTTTTTATTATTCTTTTCATATAGAGGTGACTGCAACATTTAGATTCCTGTACAATATCAGTCTGCAAAAAATACAGTTTCTATGCATACGTTTAAAAGATATTTAAGTTATATTTACACATTAGGCTTCCTAAAGTAGATACTAGAATTGATGCATTGGTGGCGGTAGTAAATACTGGCAATAATCGAGTGACTACGATTACAAAAAAATTTTGAGAGAGCTATGATCTATAAATATATAAACTTTATTACTTAATAATAAAATGTAATAGGGCTGTTCAAAAATCAAAACCAAAATTTGTCATAGAATTACGAAAACTGACGTATATTTACTTTCGCCGCTATTCATATGGTTATTGTCAATTATCGAGAGGCAAGGGATAAAATGATGCCTCAGTCCTACCAAGAATGCTGTTGAGGGGCTTGGCACCTTCAGGTTCTATGGAGTAGACGCCAGTGTAGCTATCCCAGCTGGATTACAGCAAGATCACTGATCATGATTAGAAGAGTAGCCGTGGTAAAGATCATTGAGTGAGTACAGGGCAGCTGATAAACTGCTATAAGAAAAAAAGGATCACTTCTCGAAAGGACAGTAGGACTGTTAGAGACGCTTGCTTGGAGTACCTGGATGATATGATTTTCTTTGGACCCACTTTTACGGAACCTTAGAGCGCTTGTAGACGTCCGTTTTTTTCACCGGATAACGAACCGTGTTTTTTGCCGGATTCGCGGTGGTGTATGAATTATAATGAATGTGTGTACATGTACCGGACATTGGTCCGGCTAACAATTTACGCCGGATGCACCACCGCTTCCCCTCGGCGCGACGGACGCCGGTCCGGTGTAAGAATGGGCGGTCATTCAAGTCAGTGTATTGGTGCGTGTTGACGCTGCCGGACGTATTGTCAGTTTTCTGTTAATTGAGTGCCGTCTACCTGCGTTCTTTTAAAAATGGGTGATATTGACATGGAATTGTTAATAAGTTTGGTTGAAAATAGGCCTGTACTGTGGGACAAAACCCAAGAGTGCTATAAAAATAGACAGTCGAGTTTTGTCGCTTGGAGAGAAATTTGTCTTGAGTTAAATGAAGGATTTGAATCAATGTCTGAGAAAGAAAAAAATGATTTTGGTAAGTAACATTTTATTTTCATTATTTTTATGCATATTGATTTTGCCATGGTAAACGCCCTACTGGTGACATGAAATACTCTGCATATTTGTTACGAATCATATTTGCTGTTACATTACCTCGTGTTGAATGGGAACGAGGCAAATGGCATAGATTAGACATCATGTGTGAACTAGCATTGTCACTAGCATTATTAGCAATACCCTCAACTTTATGAATTATGTTTTGTAATAAGCAGCATGTTTTTACAATGTTAACAGCAGTATCTGTTGAAACATTTAATGGTCTATGCAAAATCCTCCATTTATTGGATAAAATACCAAATGCGCATTCGACGTAGCGTCGCGCTCTTGTGAGACGATAATTGAAATTTTTTTTTATTGAGTCGAGTTGATGCCCACCGTAAGGACGAAGTACGTGTTGATGTAAAGCGAAAGCTTCATCAGCAACAAATACATAAGGTAACTCACAGCCTGCACCTGGCAACTGGTTAGGTCGAGGAATATTTAATTTATCACCTACTATTCTTTTCCAAAATTCTGTTTCTTTAAATACTGCTGAATCGCATTCTTTGCCGTAGGCTCCAACATCAATAAAAACAAAATTATAGTTTGTGTCTACCACAGCCATTAATACTATTGAGAAATAGTGCTTGTAGTTGAAAAACATCGATCCACTTTCTTCTGGCTTGATGATTCGAATATGTTTGCCGTCAATGGCTCCCAAGCAATGAGGAAAATTTGCATTCGTCTCGAAATTTTTTGCCATTGTTAACCATTCTTCTTCCGATGGTAGTTTCATATAAATTGGAGAAAGGGTTTCCCACAATGCTTCAAATACTTCTTGTACAATACAGCTGATAGTTTTTATACCCATTCTGAAACTGTAATGTAGATCACTAAATGTGTTCCCTGCAGCTAAATATCTGTAACAATTTTTCTCTTTTAGGCAAAGATATCATAAAAAAATGGAACAATGCAAGAGATAACTGGATGAAATATCACAAAAAAGTTAAGGAGTGTTAATCCGGCTTTGGTGCAAAAAGTCTACGAAAATATAAATTCTACGATCAAATGCTCTTTTTGTGTAAAATTGTGGCTCGCCGAACAACGGAAGCAAGTATTACATCAGAAAAAAACATCACAGAATCTCACAACAAAGAAACTGACTCACAAACCAATAACGACCCTACCGCACCAGCCAATATTACCGATAGAACAAAAACAAGCAGAAAGAGAAAGACAGACTGTAGTGAAGTTGATCGACAAATGCTTACTTTAATTAAATCAGTTGAAGATGAAGACAAGAGTAAGAGTATGTGTTTTTTCAAAGGTATTGCTCCGATTGTAGACAAGTATAGTGACGACGATTATGTTGAATTCCAATATGAAGTCATTAAAGTTATGAGAAATTTAACTCGGAGAAATCAAGTGTCCATGCAGCAGCAAAATTACAATTACAATACTAATCGAGGCTACACTACGGCTACACCCGACTACAGGATACATGAATATCAACCAACACAACCCACTCCATCGACATCCAGGATGTCCTATGAATATCAGCCAACACAACTCAATCCATCCACATCCAGGGTGCCTCAAGAACTCATGCAACAAGAGGATTCCCAATCTTCAATTATTACTGAATTAAGTTCAATCACATCGCCTGATTACGATTTCGATTTTTCTAAATCTCCTTAATTTCTTTTTTTAATATAATAAAACATTACTACCTACTTTTGTTTTAATAATTACAGGTAATCCCCTTTTCTATAATTTGAAATTGAACATCTCTTTAACATACCTTAGCGTAACGGCTAATCTCTCTGCCGGGGAAATAGATTTACGCATGTCAGTGTCTTCGTGTCTTATTTTATCACATATGGCTGTCAATAATAGTTGAAAGGTTTCTTTCTTCATTCGAAAATAATTGTAAAATTTAGTTTCATCTTCTTCCAACTGCGTAAAAAGAGTTTGAAATGCACCATATTTGTCCCTTTCCAATAATATAGGATGCACCCACGATGACCTTTTACGTTTTTCTATTTCTTTTTGTTTCTTCTTGTACAAATACACTCGGCGTCACAAAAATCGCACCTTTTTAAAATTCAATATTAAAGTACTTTTTCTCAAACTTTGTCAATAGTGAGAATATGATTGTAGGATATCATTGGAAAGGTTATTAAATTGCCTTTTAGAAATTATAAAGCGCGAATGTTTATTTTTATGTTTTAATAATAAAAAAATCAGAAACTTAGAAAATAATAAAATTAATAAAAAAACAAATTTAAAAAAATACAATTTCGTCCTTAAAATCTAGTGTTTCCGCCCCTAGCCTTGATGACAGCTTCCATCCTATCCTTCATGGACCTCATGAGAGTTACTACTCTCTCTTGAGGTATGTTATCCCATTCTTCGATCACGGCATCCTGGAGCTCTTGGAGAGTTGTGGGAGCAGGATTTCGTGCTCGTACATGCCTCTTTACATCATCCCAGAGGTGCTCGATAGGGTTAAGGTCCGGGCTTCGTGCTGGCCACTGCATAACAGAAATCTCGACTTCTTCCAAGTAATCACGCACACTGGCCGCGGTGTGGCAACGGGCGTTATCATGCATTAGTATGAACCCATCGCCAACAAAACCAGCATACGGGACCACATGGTCTTGCAAGATCTCCGTTATGTACCGAGCAGCATTCAGCGAACCTTGCCCTCGACCACCGCCAGTCCGAGAGACGCACACAAGTTCCGTTTTCCCGTCCACGGATATCCCACCCCAGAACATACAGGAACCACCCCCGTATTCTGTTGTTTCTTCGATGCAAGCTTGAGCAAAGCGCTCTCCTTTTCTTCTGTAAACTCTTCTGCGTCTGTCATTACAGAAAAGACAAACTCTTGTCTCATCAGTAAACAGAACGGCTCTCCAATGGTCAAGCGTCCAAGTGACGTGCTCCTGAGCAAATTGTAGACGGTCTCTTCTGTGCTGCGTGGTCAATTTGGGACCTTTCGCAGGTCTGTGGGCAGTGATTTTCTTTTCTTTAAGTCTTCTTCTAATCGTAGAGACACTCACAGCCGTTCTACGAGCTGATCGGAGCTGCTGTTGCACCTTAACAGCATTACTGAAGCGGTTGCGCAACGATGTGGAGACAATGAAGCGGTCGTCTCTCTCTGATGTACAGCGTTTTCTTCCTGATCCACGTCTTCGGATAAAGCCACCAGTCTCTTGGAACCGTTGATACACTCGTCGAACAGAGAAACGACTCAGATTTAATTGTAGAGCAACATAAACCTGACGTACTCCTTCTTGCAATAGTGCAATGACTTGAGCGGCTTCTTCAGAGGTGGTATCCATCTTCAGGTATTTTTTTCTTGAGTATGCTATTCCGATGTGTACACTTTAAAGTCTGAGCAATGATTGACCCATTTTTTACCTGGATATGACCTTTTATACCCTATTCAGGTAGCTCAACTAGCGCTCTAATGGATGCGCATTTTTTTACCATTATGTTAAATGTTCCCTAATAATAAATTTTATTTTGGTTTTTAATTCTACCGACCCATAATGTAAAGGTATTGAAATGCTCTTAAAAATGATATATTTTTTTATCCAGTAGAATCAATGCGCTAAATTTTGGGAGGTGTTTATTGAAAAAAACAAAAAGGTGCGATTTTTGTGACGCCGAGTGTAGTAGGCCAATACGAGTTTCTTTTTCTTATTATTCGACATTTCACACGTGTGTAATCTCTGACTACCAGCTCAAAACTAACGCATATAGACGGCAGTCCATCCATCCGGTAAAAAAAATATGTATACAAGGATAGCCGTTTATTGACGGTCCGTTATCCGGTGAAAAAAACGGACGTCTACAAGCGCTCTTAGAAGTGCTGTACATTAAGTAGTTGGCTGCCTCCGTGGCGCAGCGGTAGTAAATGCGACTGCTGTGCATGAGGTCTCAGGTTCGAATTCCGAGTCGCGCCAACAAAAAGTTATTGGGTTTTCCAGTTAAGAAATCTCAATAGCAGCCCGGAGTTAGGAAGTTGGCGGTGTAAGACACCCTCGTGCCTCAGAAAGCACGTAAAGCCGTTGGTCCTGGCCTGATCTCTCTCCGGTCGTGTTGGATTACCGTCGCATCGGATCATGAGAGTTAGGGAACAGAGAGTGCACTTGTGTTTGCGTACACACTTGTGCACTATAATATCTCCTGCGTAGTTGGCCAGTCTCCGTTAAGACTGGCCGCCGTGGCCGAAATTCGGTCTGGAGGATTATTATTATTAGTTGGCACAAACGATTCTCAGGACGAGCTTGGCTTAGAGGAGGACAGTCTCAGGTCAATATTCTAGGCAAATTCAGTACTTTTGCAATGGATAGCGAAAGAATCTCTAGAATGAAAAGGGACGGAATAGTAAAAGAATATCAACCAAAAATTAACTCTAAATTCACCTGATCTAGAACTTATTTATTTCAACATAAAGCTTACTGTATACTGTTCCAGTCTTATCGAAACTCGATTTCACGCTGTGTGTTATAAAAAAAATACTTGCGCTCCTGAGGCATTCAGTTCCCTCCATAAACGAACGAAGTGATTATAGATAAAATATATTTTGTGTTATTCCAGGTCGTGGCGCATGTCAGTGTCAGCGGCGCACGTGCACGCCAGCGCGCGCTCGCGGCGCGGCCGCCTGCGCGCCCTCAGCGCGGCCGACACGGGAGCGCGACGACACCGCGCACAGGCGCTCTAATATATACTCACGCATACATACCACGAGTTTTATTTGTACCTGCGCGGCCGACACGGGAGCGCGACGACACCGCGCACAGGCGCTCTAATATATACTCACGCATACATACCACGAGTTTTATTTGTACCTGCGCGGCCGACACGGGAGCGCGACGACACCGCGCACAGGCGCTCTAATATATACTCACGCATACATACCACGAGTTTTATTTGTACCTGCGCGGCCGACACGGGAGCGCGACGACACCGCGCACAGGCGCTCTAATATATACTCACGCATACATACCACGAGTTTTATTTGTACCTGCGCGGCCGACACGGGAGCGCGACGACACCGCGCACAGGCGCTCTAATATATACTCACGCATACATACCACGAGTTTTATTTGTACCTGCGCGGCCGACACGGGAGCGCGACGACACCGCGCACAGGCGCTCTAATATATACTCACGCATACATACCACGAGTTTTATTTGTACCTGCGCGGCCGACACGGGAGCGCGACGACACCGCGCACAGGCGCTCTAATATATACTCACGCATACATACCACGAGTTTTATTTGTACCTGCGCGGCCGACACGGGAGCGCGACGACACCGCGCACAGGCGCTCTAATATATACTCACGCATACATACCACGAGTTTTATTTGTACCTGCGCGGCCGACACGGGAGCGCGACGACACCGCGCACAGGCGCTCTAATATATACTCACGCATACATACCACGAGTTTTATTTGTACCTGCGCGGCCGACACGGGAGCGCGACGACACCGCGCACAGGCGCTCTAATATATACTCACGCATACATACCACGAGTTTTATTTGTACCTGCGCGGCCGACACGGGAGCGCGACGACACCGCGCACAGGCGCTCTAATATATACTCACGCATACATACCACGAGTTTTATTTGTACCTGCGCGGCCGACACGGGAGCGCGACGACACCGCGCACAGGCGCTCTAATATATACTCACGCATACATACCACGAGTTTTATTTGTACCTGCGCGGCCGACACGGGAGCGCGACGACACCGCGCACAGGCGCTCTAATATATACTCACGCATACATACCACGAGTTTTATTTGTACCTGCGCGGCCGACACGGGAGCGCGACGACACCGCGCACAGGCGCTCTAATATATACTCACGCATACATACCACGAGTTTTATTTGTACCTGCGCGGCCGACACGGGAGCGCGACGACACCGCGCACAGGCGCTCTAATATATACTCACGCATACATACCACGAGTTTTATTTGTACCTGCGCGGCCGACACGGGAGCGCGACGACACCGCGCACAGGCGCTCTAATATATACTCACGCATACATACCACAAGTTTTATTTGTACCTGCGCGGCCGACACGGGAGCGCGACGACACCGCGCACAGGCGCTCTAATATATACTCACGCATACATACCACGAGTTTTATTTGTACCTGCGCGGCCGACACGGGAGCGCGACGACACCGCGCACAGGCGCTCTAATATATACTCACGCATACATACCACGAGTTTTATTTGTACCTGCGCGGCCGACACGGGAGCGCGACGACACCGCGCACAGGCGCTCTAATATATACTCACGCATACATACCACGAGTTTTATTTGTACCTGCGCGGCCGACACGGGAGCGCGACCCTCATGTAATAATAATGGACGAGGAAAGTTGAAAACTTACAATTTGCGTCAAAATTCAGTGATCCAAATTATAATATTTAACATAGTCTATAGAAAAACAAAATTATGAATTATGAAAAGTGGTAGAACAAATAATAATATCAGCCCTGTATTAAATAGCGCTACTGCTGGGCACGAGCCTCTTCTAAAAAGGGTAAAACGAGTTAGGCTGTAGTCCACCACGCTGACCCAATGCAATATATATTCGAGAAAATGATGGAGAACTCTCAAACATGCAGGATCCTCACGATTTTCTCATGCACCGTTAAAGCAAGCGATAAATAACTATTTAATATGCATATAATTTCGAAAAATCAGAGATGCGCGCCTCGGGCTTGAACTCGAGAGCTCTGCGTGGCAGTCCAACGGATATTAACGCTAAAAGGTTATGACTATTTTTGAAAGAAACCTGTTGTTCCAGAACTATGTTTTGTACAACTCCGGTATCGTCCCAATTAGGGCCCTACCTCACCGAGATGTCATGGCAACGTCGCTGGCTACGTATCTTTCAATTCATATTGAAACGTAGTCACGATCAACGGCTCTTTGTTTGGAGTCCGAATATTGTACCGCTTGCGACGACGCTAATCAAATAATAGTAATATTCTACCACATACACACAACACCATCTAGCCCAAGCTAAGCAGAGCTTGTACTATGGGTACTAGACAATGGATAAACATACATATAAACATTTTTTTTTTTTTGTAAATACCTACATATTGTACATAGAAACACCCAGACCAAGACAAACATCCATGTTCATGCACACAAATGTTTGACTTGTGCGGGGATCGAACCCGCGACTTCAGGCGTGG
Source organism: Catocala fraxini (assembly GCA_930367265.1). Taxonomy (NCBI): domain Eukaryota; kingdom Metazoa; phylum Arthropoda; class Insecta; order Lepidoptera; family Erebidae; genus Catocala; species Catocala fraxini. Next base: position 2,916,032 of record OV884051.1, read on the forward strand.
CAGTCGGTTATACTAACCACTACCTCGAGGCCGACAAATGTACACGAGCAAGCTACGTCTCACTCACTTAGTGTCCAGCCAGCCACCAAGACAGACATCTTTTATGGAAACAGAGAACTGACTGGCAGATGGTAGCCACTGGTGAATCCTGCCTACCAAAGGTAGCCAAGGGTAACCATGCTTACGTACCCAGCTTCACCGCCATGGCTACTCAGTGAGGTAGAACCCTTATTCAGATTGGCAGAAAACTAAACGTTATACTACTTAACTAACGTGACTATTCTTCATAACATACAGACATTGTCACAACTGTTATACGGAGGGGTAGACAGGTACTTCAGATTATAACTTTGTCTTCTATCACTACATATTGTTACGCCCAGTGACATCTCTCGGCATTGTGGGAAAGACTCGGCAGTTCCGTCTAATAATTTATTATACCGCCATCTATTGACATCTTACGGAACTACGTAGTACGGTACGAGAATCATAGAGATAACGCTGGTACTTTCTCGAAACATCGTACTGTTTACATACCGGGTATAGCGTTACTAGAAAACTCTAGAAACGCTTTACCCGCGTATAAATAGGGCGCACGCGCACCGCCGAGTCAGTTTTACAATCGTAAGCGATCAAGTGTTCATCGAAACAAACGGAAGCGGCAATACTACGGAGTTTAAAGCTAGAAGCAGTGAAAAAGTGAAGTACGGTGTTTGTTGTGTTTTAAATTTAATTGTGTGTTTGAATAAAACGTGTTCCAGTCGGTATATTGATTATATTCTTATCCGTCGAACCCAGCACGTAACAATATTATAGGTAAAATAAAGTCCCCCACCGCGTCTGTTTGCGATAAACTCAAAAACTACTGAACGGGTTTTCATGGGGTTTTCACCAATAGACAGAGTGATTCATGAGGAAGGTTAAGGTGTATAATTTGTTAAGATTTTGTACTAACCGTGCGAAGCCGGGGCGGCTCACTATAGGCCGACCGTTTAACTCGCGTATCGCCTGCGCGGTAAGAAGGGAGCGGGGGCGGGTAACGCTACACGCGGAATCGCGCTTGACGTGAGCTCTCTGCTCCGCGCACCTTTCACCCCCCCGGTAACATCGCCCCCGCTCTCTTCTTACCGCGCAGGCGATACGCGAGTTAAACGGTCGGCCTATAGTAACGAATGTAATGATATAATATAGGTTGCTATTTAATTATAAACAATATGCATTATTATTATTTTTTTATTGTATTACATCCTCATGCATAGTCGTGGATGTTGCAACATCCCTGCTACATAACATTTAAATAATAATAAATATAACCTTACTTATTTCATGTAAAAAGTTATTTAATAAGAGTAATGCGTCGATTTCTTTCTATAGTTAGTGAGGAAGACATATTAGTGCTCCGATAGTTCTCAAGTATAAGCTTATATGAACGCTTACTGACTGGTCGTGATGTCCTGTGTTCGATTCCCGTGTTAAGTAAAGTTATACTGGGTGTTGTTGTTAAAGTAATTCTTCGAAGGTTAGGCTCGCTCTCTATTACGTGGGTCATATAGCTTGAGGGCGAAATGTTGGTGTATTAGACCTACCCCTTTGAGGCCGTTATTATTAACTCTAGGTTAGTAGTATGTTTGACAGATATAAAGATTACTTAAAGAAATAAATAATAGATGAATTGAAGTAATCAAAACAAAGTAAAAGAAAATGATAGATTGTAATACATGACAGTATCACGACTGTATACCTGCAAGAGGTAAGGCAGAGGTGCGTGGCACTTTTAATTTGACAGCTACATGTAGGTCCCACGTAATTAAAATAATATATATATGTATGTTTATCCATTGTCTAGTACCCATAGTACAAGCTCTGCTTAATTTGGGCTAAATGGTGTTGTGTGTATGTGATAGAGGCACACACCTAATGTCGTAAACGCTTACGCCACTGGTCCATCGAAACATCATAGATTGTATGTAAAAAAGTACAGAAGTATTCTCAATAATATAAATTAGGAGAATTGAAAAAGAAAGTACACGGGTAATTTCCTTTCTAATGGTCGTCGAAAATCTGATCTGGAATATTTTATATTTAACTAGCTGTTGCCCGCGACTTTGTCCGCGTGGACTTTAATTTATTACGCAATACCTACTTTTAATTTGTTATCTGATTTTAATATATAAAACTCAACTAAAGAAATTAATTAGTCTAATTACACCAATATAGGTGTAGTTAGGTATATATATAGCTAATACTTAAAAACTACCTGCTAATATAATATTGTCTTCTGTTTACGCGAATATTATTCATTGAAATTAAACTACTATATACGGATTTTATCGCGTTGTTTATTTGACACTTTATGACATAATTTTGAAAACTGCCACACCACTACTACTATTAAACTTAAATAATTTTGAAGCTAATTGAATTATTATTAAAACTATTTAGATTTAATTTAATTTTACACTTTCCCCGACGTTTCGGTTGCTTTTCAGCAGCCATGGTCACGGGAGACAGTCTCCCCGTGACCATGGCTAATAAATAAATAACGCGATAAAATCCGTATAGAGTAGTTTAATTTCAATACCTGCTAATATTTTGAAACTACCTACTATATCTAAAGATTTATCTCTTTTGAATAAAATGTCCGATTTTAATCATTTAAAAAGTATTTTATAGGTATTGAAAGGTCTTTAATAAAATATCATTTAATGGGATAAGGATTAATACAGAGGTATGAATAATATGGTTTGATTATTGTCGGCGTTTTTATCAACTTCTAAAATGTAAAAAAGTAGTTATAGTAGCATAACTACAGTAGTTGGACATATGGACTTTTTTGTAGATATTGATACGTTCCATAATACTGTAGAACATTTTTTTGTTCTATCATCAATAGTTCCCGCAGCGCACGCGATGACAGATTTTTTATGACAAATTTTCTCACATCTTGGGTTATATTATTGCATTTTTACTAAGGATCCCTATTTTTTTTGTAAATGTAATATAGCCTATGTCACTCAGTGAAGATGCAGTTTTCTAATGGTGAAAGAATTTTTGAAATCGGTCCAATAGTTTTTGTGTGAAAACATTACAAACATACATACAAAAACACAAATGTTTCCTCTTTATAATATTAGTTTAGATAACTGCACCTGTGTTGACAATTTGAGATAATAAGAAGCGCAATAGCTATAGGCAGAGCTTACGTGAAAATATAGCTATCATTCGAACAATTACGCTTTAACTGTTTTTTACAGCGGCGGTAATCCAATAGATAAGGTATTGGACTTGCGATCGAGAGGTCGCGGGTTCGAATCACATCCATTGCACTACTGACGTGAACCCACTCCTAATACAGGCATTCTAGCTTAGCTGAAGAGATTAAAAGAACACTAGTAATTTGAAACATTATTCATTATCATATTACAGATTATAATATAATATATAATATTCTATATAATATAATAATATTCTATCACATACACACAACATCATCTAGCCCAAACTAAGCAGAGCTTGTACTACGGGTACTAGACAATGGATAAACATACATACATACATATATACTTTTTTTTGTAAATATAGTTTCAGAGTATTAATTATGGTATTTCGTGTTAGAACTCCCAAAATCCTAACTAACAAGGACATAGGATACCTCTTATCTAGGAAAAGTACTGTCCTTAAACGATGCTGCAGACAAAATCTAATTGAAAGCAAAGGAAAGTGTAAACCTTAATAGTTTTAATTAAATATAAAAAGCTTAAATTTTAGTGAAGTTCAATAATAATAATATTCTATCACATACACACAACACCATCTAGCCCAAACTAAGCAGAGCTTGTACTATGGGTACTCGACAATGGATAAACATACATATATACTTTTTTTTGTAAATACACACATATTATACATAGAAACACCCAGACCAAGACAAACATCCATGTTCATGCACACAAATGTTTGACTTGTGCGGGAATCGAGCCCGCGATCTCAGGTGTGGCAATCGGTTACACTAACCACTACGCCATCGAGCCGTCAAAACTTAAAACAAAAAACTATTTTGTTTAGGTATTTCGTTGAACCGATTTTGGTTTGAGAACAGTGAAATAAAAGCGTCCCAATGGGACCGTTCCTGAGTCTTCACTTTTAGTGGACTTGTAACATATTTGCTTCTTTTCTGTATATAATAAAAGTTGGGAATATATTCAAGGTTGAGTTCTTAAAAGAATTTGTGTGATTCACACATAGTTTTTCTGAGTCTGGCTGTTCTTTGTGTCCGTTGTTTGAACGTTTGTAAAGTCCCCACTATACAGGTGAAATTTTAGTGCGGGTTGCCTAATAAAAAAATTACTGCCACTTATTCCTCAAATCTGTATCTACAGATTCGACCAATATATGGCGGTAATATCTACCATTAATATTAATCTCTCTTTTTTATAAATCTAGGAGTAGGGTTGATTGCCAACGGCAGAAGAATAATGCACGACGACACATACTGATGTATCGTGCATTATTTTTTGTCACAACTTTTCAAGTGTGCGACGGACATGGCAAGATATAACCAAGTACATTCTCTTGATACAAAAATCTATTTCAAAGGTGCTTTCACGACCATATTTTGTTAAAACGCTATTTAATTAACATACATAATCAAATATAGCTTATCACTCGTGTCGATATATATTATTTTACATAAACATTTGCTGTATGTTTAATCAACAATATTTAAGTTCAACAAATGCATATAAGTTGTACACTTTAGTTGGATATTTACCTTTTCAGCTATATTTATATTTCATCAATTAGTAAATGGCTTTACATACATACATCCATAGATTCACGCCTGTTGCCCAGAGGGGTAGGCAGAGACTACGGATTTCTATTTGCTACGATCCTGACACACTTCTCTGGCTTCATTCACTTTCATCACATTCCTCATACACGCCCGTCGGTTCAAGGTGCTCTTAACCTGGCCTTTGTCCAGAACGCCTCCAATCTGATCAAGAAACGTTCGCCTAGGTCTTCCTCTTGCGACTGTTCCATTCACACTAGCCTTATAAACTTTCTTAGTCAGTCTTTCCTCGTCCATTCTTTCTACATGCCCAAACCAGCTTAACATACACTTTTCTATTCTTGTCACTATATCCACTTTCATGCCGCATCTCTCTAATCACACTATTCCTTATTCTATCTTTCAGTGTCACACCATATATATAAATGGCTTTTCCATATGAAAAGCCGTTAAATTTTATGGGTTTAACTTTATATACGAAATCACTTTGCTTTTTAAATAATACAGCTTTCGCATTTGGAAATAACTTGTGTCGCGGGTGGAGTTCACAAACATTCAAACAACAGACACGAAAGAATCTAGGCCGAGGCCGACAACAACTATCTGCAGACCACACTAATATTTGTACCGTATGGGATTCGACCCCACAACACTAGGTGCAGCAGTCAGGTGACCACTTCAATCACAACGCTATCCATGCAACTCATATAAAAGTATTGATAAAATACAATGCCTGATCTGGGACAAAAATCTTTACAAACATTGAAACAACAAACACAATAAACCCGGAGTCAAGACATATTTTTGTATATAACATAAATTTACTTCTCGTATGGGAACCGAACTCCAACACTCAATGCTCTGATGTTGTGGATCTCACCAATTGTATAATGTAGGCGTCATAACCACGACAATGCGCATTAAAAGCCACTGCACCTTTTGTGAAGTTCTAGACATGACCTCACCTTTTAGTAACGCGTTGTATCACACAATTTATATCCCATAGAGGTAGACATAGGTGTTTTAAAACGAATATTTTGCTAGCTATGGTATAAGGCCCATGCAAAAGGGGATTAGCAAGACAGATCCTGACTATGGACTTCTGCAGAGAATTTGTTTACAGAAAAATCCAATAACACTAAACCCTGGTTTCTGATAATTACATGTTGATCATGACTCGAACTCTACTTAATATTCAATCAATTAATTAGCCCACCGCAGTCCACTGCTGGACATAGACTTTTCCCATTTACTTAATATTACTTAAACATTCAAAGGCCAAGTTAAGAGCGTGTATGAGGAATGTGATGAAAGTGAATGAAGCCAGAGAAGTGTGTCAGGATCGTAGCAAATGGAAATCCGTAGTCTCTGCCTACCCCTCTGGGAAACAGGCGTGAATCTATGTATGTATGTTAACATTCATTTGTTTCTATATCAAATCATCCTGTAATAAAATTAAAGTAAGTATTTGAACATCATATACTTAAGTAAATGCTCAGTTGATAGCGGTTTTATAAAATTCAATTCTTTAAAAATCATTTGAGAATAATCAGTTGAGATTTGCAACTTTTCCTAGTTTAGATTTAGCAATGTTAGCAACTTCTTTATTTAATTTTTTTACAAAGATATGTGTGGTACTAGGAATAATTCCTCAATTGCGGGAGACTTTACAAACATTCAAACAAGGGACACAACGAACACCCAGACTCGGAACAACTATTTGTAGATCACACAAAGGTTTGTCCCGTGTGGGATGTGAACCCGCTCGTCGCAGTAGCGAGGCGACGACAACCCTTTGACCGCCATATCAAAAAAGCAAAAGCGTTTCCTCGACGCCAAGCTACGATTTCATCCTTTCATTTGTAGTGGTTAGTGTAACCGACTGCCACGCCTGAGGTCGCAGGTTCGATTCCCGCACAAGTAAAACATTGGTGTGCATGAACATGGATGTTTGTCTTGGTCTGGGTGTTTCTATGTATAATATGTATGTATTTACAAAAAAAAAAGTATATATGTATGTTTATCCATTGTCTAGTACCCATAGTACAAGCTCCGCTTAGCTTGGGCTAGATGGTGTTATATACGTGGTTGAATATATATTATATTTTTTTTTTTTTTTTTATACTCTAATAGGCTTGCTTTTGACCGCGATCTCACCTGATCTTAAGTGTAGATGCAGTCGGCGATGGAACACGCTTGCCTAGAAGATACCTATTCACTCGCGACTTGAAGACACCCAGATTGTACTCATCGGGAAACACAGACTTAGGTAGCGAATTCCACTCCTTAGCGGTACGCATTATAAAATTGGAAGCAAATCGCTTCGTGCGTAAATGTGGTATATCCACCATGTACCTGTGTCGCTAGCTTGATTGTCTGGTCGTCCGATGGTAGAATGGGGAAGGAGGAATCAAATTATGCAGTTCCTCTGCACATACGTTGTCGTGTAATAACAGTCAGTGTCGTGAATTATATAATGTTGTCGTGACCGTGGCGTGCTGGACACAATTTACTGTCATCTATACATGACTGTGGCGGCTAAAAGGTTAAACCACTACGCTACCGAGCAGTTAACTAAAAATCAACAAGCAATCGACCCACTACTCAATTTATCTACAATCAAACAACCCTAGTTTCGCAGTTTTACTTATTTTTATTTCAAATTTCACTCTAGTTGCCTGCAAAATTTTCAAATGAGTTCGTAGCAGTGAGGGGTCAGTCGGCGAGGCCCTATGCGGGAGCCGGGGTGCCGAGGAGCCCTGCGCCCGAGGGGGCTGCGGGCGTGGACGAGAGGGGCTCCTTGGCCGGCTTCGTGTGACGATCCACTTTGACTTTTTCCCCGTTCATGATGGCCTTGATGTCGTCTGCGTCTAGGGTTTCGTACCTGGGTAAACACATTTAGTTATATAAAGGTATTTTATGAAACAGGACTTAATATCGACAATATTAAGATTAATTCCCGCAGCAACAAGAGATTAGATTATAAAAAAAATGTATCCCTCGAGAATAGTACTTTTTCCTGGATGATACCCAATGTCCTTATCTGTACCCCTGACAACGTATATGCAAAATTGCATGATGATCGATCAATATTATAAATGCGAATGTGAGTTTGTTTGTTACGCTTTTACGTCGTAACTACTCAACCGATCATCATACATTTTTGCATATACGTTGTAAGGGGATCATCAAGAAATTTCGCATACCTTTACGTTTTCAGGCAAACAGAAAAGGACATAGGCTAACTTTCATCCAGAGGGAAAATACCGTTCTGTTTTATTCGGGCAAATTATATCATATTTATCGACTAGAAAATTTAGCATTAAAGTTTTATTCGTTTGTTATGTATTGCACTGTATATATAGCATTAAATACACCTAATGCAAATAATATTAAACAATAAAGAGAGAACAAGATGCATTTTCTTCATTTTCTGTTTGAAAGCTTAGCTAGCTTGCTTTTTTCTGAAACTCTAGACATATCTGTTTAATATAAGTGCTTTCTTGCTTTTAAAATCAGCATCGCGCAAGTAATAACTCTTCTGTTGCAAAGGTCTTATAGTACCTTTGATCTTATTAGTCAGTCTGTTTATTTGGTCTTATCAGTCGATCTATACGTTTAGTATTATTAATTGGTCTGTACGTCTGTTTGTCACCCTACTTATACAAAAACGAATATATTGAATAGATACATACTTGATCAACGCTTCAGCTAATGCCTTGTGTTCCTTAGCGTGTGTGCGCAATATTAACTTGGCGCGCTCGTAACTGTCCGATAGTATCTTTTTTATTTCACCGTCCACCTGCAATCAAAGACACATACTTTCCACATTAGGAATAAATGGTGTGTCGGCGGGTTACAAACATACAAACAACGGGACACGTCGCCGCTCGCGCCACGGCGGCGGCGGCACACGAGCGACGCCGCGCCCCTTGCGGCGGCGCCATCTCCAAGATAACTGGTCTTTACCCTCAAAGACCAGGGAACAAGCCTTACAGAACCACCGCCTGACCTTCTGCTTAACGCCTAGTCTAACATTATTTTATATAATTCGGTCTTGTACTACATAAGTTGTTATTGGAAATACAAACCTTTAAATCGTGTTGTATATTTTTAATTTGAATTCATTTCCTAGGTCAACCACGCCTCTAAAGTAGGTTGACTAGCATAACATTACACAGATCACAGAACAACCATACACAGAACAACTATTAGTGGATCAGACAATTTGCGACGACACCACTACTGCTCAAATCATATTGTCAGTAGCCAGTCGGTGGGTAAGTGTTCAGGAGGAAGTTGGTTGAAGAAAGGCGGTGGTGGAGGGAAGGTGATGGTGGTATGCAGGTGGTACTGACCAGCTCGTTGGTGCCAGGCCCGAGCTGTTCGCTGCTAGCGAGCGAGCTCCGCTGCGGCTCCATGGTGCGGAGTCCCACCTTCTCACTCATGCCCCACTCGCGGACCATGTGGCACGCGATCGATGTCGCCTGCTTTAAGTCCGATGATGCTCCTGTCAAACAAAAAGAAGATAATAATAAGAATAATAATGACAGTCCTGTATATAAACTGTTCAACTGCAGTGCTTGGGCCTTTTCTCATTGTGAGAAGGGCCAGCGTAGTGGACTATGGCAAAACCATAGTCCACTACGCCGGCCCAGTGCCGGTGGACAGACCTCACACGTCGTGTTTTGTGCTTATGTGGAACTCTCAGACCGAATATCATGAAAATTCGCATATAATTTGTCAGGGGTACAGAAAAGGATATACCTTCCTTCTGGAGAAAACTACTTTACGAAAAGGATAGTTAGTAATCTTATAATTGAAGTGATTTCAATGACTGTACAAACGAAATCGCGGTAACGAAATATACCTAGACCCAGCACAGCTATCTAAGGATCATAAGTCAGAAAACCAATAAGAACTGCTGCGGCACAGCTCCTGTGGGGCCTGGTGCAAACCTGCGTGCTGCAGCACCGAACACACCGGTGTACATCTCTCGCCTGCATTACACCACTAAGGCGGAGGATATCGCGGAGTATGTACGCCAGAAGTCCAAGCACATGCCAAGAGTGCAACTGCTGGAGTCGCGTCGCAACATCAACTTCAAGGCGTTCGTGGTGCGAGTCCCAACTTGCTTTCTACATGTATTTATGAAGGAGTACTTTTGGCCGAAGGGTGTGGTGTTCCGTCGCTTCCGCGGACAAGTGCCACATGAACGCACAACAACAGTGCAAGTGAAGCATTACTAACATAGTTAATAAGTTATATAAATACTAACAAAACTTGTATGCATGTTAGTCTATAGGGTATTTATCTATGCGTCTATGCGTCTATGCCACGCGAAATAACATCGTTATTATTATTATAATGTAAAACATTTGGCTGGTATATTTATACTGTAATTATTACATACCTGACGTGATCTTCTCAGGTCCAAAGATGAGTTCCTCGGCGGCTCGGCCACCCATCATGGTGTCCATCATCGCTAGGAGTTGCTGCTTAGTCACGTGGTATCTGCCGATAATAATGTAGTCTTATATATTGCCTAAATAATTAATAATGTCCTCCAGACCGAATTTCGGCCACGGCGGCCAGTCTTAACAGAGACTGGCCATCTGCGCAGGAGATATTATAGTGCACAAGTATGTGCGCAAACACAAGTGCACTCTCTGTTCCCTAACTCTCATGATCCGATGGGACGGCAATCCGACACGACCGGAGAAAGATCAGGCGCAGGACCCACGGCTTTACGTGCTTTCCGAGGCACGGGGATGTCTAACACCGCCAACTTCCTAACTCCGGGCTACTATTAAGATTTCTTTACAGAAAAACCCAATATTATTTTGTTGGTCCGACCCGGGATTTGAACCCGAGACCTCATGCACAGCACCGCTGCGCCACTGAGGCCTAAATAATGAATAAAGGGGCGGTAACCCAATCAAGAGATCGAGAGCTCTCATTCCACCAATTGCATTAGCAACGTGAACCTCTTACCAAACACAAGCATATTACTTAGCTGAAGGGATTGACAAGAATACCAGTAGTTTGTAAGGGGTTTTACCGATAAAGGGTAGTTTTCTATATTTGATTATTTACTTTATTTAAAACGTAATAGCAAATGGAATTCAAAAGAAACTAAAAAATACTGCTAAATTAGATAAATCACTGGTTTCCACACTAGGATCCCCTGTGCTGTTGAGGTCAGTCTCTTTCATCATGGCTCAAAAGATATAATATTTCTCGCTCCCCTGCACATAAATATCTATGATAGTATCATGCGTACATTTTCTATTTTACCATGATTTGACAAATGCCTTTTCTACTAAAACTAAAAGGCTTCAATCTTATTTATTTCAGAATCATAATACCTTTATTCATGTAGGTCACAAAGTAGCACTTATGTATGTCAAGGTTTCAACTACGGTTAGAAACTTTACTATGAATTTATATTTACATCCAAATTTTTTGCTAATTGTTTGATAATGTTGGGTATTGTAACATTTGGAAATAAATAATAAATTATTATAATATTTTTATAATATATGCTTTGAAAATGTTTTGAGAAATATACAGATCAGCTGAGCCATGGCTGCAATTCCAGAGACACAGCGGCATCTTTTCAGGTATCTCTTCGTATTGGAATATGCTACAGAACTACTGTTCTTGCGAAGGGTAGGTAT